>OZ025243.1:85018410-85618410 GCA_964019155.1 Osedax fenrisi
ATCCACTTTCTTTATATCGATGATATATACACACGTAATAATTGTATGTATAACAATTAGTTGATGTTATTAATTATACTATGTGTATAATAGTTACAATAATGATATAACTATATTTAATTACACAATCAAAGAATATATAAAAATAATATTATATATAAATGTTAATAGTTATACGTTATAAGTATTTCTATGCATATGTGTGAATCATAATTCATGTGTGTGTGATATAATGGAAGTGATTACGTAACAATAACTATTACATAATAGTTACATAACTGTTACGCCCATTCCTCAGACGAACCAGACAACGGTCCAGAGATATTCTCCAACAACAACAACAACAAGCACACGAACTCCATAATGAGGTCGTCGCTGATTGCGAAACCGGGAATGCTCGCAGGTTTCTATTGGTCAACGCTATACCTACCATCGGCTCTCTTTAGTGTGGCTTAGCTAGAGTCGCTTAGTCGATGCGCTTTATCTCGTGTTTAATCTATTTATTAGGATATTTTGCGTAGAGTCGTGGAATTGAGGAAAAATCAATATCTTTTTAAATCAGTGTTCTGAAATTTGTGGCAAACATGACAAAATCCTATCTCTTTCGTGTAATTGTATGGCAAAAACCTCAAAAAAATGGCAAAAACCTTATAGATAAAAATAATTTTATTTCATTTATAGAATTATAATAGAAGAATAAAACTATTAATATTATATATGAAGAATACATTTATTAGAATAATAATAGAAACAGTATATATGAAGAATACATCATAGTAATACATTATAGTTATACATTATAATTCTGTAGAATGAATTTATAAATGTATTGTTCATATATTATTATTTAACTTCTATTATTAACATATACTCTGTTAATATAACTTCAAAACAAATGTATTTATTGTAAATACATAATTGATTCAGAAAACCAGATTTTATCATTTTGTATAGATTTAAATATTCAAAATAAAATGATTGTTTTCTGGAATATCATTTTTAATAATTATTTATTAATAATAATAAATATTCAGAGATATATTATAACAAAGCAATTTTATTTATAAATAATAATATAATATAGATATAAAAAATTCTTATTGAATAAATATTATTCATAATAATATTATTGAGAAAAGAAATTGAATTTATTGAAAAAATATATATATAGGGTTTATGATCAAAAAGGACGAGTTTAGGGTTAAAGGTTAAATTTTAAATGCAAAATAAATTTGTATAGGTTCACATTGGGATGTAATGCAGCTAAAAAACCAAGCAGGACAAAACTAAACCAATTAAACCAAATAAACCACAAATATCTATACAAAATATATATATATATAAACTATTAACTCGTATTTCAAATGTAACCTATATCCCAACTCGTCCTTTTTGATCGTCTCCCTATATATATATAATTTGTATTATTTAAAATTATTCAGTATTATTAATATATTGTATACAATATAATATAATAAATAAGTAATATTACAAGTAATATATAAGTTATATTTTTAATTTTAATCTAATAATTAGTTTAATAATTAGTTCTTATAACTTTGTTAGATTTTAAGATAGATATTTATTTTTTAAATATTAACTGCATGAGGCATTGGTAAAAATAATGAAAAAATAATAATTATGTGTATTATTTTATTATGATTTATTTATAAAATTTGAAATATCTTTAAAATGATAAATACATGGTTTGTTTAGGTAAAATAAAACTGATAAAAAGAAGCATTTTAAAACTCTAAACTTGATTTACACAAAATAATTATTTTAACCAATAATTAATACGTTCACTATAATTCTAATAACTTTAGTAATAATGCTTTATTTAAAATATTTTATCCATAATATATTACGAATTGTAGCATTACGAATCAAGTTTATTTTGATTGATAAGAATTTATAATTATTTAAAAAATAGTATTTTGGTCATTTTTTGTAAATATTTTGTAGGTCATCTAAATATATAGAGTATTAAAAAAAAAAAACTTGATCCCTAATTTTCAGAATAATTATTTTACAAATAAAAAAAAAATTAATAATTTTATTTTTTGTATATTTTACATGTAAAACGAAAAACCTGTGCCCTTAATAAGAATTTCAATTCATAGAATATAGATTATTTATTATACATTTTAGTTTTAAACCACCGTGGCAAAAACAGGTTTTAACCATGGTGGTTTAAACCATTTTAACACTGTTTTAAATATTATGTATTATTATACATCTTTATATTTAAAATAATAGATTGATTGTATGAATATTTTTATTGAAATTAAAACACGCTCGCATGTATGCCAATGGTGTTTGACAAGCTTTTTATAACGTGAACATGTCACCACTACTACTACTACTACTACTACTACCACCACCACCACTACTACCGCCACTACTACCACCACCACCACTACCACCACTACCACCACCACCACCACTACTACAACTACTATCTGGTTACTAATCGATGCGTATTTAACGTAATTAACCCGCATCTTGTATCGCTGTCGTGACAGGACATGTTTGTGAGGACACGACTAATTGATAGAGTTATAGTTGTGACACACACGCACGCGCACACCCACACATAGGTGTGTAGGTATGTGTGTGTTGAACTGGTGGGTGAGATTGTAATCGATATTTCTGCTAATTAGCGCTCGCCTCCACCACAGTATTAACAACACGCACTCTCGTAACAATGACATCATTGTATACATTGTCTACACTGTATACATTGTATACAAGCTATTAATGAGGCACCTATGTCCTGTGTTCTGTGCTATGTTATTACTTCTCCTCAACCGGTGCGGGGGTAATCATTATTATTGATTTCACTCTCTTTTTCTACGTGTGGTCGCGTAGCTACTTATTGCTATGCATTGCGTAATGCTATTACAGACCTATAAGTCCTATTACGTAATGTCTAATGACTACGTTATTCTAGCTCTACCCCCTTCTTCATACTCCCTTTTCCTCTATTACATAATATAATATCTATATTACATCATAATGACTGTAGTAATGACTTGGAACCAATTGGATAGCTAGTTATTCTAGCTCTACCACTCCCACCTTCCTTCCCCTTTCCTCTATTGCATAATACCCCGTTACGTAATCTCATCATTCTCTCCCGTAATCTCATCATTCTCTCCCGTAATGCAGGATTAATATGCGGAGCAGTTGTGGGCTTGTTATGTGCTGTCCTTCTTGTGATGTTCATTGTCTACCGAATGAGAAAGAAGGTTAATAGATCACCCCCCCCCCGTGTGTGTACATAATTCTATATCGTTATCGTCATTACTATTAAAGTAGTTGTTAATATCCCTCTTATAATAGTTAGTCGATGATGACAATTTAATTTTCATTTGCAACATATATAACGAATTAATTAAATGTGTTTCCAATTTATCGTGTACGTGTATAACATTACTAAATAATGAAAAACGGAATATGAATACATTAGAAGACATATATCCTTATCTAAATTAATAAAAATATATTTACGACATATATTTAATAATTAGTTATTATTATAAATTTATTAATTTTAATATTAATAATATAATTTTAAAACTAAAATATATCTTTATTTATAATATATAATATTATAAATTATATATATATAATATATAATATATTATATATTATATATATATATATATATACAATATAATATATTATATATATATATATATGTGTGTGTATTATTATTTTCTATTTAAATACATATAAATAATATAATTTGATAATTATATACGTATTATTATTTTCTATTTAAGTACACATACAAATAATATAATTACACAGTGATTGTTAAGATAGCTAAGAGTGACTCTACTGTGCACACTAGTGATAAACAACTGCAGCGTGTGTGTGTGTGCGTGTGTGTGTGTGTGTGTGTGTTTATATTGATTTTAACGCACTAGCTCTCCTGCTTGTTTATATCGAACGTAAATATTTGTCAGAGAGGTCTCCGGTGTGCTGTGTGTTGACGATATCACAGTAGTAGCGGCACCTATTAATAGTACCATCGGTACCACCAGGCGCCACTAGTTGTCACCATTCTCTATGTGTCATTCTAATTATAACATTTCAATCATATTCGGTGCGCATTTTTTTATTAATACCAATATATGTATAATATAATATATATATATATATATATATATATTGTGCATTACGTATTATACGAAATAAAATTTAACATTATATTATATCATAAAAAGAATGTAATATTTAGCATAGCTTTAATTACTACATTCAATACACCCTGTTTCCATATCATACACTATTACATCATCCACTATTACACCATACACTATTACATCGCACACGATTACATCATACTCTATTACATCACGTACAGGACGAAGGAAGCTATGCTCTCGACGAATCAAAACGCGGACTGACATCTAACGCCGCCTACACTAAAGCTACCAAAGATAAAGAATATTTCGCATAGTAGGCGTGGCTTAGTTAATTAGGGGGCGTGGCAGCAGCAGCTAGTGTTTACAATCAAATGTGTATAGCTTTTAACCATCTTTTTATACTTATTGTTAGTGCTTTTACTTTTTATCCACTAAACTATGTTACCACCATCCTCCCCACCCCTCCTCCCCCTTTACACCCCATACACCCCACCCCTCCCCCACCTTCAAATCATCATCATCATCATCTTCATCGTTGAAGTTACTATTATAAATATTTCTACTCAATTAAACATCTGAAATGTATTATAACTATATTATTATATATATATATATACGAACGAAAGGTCGCGACCTTTACGTGACGCATTCATTGTGCGGTTTAGCTGCACGTTTCTTTTTCAATAAAACGTGAAAATCTATTTCTTTATTTATCTTTTTATAATTTATTTATTAAATAGGATTTATTGATTTAGTTATCTACATATTTAGTAATTATATTTATTTATTAAAGATGTTATTAAATGCATTATTGCAATTATTTAAGGCTATTCGTAATTTTCATTAATTGTACATGGAAATAATGGGCTACTAAAAAGATTGTATCTCTGGTAATTGAGTACGCAATGACTAATTTGTTCTCTATTATTAAATATTGTTTTGATTTTTACAATAAATGTAATTAAAGTAGTATTATTATTATATATTAAAGTATATTAATAAAATATACTTGTAGTTCATATATTTTATTTGATGTTCTATTGTACTTATATTTTTTTGAAAATCAATTAAATATTATATACCTTTGATAGCTAGGTTTAATTAATAATGCATTAAAATAAATTATAATAATATACAATTAAAATAATTATTTGGTTTTCAATAGTATATGAAAACCATCTAATAAAATACATATACTGACATTTACTTACAAAATAGAATTTTTTGTTTGGGAAAAAATAAAAAATTGGTGGGGAATTAATAGTGGTAGAAGTTTCCCACAAAAACCCTATAAAAAGACACTGCTTTATTCATATCCTTATTTGATATACAGTAACTCCAATATGGCCTTGCACGGAATAGAATAATTTCGTAATTCTGATAATAGATTAAGAGATAATGGTCCTTTGTATTGTGATTAAAACTGGCACATATGTTACTCCTCGATACTGATCCCTGTTACACTAGATAACTATACACTGTCTAATTTACAAATATAATATATCATAGTATATATATATATATATACTATAGTATAATTATCTATATTTCTATTTATAAATATAATAGTATATCTATCGGTAATGAACTTCGACTCTCGTGTTAATACTATGCGCAATAAAGCATACTCAATTATAAGTATAATTTGTTTACGCACTTCAATAATTACAAATATATATTATAAGCATAGATATATACACACGAATGTTATGTAAGAACTATTATGAATCGTAATTTCTCTGCATGGAATCCTGCATGATGTATATATATATATATTATAATTAAAAATATTATAACGACAAAACTTAATATAGATGTTATCTACTGATTATGAAATGTTCTGATATTTCTTCTTATATTAAATTAAATTCACGACTCGTATTTCTTAAATTAAAATCGTCTCCCGTCGTATGATGTAAGTAGATGTGGTTCTTGGATTGTCACATGTAGGAATAGACTAGTTTATATGGATCAAAGTAATATCATCGATTGCTATGATTCGAAAGTAATCGGTGCCCATCAACATAAATACGATGATCCAGTTAAAATGGTAGCATGTTCCGTACTATTGTGAGAGATAGTTTAGGAAGGATTAGAGGTACTGAATGAACACTACATATACGAAGCTGTCATAACAATGTTCTGTAAGGAAATGTCGGTACCCTATTGCATGCGAGAAAGGGTGAACGGTGCATTATAGGGATATAAACAAAATCATGTTATAGAGTAACACTTTTATCATTCCTTTTCTGAATGAAGAAGGATGAATATTTATTCATATTTGTGGAGATTATAAGGTGACACTTAGTCGAATAAAAAATGGATAGATATAGCGCATATTGAAAATCTATATGCTAACTTGACTGGTGGAAAGGTCGAGAACAGCAAACATATGTTTTCAACTACTACTTACAAATTCGTGTAAATTAGGATTAAAAGAATCTAACTACAATATACATACCAAACGTGATATATCATTACATAGTCTATGTTTTGCAATTTATACTAATCCACCTACATTTAAATATAGACAACCGATTCTAAACTCGGAGGTTGAATTAGCGATAAAAAGCCTATAGTGTGGGAAAACAACTGGTATTGATAACATTCCTGGTGAATTAATTAAATCCGGGTGGACCCATATTGACTGTGGTCTATTTTGCAGAACCTTCAGAGAATTGTATACAATATGGAAAACTAAAGTGCGCCACAAACCATGGAATATATCGCTATAGATATTACTATAGTAATACCACTACCAAAGAAAGGAAATATCAAGCTAGTATCCAACTAGAGTAATCAGTATTATAAGCTACACCAGCAAGACTCTACTCAGAATTATACTGAGCAGACTAACACCACAAGCGAAATTAATCATTGCAGAAGAACACGCCAGATTCATGGAAACAGAAACACTGTAGAACGTAGGTTATACGTAGAACCTATAGTAAATTGTAGATTTCTGATAGAAAAACATATAGACCAACAAATACCTATATATCATATTATACTACTTCATATAATTAAAAAAAAGCATTTGACCGAGTATTGAATGATGGGTTAATACATACTATGACAACATATGGCATAAGTAGGTTAAGTAATTAATGGATATTATATCAGATCTGTATGAAATTCTCTTCAGGAAGCTTAGTACTATAGTCAATAATCAAATCGGAGGTCCATTATAAACGAGAGTATTTGTTTGCCAAGGTTTCTTGTTGCTATATTGGAAGCACCGACCCCTACAAATATCACCCAATTGAGAGCATTGCTAAGGTTGATTAATTACTGAATTTTATGAAATTCTTAAAG
This sequence comes from Osedax fenrisi, assembly GCA_964019155.1. Taxonomy (NCBI): domain Eukaryota; kingdom Metazoa; phylum Annelida; class Polychaeta; order Sabellida; family Siboglinidae; genus Osedax; species Osedax fenrisi. The sequence continues at coordinate 85,025,883 of OZ025243.1, forward strand.
AATTTATAGAGTTTATATAGATATTTACGTGCTCTCCTGAAGAAAGGACGACTACGCTGAGATAGCCATATGCGTGTGAACAAGTTTTTAAGCGAGATATTAATTATTAACTTGCTTAAAAACTTAAAAAGCATATTAATATATTAATATCTCCCTTAGTAGTTTTGGTACATTTAGTTATTAATAAGGTAACAATATTAACGTGTGAATATCGCCATATAATATCGGAGCTATGTTGAGTCAACTCGTGGAAACAATTGTTAACATGTAAGTGATAATCACCGAGAGATATCTTGCGAGAGACCCGTAGTATTTTCATTAAGAATATTAGAACATGTAAAAGATGTATTCACATATTTAAAAAGGTCTTAATGATGTGACACACATGTTTATAAAATTGTGAATAACCGATTGCATATATGTAACGGCTATTTACAAAAGTCATGATTATAAATTGTGTATTGTTCTTATTATATGAATTGAAGGGAATACATCGAAGATCTACTATAGAATACTAAGATGGGCTTATTTTTAAATATACGACTGAAAAAGAAATGTAAATGTGAATGCCTTACGTAGAGCTACATTAAAGATAGTAATTACTATTTTCATCACAAATAACATACAAGAAGTTGATAATACTATAGGAATAGATGTAGTTAATAAGGAAACACACGAAGATAATAATGTATCTACAATTAGGATAGGTGTATGTGTATTATATAACTTATATATGTGTGTCCTATATGTTAAAGCCGAATGTTAATATGAAAATGAGCTAGGAAATCAAAGCTAACCGTACTACAGAGGAAATTATATTTACAATGTTCCAGCACACTATAGTGTGTGTACTATAGTGTGCACACTTTAGACTATACCCCATGGGGACCGTGGTGCTCCATACTATAGTATGGCGCACCACGGTCCCCATGGGGTATAGACTCATTATTGTTATAAACATAGAAAGGGGGTGGTTAGAGTACTTATGAAGGGTATCCTGAAATGTATGGGATGAATGGTTTGGCAAGGAGTTATGTTTTATGGCCCAGCCTAGATACATGTATTACCTTATTACCTGGTGCCGTCGAGTCGAAACCGACCCCTGGCGACATCCATGGTAGTTATTCTCCATCCCGCTCTGTCTCTAGCATATAGTCGGAGATTCATAATATATTTAGAGAGATATTTTTGTATATTGACTATCCAGGTGCAATGTGGTCTGCCTTTTCCTCGCCGACCTTCCATTCATCCCAGCATAATTTGCAATTCCATCATATCTGATCTAACAACGTGTCCGAAAAAAGATAAGACAGCCTTGATAATTCTGGATTCGAGCGTTCTTTTAGGTTGTATTATGTCAATTATCTCAGTATTTCTCTTCCTATATAAGTAGGTAAACTATGGTGCTGGAGGAAACTGCTAGGAGTTACCTACTTATATAGGAAGAGAAATACTGAGATAATTGACATAATACAACCTAAAAGAACGCTCGAATCCAGAATTATCAAGGCTGTCTTATCTTTTTTCGGCAGATATCTGCCTTTTTGATAGTCCATGTTTATGCTCAATAAAGGATAATTGGAAATACCAGTATTTGAACAATCATTATTTTTGTCGTTAGTCTAATGCCTCTATCTTTGAATATACGTTTCAGACTTCCCATGGCACATTTTCCCATTACCAGCCTTATTCGTAGCTCCTTATCGGTAACTCCATCATTTGTAATTAGGACTTACAGGAATATAAATCTATCAACTATTCGATATTGTTATCATCTACTATTATATGGTCCAATTTACCTGTAGTCATCACCTTTGTTTTCTTGATATTTAAATATAATCCGACTTCTTCGCTTGCTCTTTTGACTTTTGTAATTAGCTCTGTGAGATCTTTTTTTGTTCCTGCTATCAATGTAGTGTCGTCAGCATATCTAATGTTTGTAACTTTCCTTCCACCTATACTAATGCCTTTATCCCACTTTTCCAGGACATCTCGCATTATTCTTTCTGCATAGATATTGAATAGTAATGGAGATAGGATGCATCCTTGCCGTACTCATTTACCAATAGGTATGTTGCTTGTTTCACCATACTCTATCCTTACAGTCGATTCTTGATTTGTGTATAGATTTCTCAGCACTACTATCAGATGCTCGGGTACTCCCATATCTTCGAGAGTGCATTAATGTCTTTGATGATATACACAGTCGAATGTCTTTTTGTAATCAATGAAGCATATGAATAGTTGTCTTTGATGGTCTCTAGCTTTTTTCATCTCCATCCCAAGTTAGAAATGTGTTCTCTAGTTCCTCTACCTCTTCTAAACCCGGCTTGTTCTATTGGTAGTTCAGGGATGAGAAAGTTCTCAAGGTTTTCTGCTATATTCTCAGAAGTATCTTACTTGCATGTGATATTAAGGCGATTGTTCTGTAGTTTCCACATTATTTTTTATCGCTTTTTTTGTAAATAGAAATATATATATATTGATATCTTCCAATTATTTGGCCATATTTTTGTTTTCCATATGCTATTGCACAGACTCGTCATGATTCTTATAGCCTCATCATCTTCTGCTTTTATGAATTCTATAGGTATTCTGTTGCAGCCTGGATCTTATCTAATATATATATATATATATATATATATATATGTCGGCTTGCTTCTTTCACTTCTATTTCTAATACATCAGGTTCGTCCTCATATAAATTCTCATTAAAAATATCATTTATATTAGGATCTTTTCTGTATAGATTTTCTGTATATTGTTGCCATCTCTTTTTATATCCTTTTCTTCTGAAACCATTCTTACAGTACTTAGTTTCATAGCACCACAACTTGAACTGTGTGATCTGGTCATCTCTTTTATTTATTTAAAGAGGTCTCTTGTTTTACCCATTTTGTTATTATCTTCAATTTGTTTACATTTATCTATGATGCTTTGCTCTTTATCCTGCCTTATTTTCTTCTTGAAGGCTGCGTTTAGCTTTCTATATTCTTCATATTTTCCTTTGCTGAGGATTTCCTTTCGCTCTTGTGCAATTTTTAAAGCTTCCTCAGATAGCTATTTAGAAACTTTCTTTATTTTGATTTTTGGGACCTTTTTATACGATGTCTCTTTTAGAATATTTCGAATATCATTCCAGAGTTTTTCAGGTTCTCTATCTTTTATTGTGAGCTCGTTAAATCTATTTTTTTACCTCAACACCGTAGTCAAGTCCGATTATTTCAACATCGTATATTGGAATTAGCTTTGATCGTTGTATTCGTTTGAGTTTGATATTGATGTCTGCTATTAGCAAATTATGGTCAGTGCCACTATCAGCTCCAGGCAGTGTTGTAACTCGTTTTATACTGCTTTTCCATCTAGTCTTGCATAACATATAATCAATTTGGTTTCTAGTAATTTTGTCCGGCGATCTCTATGTATAAATCCTCCGTGGGTGCAACTTGAAGAATGTATTCATGATTCGAAGAGCATTTCTACTACACAATTCTACAAGTTGATCACCTCGCTCGTTTCGTTTCAAACGGTTCGACCAAATTTACCGGTAATGTCATTTGATATATCTTTTCCAACTTTAGCATTCCAGTCTCCTATAATATAAAGACTATCTCCGCTAGGTGTCTGGTCTATTACAGATTGTACTGTCTCATAAAAAAGTTTCTATATCCTCTTCCTCGGAGCGTATACTTGAACTACAGTTATGTTTATGGGTTTACACTGTATGCGTATTGTGGTAATTCTGTCATTTAATGGGTTAAACCCATCACACATCTTCGGAGTTTATTATTACATATAAATGCCTTACGTTATAAGGTCTCCTGTCCACAATAATAGATGTAATGTTCATCTGACGTAAAGTGTCCCATTCCTGTCCATTTCATCTCACTAATTCCTAGCAGATCCACATAAATCTTTTCCATTTCTTTCTTGACTACTTCTAAATTACCATTATTTAATGTTCTTACGTTCCATGTACCTATTCTCACTCTTTCTTTTGCTAATCTATGGCTTTCCCCTGTCCTTTTCGTTGTACCATTCTCGATTGATGTTCATCCTTTCGGCTTTAAGCATCAACGTCTCTTCGTTGCACTTATTCGTGACAGTGGAATACCCTTCCCCAGTAGTAATATTAAAGTTTTCCAACCTGGGGGACTCAGTTTTCGACTTTATAGCGTTTTATATGTATATAGCTGTCATGATTGTTTTCTTGGGATAGGACTAGAATGATTTTCCGTTGCCTACTCTAGCGCAGTATCCGAGCCATGTATGAGTTTCCACAATGCCTCGGAGTTATGATAGATTTGTCGTTGACCATGTAATAGGTTCATCCGTCTCTTCCAATAATTATCCTGCTGCTGCTCAGGATAATCGACCGCTTACAACCGGCCAAGTTGTGTTTTTCTTTTTGTGTGTACTCCCATAGACTTTGGCTCTCTCGAGTCGACTACAAGTCAGTAGTGGGGACTTAGTGCAAGATTTGACGCGCTGGACGAGACGCGTTCGACCTTCTCCGTTAGTTTAAACAGGGTCTACCCCGTGAAGGTGGAGGTAGGACTTGGATGTGGATTTAAGTGTTGGCACAGGCATAAGAGGCCCCCACTCATCGTGTCTGCCCGATTGTACCACATCCCATTTAAACTCCAAATACAGGTAAGAAGCCGTGCTAAAAGAGAATATAGAATACCAGCAATCATTGCATACACCTGATAAGGTAATATATATAGTCCCTGGATAGAATCAATTTGACCTTAGTAGGGGTTCATGAAGATTAATTGTAATATTACTTAGGATAGATGTTTTAGCTTATAAACTAAATATATAAATATATTTTTCGTAATACTAAAAACTACTTTGAAATATTTTAAATAGTAATAGTTAATGATTTTGCGAAGCAAAGATATATTACTAGTATCTATTTACGTGAAACAAATTTTAATGCCGAATAGTTTGAAATATAGGTGGTAATACAAATGTTATCAATTATTTAAATTGTGAATTGTTGAATAATACTTTAGAATGTTACAAAATATGTATAATTTTACATTGAAAATAGATATATTGATTTATTATATTTATCGAACATTGCTGTATATTTTAGAAAAAGGGTTCTAATTATAACATAATGTTATATTCTAAAATTAAAAATGTATTGTATTTAACAAATTACATAACTTTTCATTTATAATAGTGATATATTTTTCAAATTGTAATGTAAACAAATATCAACTAAAAATAGAAATAAAACTGAAAACGAAATTAACACATTACTGGAAAACGGCATTAACACATGCGACGTATATGTCACACATAATTACCCATATAATCCTAATTCTAATGGATTATAGGAGATAGAGGGGTGCATACTTTTAAGAATGTATACGTATAATGTTATAAAACGTAACAGTATTAATCAACATTAATAATGTATATACTTCAGTATATATATATATATATATATATATATATACATATATATATATATATATATATATATATATACATATATATATATATATATATATATATATATATATATATACTGATTAGTAATACATAGCAAACATAGGGGACAGTTGACTTTCATACTACGATACATGATAACTCCATATTCAGTGACATCTAAATATCCTCTGAAAGGATTATTACGACATTAAGATACACGTTTTTCCCATATGTTGTTGCAATTAATAACATTGTGAGCGATAATGTTATATAATTGAATACATCTAGATTTATCTTAAGCAAGAAGCTATCGTAATATAGTATACACATATTGAATATAGGTATTATTGACTTGATCATTATATTGTTTTAAATATATATCACCATATTCACTTCACATGCACTAGATGTACTTACATTTTGTAAAGGTTAACGCGACGTTATCTCCATCATTAAAGCTCAAAGGGTTAACCCTTTGAGCTCTAATGATGCGGGTCGTCGCGTTAAAATATGCGGCCCGATTTAATTTGAATATCACTATAGTGATATTACTATAGTAAGTAATATTACTAGGTTATTAATTCCCCTAGGTATTACCTATAGTAAATAAATTAATACATAACTTTATTCAATTTAATATTCAATAATCGGTCTCAACTCAGTGATTTTAAGATACTATAGTACATTTATGATCGGCCAATATAGGGTATTTTTAGTACTGTTTCCGAAGATTTTTCCCGGAAAAAAATATTTACTATTTCCATATTATGTTTAACTTAATTAGGAAATAACGAAGTTTCTCGTTGAATTACTTAATAAACTTTGGATATATTAATAACATGTATAGGAAAAATATGGGGATGATATTAATTAAATTTAAATAAGATAATATTGAATTATTATTCGAAATTAAAATAAAATAAAATTATTACTAGGGGAAAGTAACCGAATACGGACACTCTCGGTATCTCAGAAAAAATAAATCCTACAAAAAATGTTTAATGAATAAAATATTCATAATTATATAAATAGTCTAAAAAAGTATTTTTATTTTTTAATTATTCAAAATATTGCTGATAAATACAATAAACTGATTTTTTTATTACGTTTTTAAATTTATGAAAAAAAATATTTACTTAAAACCTTCTCAAGAATATACAAATGTATCGATATAAAATATAACACTATATTATTAAAAAATAAAGCATTCTAAAATTATATTTCTAATTTCTATATTTGTTATCCAATATTCATTAAGTTATAAGCATATATCTAGAGGTCATATAAGTCCCTAATACGGATACTCTATATGTCTTAATACGGACACCCTATAACCAATCAGCGCGCATCGTATGAACTATTTTGATTTTCATAAAAATCGCGTGCCTTATAATATTAATTACACCAATAAAGCTAAATCGAAATTTTGTATTATGTAGATACTTAAATTGTATCATAAATTAAAAAAATAATAAAATTAAATAAATTATTAACTAATTAAATTAGAATAAATTGTTCATAAAATTAATTATAAATAATGTAATTATAATTTGTCTGATTAATTCATCAATAATATATAGTTTATCTAGTGTATATATGGTGTCTGTATTATAACACAGGGTGTCCGTATTCGTACATTGGTACCGAATACGGACACCCACGTTATCTATGGAATTAAAAGATTAAATACAATTTTAAATCACAATAATATCTATAATCATATTATATGATTCATATAATATTAACATATTGTAATTTCATAATAAAAATAATGAGAAATAAAATGTTAAGACCATTTATTGTTAAAGTTTCCGTATTAGGTTACTTTCCCCTATTTGGTAAATAAACAATTTATTATCGACAAATGGCTAACCATATGTATGTTACTGTTCGGTTTGACACCTGTTTTCGAGTTAGCTCGATAAAGTTAAATGAATTTATAATAATTGGTTATATATGAGAAAATTAATTAATTCATTTTTTTTATAAATATTAAATAATTATGATTATATAATTCTAAAAGAAAACAATATTTATGATTATATAATCCAAATAATTTAAAATCATGTTGTGTATAATAATATTAGTATTAAATATAATATAGTAGTATACTAAAATGTAATTATATCATATTTATATATAGTATAAATTATCTTTATAAGTTTAATTGACTATTGAAATAATATGTATATCATTTTAAAATATTAATTTTACAAGAATTAGTTTATCAATAATTTGTAAAAGCTTTGTAAATTAAATTAATAATGAATATTATTAATATTAACTTTATTGTGTAATAATCTATTATAATCAATTACAATATCGGTAAATATATTTTTTGTAGTGAATAATATTATGTATGTGTGTTTAAAATATTAATAAAATAGGACTACAATGTATAAATATATATATATATATATATATATATATATATATAAAATAATAATTGAAACCTTTATTATAATGTATAGTATACTATTTATTAAATTAAAAATCGTCATCGAATGAAGGTTCAACATTTCCGCCCAGCTTCTTGTACATCATATCCAGAAACGATAATTGGCTTCTCCTCCCGTTCTTCTTCCGTCGACCATCTTCGTTATTAACCCACTGGCTATTGTCATCCCTGCCCCCTCTATATCCCCTTGTATCCATATTATCCCTATCGTCCCTATCATCCCTGCCATCCCTATATTCTCTATCATCCCTATAACCCCTAGAATGCCTATTATTTCTACCATCTCTATCATCCCTCGTTTTCCTATCACCCCTAGACCCTTTAACCCTCCCGTCATTCCTCTCCCCCCTTCTCCCCGCCATACACACCGCTCTTGCCTCGTCTAACTCGCTCTGCGTAGGTGCTACGTCCACCAGCCCGTCATATCCGTAAGGGTACATCTCCGCCTCGCATTTAGTGTAGTCATCACGTGATACCCACAGCTTACCATCCGAACCGCGGCCGTCTTTAACCGTCCTACTTATCTTGCGTTTGATTGGATGCCGGCGCGCGGGGGGCGGGTGTCTACGAACGTCCGCTCGACTGTAACGCCCACCGACGTTCAGATCGCTGCTACGAGATTCTCCGACCCCTATATTTCTCTGATAAGGAGGTGACTCTTCCCTCCTCCCCCGTCGCTCCTCCCCCATTCCACTCTCATCATCCTCACCATGATAGTCCTCATCGTACACTTCGTTGTGTTCTTCAAGCTGACGTACAAGCCTCTTAGTGTTCGCTATACTGGTCTCCACGTCTTCGATGATTCTGCGCGATTCCCGGATGCGTTCAGATCTCGTCAACTCTTGCCGTTCCTTCGTCTTGTTCGAGTTGTGATATCCGCTGTTGTATCTTCTTACGGGGTTGTAATCAGATTCCAACTCCTTGTTTAGATCTTCGGCGTCGTTATTCCGTGATTTCGATTTATATGTTGAACTGTTTTTTCTTGTATTTCGATGTTTATCATTATCGGGTGATTCCTCTTCTTTCCGATATTTTGTTTTGCTATTTTTTCTATCCGTTCCATCGTTCGTTTGATCATCAGAATCGGATGAATTTTGTTTTCTCTCTCCTCTTTTAGTCGATTCACGTCTTTGGAATTTATCACATTTTGTTTGTTTACATCTTTTATTTGCTTTCTTTGTAGTGCATTTTCGTTGTACATCGTTATCTTGACAATTTCCAAAACTCCGAGGCTTTGGTTTGCATTTTTTACTTTTAGATGGACATTTTTTTCGTTTTCGTCTAAATTTGGTTTGTTTTTTCTTCGTCGGGCAATTCGGAATAATCATACTTTTCTTTATACACCCTTTACAATCGTTATCGTATGGATAACCCACTTCAGTGTTTTCCATTTGACATAAATTCGCATTTATAACTTGTTTAGTTGTAGCATCCGTAGAACAAATCGGACCTACATTTTGTTGCGCACCCGCTGTACAATAATTAGCAAACTGACAACACGAATTCGTGTTTGTCAACTGACACGCGTTCATATTTCTCACTTCAGGTGTATACACTGTAGGTGGACATCTAGGTGGACATCTATCTTGCACGGGTTGCTCATTGTAAAATGGTTGTGATCTGACGACGTTGGAAGAATTCGTATCCATCGGACGCTCGTTCGATCTGGTTGGATAGTAGGCTCTCATGTCATGGCGTCTTTCTTTTATTATTTCTCGAATAATATCGAGTTCCAGACGATTTTTTATACTTTTACGTCGATCGCGATCCTTCTCTCTTCGTTCATCTTTGGCGACGTATCTCAGGAAACTGTCGCCCGATGAGCTAGACGAAGAGTTGGAGTTTTTCGACTTGGAGTCCAGGCATCGAAACCAATCCGAAGAACGGTGGTTGTTATTCGTGTTATCGTACTTGAAATCGTAACTGGTTTTGGGTTTTAGTGAGCCCGTATTCTGTGGTGTGAAATCACGTGGGTACGATTCATGGGTTGGGTATCGTATGGGATCCATGTCACGAGTGTACACTGGGTTTCTGTTCTGTTGATACTGTGTTCGGTTTCTATTCATTTTGTTGAACGCTAGATTATTATTAATTTATTATATATATGTATAAATATTATATTGTATTTCATAAGTATTTAGAATCGATTAATTCATTAAAATTCGAATAAATTATTTTAAATTTATAATTGTAATTTTTATTATAAATTAAAAACTCTCTCATTTGAATTATTTAACTTATTTGTATTATATATACGAAATATCTACTTAACATATCAATTATACGTACCAACTTTTTATTTATCAAATTATATGATATTAACTATCATTATTTGGAAAGGTTTTAATAAATTTAAAAATGTATACTATTCCAAATCTCATTTTATTATTAATTAATTACGTTTATTTAATTTAATTTTAATTGTATATATATATATACATATATATGTTCATGATGGATACACTTTTGTTTGAATTAATTATTATGATTGTTTACAATTTTTACAATGTATTATATTATACCATTTAAATGAAGCTATACATACCTACCATTACACATAATGTACTAACGTCTCAATGAAAAAACTTAAATAATCAAGTAAGCTCTCGTTTTACCAATGCAAGGATAATGTATCCTATATTGTGTGACAACGTATATCATATTCTCTTTAGAACATAATATTTGATATAAATATTATCTTATTTATGTTATTTCTATGAATATAAACTTACTTTTCCTATTAAACGTTAGACTATACATGTTTATCATCATGATATAATCATATCAGTACACGTAACGATAACATGTTCTTGATACTGTGATCCAGCATCCGAAGTCATAGGACATAGGAAATACAATACACAGCATGGTTAACTCTATAAACAACATCACATTAGAAACAAGAATATATAACATTTATTGGAAAACCCTCGATTGTTATTAATCGTTTAACTATAATATAATATTTGTATTTCAAACATGTATACGTATAATTTATTTCGAAAAATGGATGCATATGTTGATATTTCTACTAGGGGTATACCTATACATAATTAATCCAGTTAGGGTAGTAATATAAATAATGTCCTTCAAATAAACAACATAACAATGGACAACTTTGTAATAGTATTCAATTATTGCAATAAATATTAATATTAAATAATTTAAATATAGGAACTAAATTTTTAGGTGCCTAAATATACTATATAGTATATCAAATTGATAATATTATATATTAATTAAACGCGTATCTATTAAAGACTAATCTAGTACATTTAAGCCAAATTCAAGTCAAATTCAAGTCACATTATATCTCCATTACTCGAGCCTATGTAAATGTTAAAAGATCGAGTAACACTAATATATACTAGAGTTGATTTGGAGAGGTAGAGAAACCCCATACTTAAAAATAAAATTAAAACTTTACAACTCACTAGTTATGTACATCCTCTTTACGGTTGTGAAACATGGACGCCACTATAAGAACTAAAGAAGAAGCTGACATATATTTAATCTATCTTCTTGTGTACAACAGATTACTTACAAAAAACGTAGGTAGGATAGAATAGAATAATCGACAGAATAGAATAATCCTAGGTATAATAGAATAAAATTCTAATTATTATTACATCCGCTCAAAAATATTTAAAATATTTCAATTAGGAATGTTTTAAAAACTAATCGTTTTCATCTATTTACATGCGTTCGTACGAAAGTAATTATTCCCCTTAACATAACGTATATCAAATTGTTTCCTTGGAAAGAAAACTAACATATTTGTAGCAATCGTATTGAAGATACTCGAATAAAGATATTAACCGATAAAGTAAACTATTAAAAGACGCAAGTTAAGCTACTTCGGCTACCTCTCAAAACACAAATTTGTAACTATAGTTTGTATATAATACTCTACAATAATGGTAGAATTCATAAGAAAAATAGATCGATCTAAAAGGAAATTGTAGAATTATATCTATGTATGAATTGACGATGGGATGAATTGTAGATGCTACATTGGACCGTTATGAATAGATAAAGTTGTGCTCGTGAAATTCACGTATTTCCTTATATAGGAATGTATACGAAACCACGTCATTGGAATAAGTAACTAAGTAATTAAGTAACTAAGTAGTTAAGTATAATACAACTATTTTTGAGTAATTTGAAAAACAATGAATTATAAAATTAAATAAATATAACAGTATTTAAAAATAATAAAATATATCAATACACATTTCAATATCATATGATAAATATATATTTAATTTAAATTAGGATTTTTTTAAATATTTAATTAATTTAATGATGTAAACAAATATACCGAATACTAAATAGTAAATATATAATAGTTATTTTTATTATAAATTATTTGTTAACTGATTTTTAAATGGTTAGTAACCATTGGTAATATTTTACATAATAATATGTTCATCGTTTTAAACTTCTATTTTATATATATTATTCATAATTAAATATAATTAGTATATTTAGTAAATATATATTTAACATATTAAGTAGGATTATAAGTACATGTATATCAAATATTTAATTAAAATTAGGAAATATTTGTTGCGTATAAATGTAGGATATATATATATATATATATATATATATATATATATATATACTTATCCTATGTGTAAACATTGTAAATAATCTAATTGTAACTAACCAATCTACTTATATATACATTTATATTATAATTATAGATATATACAAATCATCAATAAGATAATAAACGAATAAACAAATCAATATCAAGGACATCATAATTACGTCCATCATGGGCATATGTCCATGGAGAATAAATCGTAGAATAAATCTCGCCTTCTATAGAGCTACAACGAGAAAACGCGATAAAATCTACATAAAGGCCTCCCCTTCAACCGTCCAGGGGCCAAGTGTTCTGAGCATATATATTTTACTAGGATTATCCTGGGTCAATATTGACTATTACGGAGATAGCTAAGGATTGGCCTAGGATGGTCTTAGAATCATTTATTTGTTCGGAACGACTTTCCCAGCTTCTCTCTATCTCAGGTAACTCTACGATACGTCGTTCCAGGTGTGATATTTCATCTCTTCCCTGCCTGTGTTCACCGACATTCTTCTGACATAATGAGCATCCCTCCAGCCCTTGCGTACCTATGTGGGCCGTGGTACAGTATGTCAAGGTCATTGCATGGAATATCGTGTGTAGGTACATTATATATTGCGTATACGAATATATAAAGAATATATTCTGTATATATGCACCTATATGGAATAGTAACAGGAAGGCACCTCCCTGTTAGTACGTATACATTAAGTATATATATATATATATATATATATATATATATATATATATATATATATATATATGGGTATGTAAAGTACGTTATTCATACTAACACATACATTTTTAAAATATATTGTATATATGTAAATAAGAATTTATAATATTTCGTACATTCTCATGAGAGTTTAAAAATAAACGAAGTAAAGTTTTAACATATGCGTCGGTAAATTATTGTTTTATGCTGAGTAATATAAATTACATAAGGAAGGGGTAACCCTTGTATTACGTAATATTATGTAAACTATATTGTATATGTTTATTACGAATTTATTCCACGAATAGTCTATTTTAGTAGAGTAGTACATTTACATTTATATATATCTCCAGACACTGTCTGGAGATCATTCTATGATAATAAATTATATCATATCATATATATATATATATATATATATATATATATATATATATATATATATATTAACACTCGGATATATGGTTTGGTTATACAAGTATAATGATTAAATGCAGGTATAATATATGCAATATGACTCATACGAGGTCGTGGTGACTCATACGAGGTTGGTGAGTCACTACCGATGACTAGTATATATACTAGTATACTAGTACTTATACCTATAGCATTTATATATATATATGCTACATTATTTTCCAAACAAAATAGTCTATATAAATGTATATATTTATTGGGTTATTAATCCTATATATATATATATATAGGATTAATCCATATAATTCTCAAATTAAAGGGGTATCCCACTACAAGTATTTCCAGCAAGTTGCCGAAAATATTTTAATTTTAAAACGATTTTCTATAAAGTTAACTTCAATTTTAGAGGTAAACCCCCTTACCATCCGGCAACTTGCCTGAAATATAATACATTTATAGGGGGTATCCCATTACAACCTGATAGAAAATGGTTTTAAAGTTAAAATATTTCCGATAAGTTGCCGGAAAATATTGTAGTGGGATACCCTACTATTAATACCGTTTTTGATTTGCCATCCACGGGGTATACTGTATATATACAGTATATATACAGTATATATATGGTATATATACTGTATATATATATATATACTGTATATATATATACTGTATATATACTGTATATATACTGTATATATATACTGTATATATACTGTATATATACTGTACATATATTGTACATATACTGTATATATACTGTATATATACTGTATATATACTGTATATATACTGTATATATACTGTATATATACTGTACATATACTGTACATATACGGTATATATATACTGTATATATACTGTATATATATATACTGTATATATACTGTATATATACTGTATATATATACTGTATATATACTGTATATATACTGTACATATATTGTACATATACTGTATATATACTGTATATATACTGTATATATACTGTATATATACTGTATATATACTGTATATATACTGTACATATACGGTATATATATACTGTATATATACTGTATATATACTGTACATATACTGTACATATACGGTATATATATACTGTATATATACTGTATATATATACTGTATATATATACTGTATATATATTACGGTAGTTGGTATATATACTGCCGATAGTTGAGGAGCTGGAACGATGGTGTGTATGTAGGGGGGGACTAACCAATCAAAATAAAATGTATGTTAAAAGTAGAGGGGAACCAATACATAGGAGGTCCCCCTAGATTTTAAAGTGGGGGGGGGGGGGGCACATATTTCCCGTCCCCCGATTGCAGCGCCCCTACCGGTAGTATACTACCTTTAGCGTATAACTATATTCGCACGCAAATATATAATCATGTAACGCGTATATCATAATGTAGTAATATAAATAATGTATAAAAACGTCCTTAAAACGCACTGTAATTAAGAACAGCGTACTGTTCTATAGACTATATCCACTGCTATACACTAATGTATAATATAGTACATACTATAATGCATATTTAATTGTTATGACGTAATCGCATTGTGCTATTGCGTAACATATCGACGAGCATTGCGCAATCAGTTATTGTTAAGCTTAGTAGACTATAATTGTGAACGGGTGATCGATAATGTAATACAATCTGAATATAATAGAGAAGTAATATAGGTCAATTTAACGAGCGATAGCAATAATCGATATATAGGAATAGACTATATATATAGACATACACACACACATATATATATATATATATATATATATAGATATATAATATACGGAATGAGAAGACAAAACGGGCATATAAATACGGAATACGCTGACACGAAGATTAGGCCGACAATTTTGTGTCAACCACCTACTTTAATTTATGAATTACTATATGTTAGAGAAATAATTGGTATCTAATTAAATAATATTTTAATAATCGTTATATTATAATGAATATATTTAATTATCATTTGGTTTTATAGAGAATAGACTATAAATAATTACATTTTTAGATTTCTGCGTGTATATACTTGGTTACACAAAAAAACGGAATCTGTTGACACACTGTTTTTACCGAAATACAGCAACTTAATGCGTATATGTCAAATGGCAATTTATGAATTAATATATTAAATGTACTTTAGAATAAATATATTGAATAAAAATATAAAAGATGTTATTAATTAAAAATATACATTTTGAATTAAATATTATTATTATTTTGTAAAAATATACATCAATTTCTATTTATAATCAAAGATTTGTATGACTCATAAAAACTTAGGAAATAGTAGTAATTATTTAAATTTCAATATTATTATTTCAGATTATTTCAAAATTTGAATAATAATAAATAATTTGTATATTATTAAATATAGTAGGTATTATATTTTAATAAATTATCTATGTATATATATAGTAAATAAATATATAAATGTATGTTATATATTATTGAATATAGAATCGTAAGTAAGATACTATAGTAACATTTTCGAAATATTTGTTTTTCAATAAGTTATTTATTTTTCATTATATTACATTATTAATTCATTTTAACCTTCCTATATAATATCTAATATTAGTAATATTACTATAATTTTTAATATTTCCAAACTAGTATAAAATGTAAATACTATACATTTATAGTCTACGAATAACCCAACTATAATGTATTTGTACGATATAAATAAAACCATAGGAATACGATTTTTTATATTGATGCTATTATAATAAATTTGATATCATTAGTCTAATGATTAGACATATTATTAAATTCTATAATAGAAGTATTTTAGTTTATTTTTATTTAAAAAAAAGTTATGCACAAAAAAAATAGTAAAAATAATACATGGTGTAGATAGGAATTATGCATGTTTTAATTAATTTATAATACTTATGCAATCATGATTCATTCAATAATTTATATTTTTTAATAGTATATATTCGATATTTTTAACACATAGATTAATAATCATATTTGTATCCGCTTTTTGTATTGTATTCAATAAATATATATTATTATTATATAATTATTATAATATATACACACTTATATAATTATGTAAGCCTATTTATTTAGTATTAACAAAGATTTTGCGAAGCAAAGATATAACACTCCCTATACATGCAACATAATTTAGTAATATCCCCTGCTGCTGCTAGCAGTAGTATCGAAATCACTGAAATAGATTTAGGTTAGGCTCTATTTGCATACAACAATTTTTTCATTGCTCTATTAAATTACATGCAATATAAATTAGCTTTTATTTACTAAATATATACTTATAGCATTTAAAACATACATATCATATTTGTTTGTTATATATTAGTAATGAACACTTAGTTTTCATCATATAAATATTAATTTAAAGCATATTATTTAACATTTTAAAAGTGTTTAGTTAAATACGAATTTACATTATAGATAACACATAGTTCCTAAAAGTAACCCGCTATAGGTGGCACTGGGGTATTTTGTATACAAATTCGAAAAACACGATTTCGCGTAAGTGTTATATCTTTCCTTCGGAAAATCTTTGGTATTAATTCAATATAAATATAATGGGATATGTATATAGATATACAAAATGTTTAATCTGGTATATATATATATACCTCAATCCAAAGTGGCGAGTATTAGAATCATTTAGAATTATATTTTAAAGTGATGCCACACATGAAAATATACGCACGAAACAACCTCACTTGCGAATATCAAACGTTTCTATAAAAACATAATTATTTTCAAAATGCATGCGAATATTCGTAGGTATTTACGTTTTACTTCTATTTATATACCTCACTTTAACTCTCCCTAATAAATTCAATATAATGTTAACATTTTAATTAATACATGTAAAAATGTATATAATTATA
The DNA here is from genome assembly GCA_964019155.1 of Osedax fenrisi. Lineage (NCBI taxonomy): Eukaryota > Metazoa > Annelida > Polychaeta > Sabellida > Siboglinidae > Osedax > Osedax fenrisi. The sequence continues at coordinate 85,043,408 of OZ025243.1, forward strand.
CGAGGGATTTCCATATAGTTTAGGTGTGGAATAGACTTTATAGATATAATAGCCATACCCGAGCTAGCTTTGCTATGTTTTTTATTGTTTATCTATCTATTTTTTATTAATTATAGCGATTCCTGATTCTGCCGTACACGACCCGTAACATTATGTATTATATATTAACTCATTGATAACAAAATTATTGTCTAATTAATTGATAACGAATTATATTGTTGATTTTATTTTATATTGTATAAAATACTTTTACTATAATTTTAAATAAGCATTTTTTATATTTTCGATAATGATAAGTTATTAGTATTTAAATCGTAATTGAACCAAAATCATATTTTTATACCCGAAACCTTCCATGTAGTCAATTACCCGAAACTACCCGACATCATTTACAACACTAATATGTATATTATATTTAAATATTTATAAAAATATATATATATATTAGTCATTAATATTTTCTTGTATAAAAGAATAATAAATTAATTATGGATTCTTACATGTCAATTTTATTTCAAATTAAAATACTAAATATATCAATTGTATCAATTATGTTATATTCATTTAAACAATAATCAATTAATTATTCTTGAAAACTTATATAAATCTTTATATTTGATCAATATTAATAATTTAATTTATATCAAAAACAGATTTTATGTATTTGTATCAAATAATCATAAATATATTTAATTGTATTTCATTTATTTATATTTGTTAGTGTAATTATATTAGAATAATACATTACATAAATATTATTATTTGATTCAAACATTAACATAATTATCAAAATCAAATTTAGTATATTTGTATATGAATCATTAATCAGAAATGTATTTATATTAAAGTATATTTGTATATACAAGTTGTTAAGTTATTAGAAAAAGAATCAATGCGTTAAATACATTATTTATTAACTTTGTACATTTATCACGGCTCTTATAGATAGGCGTCTAGCATTGCTTAATCATGTGAGACGGTGATGTATGGGCATATCCCTAGCACTCGGCGTGTGTTAGTATAATGCGAGATAATAATAATAATACACAAAGTAATAGTGATAATAACATAACATCACCTCTTCTAAGAAGAAGATATATTACAGGACAAATCGGTAGGGAGTGTGCCTGTTCCTGGAGCTTCGGCGTATAGTTTCCTAAGCTGCTTTTGTTCTATAATAGCTGTGTGTGAGAGGATGGTATTATTATCAGATGGTGGTGTTGGGTAATTAGATAAATGTAGTGTTTGAGTGGGGGTATTCTCTATGGTGGTGTAATTTTCTTGGGGTTAGTTGTAGGTGTTGATCGTATTTTATGTCTTGTACGTCATAGGATGTTTCCCGTATGGGTACACATGACATATGATTCTGGTTCGTTTCTTGACAATGGTAGCTGGGGATCATGTGAATTTTAAGGAGTCTCGAATTTGACAGATTTGAACGTTATGTACGATGTATGCAGTTTTCTTGCAAGTAATGTCATCTAGTTAATTTATGTCTGTTTGATGTGTTTGTAGTTTCGTGCGTTCTGATGTTTGGATTGATGTAAGAGTAGGTGTAGAGGGCTGGGGTCATCATATTTTGAGGGTTATTTCTCTAAGATAGTAGTGCTTTAGTTATCTTATTGATGTCTGTATTTTTTATAATGTTCTTTATGGTCTGAACGTGTCTTTCTATGAATTCATTTGATGCTAGGTAGTGAGGACTGGATGAAATGTGGGTGATGTCCTATTAGTGGAGGACATATATGGTATGCTTCTGATGTTTGGTGGTAGTTTCCAATTGCTTATTGGATGTGTCTGGAATCTTTCGCATTGGTTGGAATACCATATTACAAATAATATCATGATGTCGCCTTACTTCTTTGGTGCATATGTTATGCTGGATACCTATGCTGTAGGCTTATTTACCGATATGATGATTCCTTTGGACATCATACGCTATAGTTCTATATATACTTTAAAGTTGATTTCGACACATTTATTCGCATGTAACAAGGGTCGTACTTATTTGTCGAGGCTTATTTGAAGTGTTACGGGGAATATTCTGGTATCATTTTTGGCGGGTGGTTTTGATATAGGTGGGATTATGTCTGTGCATAATATTTTTATGAGGCTTAGCCTTCTGCAGATGTGTCTATTAGTCATATTATAGGGGGTTGTGGGGATTCGACTATAGTGAAGTTTATATCGTATAATATGCCATTATAATTATAACATATTATTGTTATGCCGTAGGTCGCAATAGGTTTATTTTCATATGCTAAGAGTATGTATGGATAGGGGTTAGTTAAGTAGGCTTTCTAATGTTATTGTATACCTTAAAGGATAGTACATTACTTTAAGACCCTTTGTCAACTTTAAATAATATATATGTTCTATTTTTAAAGGGTATGAATAGTTTAACATAATTTAATAAAAACCTTGTATCTTATGTCCTGGTCTGCTACATGTAAGTTTGATGTAATTTAGTGGACTCCTGTTTCTTATAGTTCTTATAGTAATGTCTGCTCCTACAGAAGGATTTGAAGTTATTCATCTTGTTACAAGCATTGCATCTGAGTCCGAGAACTGCTTCCTGTAATTTATTTCAACATAGTTTTTTTTGTAGTTTTAAACTATATAATTGAAACAAAATATTAATTAGTAAATAATTTAAAGTGTTATATATTACTAACGTTAATCAGTACATGATACCGTGTTGAAACTCATCAAATAAACTGGATTGCAGGTATCCAATTCTATATAATTTAAATATATTAATAAATATATATATACTTAATAGTTACTGATATTTTGAGTAACATATATGTATATATGAGTAATTTATATATATAAAAAATAGTTAGTAGATAATTAAGTATGATAATAAATATTATATACGATATAATAGTGATATAAAATGAACCAAATAAAACATGCATATTGGAGTATATAAATTACCGGCAAAGATCTAAAAATTATTTAGCTGTAGTAAGTTTGGTGGTGGTAGGTGCGATATGTATTTTTGAGACGGCCATTTTGTTGAATTCATATATGTAGAGATAAGGAAGCATTTTCTCTTTTTTTTAAATGTTTCTAAAATACTATTTATTGATTTAAACTATTTTTTTTATTATATAAAAAAGAAAGAAAATCATATCTATTACATAAAAGTAACAAATATATATTTTACAAATAATAATTCTATTTTTGAATATGGGTTTTGTTATATTATTCATATATATGTTAATTATATATAGAAAAATAATTAGGTAGATAGCTTTGTACTTTTATCTAAACATTCATTTATATATGTAAACATAGCATATATTATTTCTAGTAAAATTCATTTGAAAAGTCAACAATAAATAAATTGTAAAGTAATTACATTATGCATTCAGCTAATATAAAATCAATATTATAAAATAATAGTTAATAGTTTATAAGTTAAAGTTAATAATTAATAAGTTTTTTTATCTATATATAAATGTAATTTTTATAGAATTTATATATTAGATATAAAATATTATATAACAATATATTTTAAATATCATGCTATAAAATATGCTTTTTATGTTATTTAAAAACTTATTTAATTGGTAATTTGTTCATAGTTACTAAATAACATATATGTTATATATGCTATATCATCAATTAATAGTACATATTATAGGGTGTTCACACGATGCGTGTTTTGCTTGTCGTACGAACAAATGCTGGACCGAATTCTTCAAAATCATAGATTCGGTCCAGCATTTACTCGGATTCCTATTTTTCTCGTCGTACAGCAAAAATAGAAAATATCCTATTTTTTGCTGGACCGAAATAAATGCTGGACCGAAATATCTTACTATCTTTGGTAATGTTTACAATATTTTATAAAAATATTATACTCAGTATAATATTATACTCAGTATAATACTGAATAATTGTTATATAATTAATCGTATTACTACAATATAAAATACAATATAAACATTAATTATATAGAATATACAAAATTAAATTATTCAAGTAAAGATATAACAAAAAGTAGTTTAATTAAAGCATAATATGCATGAAAATAGATTTATCATAATATATTTAATATTAATTTGAATAATAATTAAATTAAAAATACTTATAATATATCATTTATGGATATAGTATTAACTCGTGAAATAGATTATTATGTAGATATATTACTAAACATTAGTATTATAAGTTAACAATTCAAATCTATTATTAAAATAATAAACGATCAGTTATTTACCGATAATATAACACTGGTGGAAATTTAAATATACCAGCGGTATTGAAAATGAATCGTCCGTTATAGAACATAACTGGTTAGTTAAAGACTTATCAGCATCATATAATGTTTATATTTATTATATTTAATAATTACATAACATTATACTTATAATAAATTAGATCGATGCTTAGTATAATGATTTTAATAATATTAATAAAATTATATTCAAAATATTTTTATTAATAATATTATTATTATTATTATACTAATCATCGATCTACTTTATAATCTATCATCTAGTATAATATTAATATAACTTATTATTATAATTTTATATTTTAATTATAAATTATAGTATGGGACTTATAAGTTTAATATATCTGAGTGTTTAATAACATATTGAATAGTATTCAATGCATACTTAATATTTTGTCTATATAAACTTGATTATTATATCTAAATGATCATATACAATATACATGTACATTATATGATATATATATATATAGTAATTCAATAAATTCTATTCTAGTAATACAAATATAGGTACAATAAGTTATTCGGTTAAACTAATTTCAATATAACATTTTTTCATACACTTAAAAATGTCATATAAATATGATATATATATACATAAACATATATTATATAATATAATAATAATAATAATAATATGATTAATATATCTATTATTAAATCTACTTTAAATATATGATATTATATATTTATATGGTAGGTGTACTTGAAATTCAAGCGATAACAAAGAAACTCTTGGAGAAAGAATCTGATGTAAGCGCTTTAAGAAAACTTGATGCTAAACTTTGAAGAATAATGTATATTATAGATAATTCTGGATTCAAACTAAATATTAACCTATGGATAATATATATTAATGTTAAAACTATATATATATATAGAAAAAATGTCGTTCTGATAATAATTAATATACTGGATGCTTTAAAATTGTAATTTGGTATAAAATATTAATATTATATGTTTTAATAATAAATTCAATTAAATTATAGTTCAATCAAATCTTATAATATATCTATAAAATTGAGATTGTTAATTAATTATTCATATTAATCAACTAATAGCAGTTTTATAGATTTAGAAATTTTTTCATATTTCATATCGGCATAATATAATAAATATAAATTAGTAAAAAAATACCATAAATAACAGGTTCTTCAATTTATCTGACTAACCCTTCTCCTAATGTATATTTAGTGTAATAAGTATTATATAATATATTAATTAAGAGCCTGGTTTATCTATGATTTATTGTAATGATACATATCACCTAAATATAAAATATAGTTTATAACAAAATATTTATTTATACAAATAATTGATTGTTAAAACACACATAAGTGTGATATTGTAAGTAGTAATTTACCCATAGCTATAGAGTGGGGTATGGGGTAATTCTACCTCTAATTTCTATGATTTTACCACAATCATCTCATTGACTGTGAGATACTTTATACCCATTGTCAACACTTCCAATACCATATCAGGAATATTTCTTACTTAGGTTTTTTTTAAATGTACATAATAATAGATATTATTAAATATTATAATAATAGTGTTTCTATTTACATATGAAATGTTATATATATATATATATATATATATATATTCTCCACATCACTATCATCCATATAATAAGTGGTATTGCATTCATGGCAATATTATATACATATTTTAAATAATAACTGCACTTTAATATTCAGTATTTTATAGTTGTCCATGGGTGTTTGTATTTACTCTAATTAAATATGACTACTTTAACTTCATATCAGAGGTTTTCTGAAGGATAAATCACAAAATATTGCTTCATGAAATGCTTCGCAAAATTGTTGTGTTCTTGGAAAATTTTCTACGATTAAATTGAATTTTATTATTCTTATATTATATTTTCTTGGTTATACGCTATTACGCTTTGTTATGTTTGAAACTTGTATCCAGTTAATCCCGTATCATTATCACTATCCTCTATATATTCATATACTATTTCATCAAGTTCGCCTTCATTAAAATATCAAAGTTTACTTTAAATTATATAGCTTACTAACCATAAATTGTGATTAAAAAACTATTTAACCATGTCTTATGGCATTGCTTATGCACTAATTTATTGTATAGTTCATATATAACTAAAGATTTAATCTACTTTAAATAATGTAATATTGATAATTACTTTGAGAAGAATACTTTGTACAAAACTGTACAACTCTTTTATATAAATAATGTTTGCATATATACAATACCATAGTAAAAATTCTTATATTAAATAATAAATGATTATGATATAAAGTTATATTATAATATTTATATAAAATGTTTAATTATATAAAATTTATAATACACATGAGTTTATAATATACACTATATATATATAAATATCTTAATATACACATATAATTTATATATATGAAATATATAAACAAAATTATAATTATGTAAATAGAATTATAATTAATTTATAAACACATCAAAGGATTTTAATATTTTTAACACACTAATTAATTTTTAAATAATATTTCATTATTATAATTCCATATCATTATTCAGTGATTATATATTATATTTAATCATGTATATTACTATCTTAAAATATAATTGATCATTCTATATAATTTTATCAAACTATATTGCCAGCAGTAAATATGATCGATATATATCTTATCTCTAGTAATTTACAATATTATATATGATATGTCACTCCCATCTAAATATAGATCATAGTTACTAATTTTAATTGAAATATATATCGCAAGCAATATCGTGCAGTTAAAATATAAACCTATATATTTAGGTCATACAAATTACGATATTTTCAAGTTTGATCATACTTAGTAATTTGATTAATTAATAACATTATGTACATATATTATGTTATTCTTATTAATATTATGTTAAGTTAATATATATGTACATTATATAATATATAAATAACATTTATATACTTGGATTCACATTAAATTTACTATTTTAAAATGAACAATTCACAGCCTCATTTATTTTGATTATTATACGTCATTTATATTTCAAATTACTAAACCTATCCACATATTACGATTTTTATTGTCCTTTGTAATTCTCAATGTTTGTTTATAACTTAAATAGAATCCAAAAGTTACGAAATAATTATCAATTATTTAACTATATATAATATAAAATAAAAATTGAATAAAATATTTTTAAAATTTAAAATTCAAATATCCTAGAATTTATATTTGGGATCCTACGTCACAGTTTTATATTTCGTTTTTTGATTAAAACACATTATTTTAGTATAAATAAGTATTATTTCAAAATTTTATGAATAGAGTTCATATTTATTTATACCATATTATATTAATATGGATAATCTATTTTCTTGTTATGCATATTATGCTTTAAATGCTTTAAAGATCGAGAATCGTTTTAAATAATTATTCGCCCATATAGTTCTCATTTTGCTATTTTCATACGAAATATAAAGTGCAATTTCATCAGTTATTAAACATAATAAATTATTTAAATAAGTATCCAAATAAGTATCCATAATTATAATAAATGTAATTATAATAGATAAATTAAAATAGTATTTGAATTTGAAATTTTTTTTTATTTACGTTATTTTTTATTTCCGCTGTCAGTTATTAGTAACTACGACAATTTAAATCCGCGTCGTGTGAACGCTCGTGTTTTTTAAATGCTGGACCAAAAAATGTCGGTCCAGCATTTGTTCGTACGACAAGTAAAACACGCATCGTGTGAACACCCTATTAGTGATCTAAATTTTCAAATCTTTCAATTCAAGTTTCAAATCGAGTCACATCATTTTCAAACATTTATATAAATTATTATTTCAAATCTTAAATCTAATTTTCGAGTCAATTCGAGTCACACCTATTTAATTTTCAAAAATTTGTATGGATTAAATTCACTATTTATCATAGTATTGTAGCCACATTATTATACGTAATATGTAATTTATATACTTATAAATTATATAAGTCATTATTTATATGTATATATATATACAATAAATGCTCCTTTTTTTTCGAGTTTATTCCAAATTATAGTACTAATCGAACTTATTAAATATATTCCTATTATATATAATAGGAATATATTTAATAAGTTCGATTAGTACTATAATTTGGAATAAACTCGAAAAAAAAGGAGCATTTATACGATCAGAGTGATAGATTATTAATATAGATGTAGGGAACTAAATTAGTGAACAAACGTATATTAATAGATAATAGATAAGGACAGGTAGCTAATTGCATATCCTAAATTATTATTATATAATACTCATGAATCGATTTTATATGATACATTGGATGGCATTTAGTGTATGATACACTCTCAATATATAACTCTATGTAGAGAAATATGTACACTTATTAACTATTTTAGTGTTTGTATATTATATATGTGTGTATATATGCATGTATGTAGGTAGGTGTTTATTTAGTTAGATAGGTATGCAGGTAGGTATATGTGTAGATGGATAGATAGTCAGGCAAATATGTAGGCAAGTATACAGGTGGGGAGGTAGGCAGTCAGGTATGTAGGACCTACATATATATATACATTGGGAAAGTAGATAGGTATGTATGTAGGTAGATAGGTGGGTAGTATAGTTAGGTAGGTTGTAGGGCAGGGAGGTATGTATGTAGGTAGATATATGGATGGGTGGGTAGATAGGAGGTAGGTAGGTGGGTGATAGGGTAGTTATATAGGCAAGTAGGTTGGTAGGTAGTCATGAAGGTAGAGAGATATGGGTGGGTAGTTAGGTGGGTGGGTGGAAAGGTAGATAGATAGTTAGGTGGGTGGTAGGGTAGAGTATGCATATAGGTAAGTAGGTACTCAGGAAGATATTTAGGTATATGAGTGGGTGGGTAGGTAAGTAGGTTGGTGGTAGGGTATGCATATAGGCAAGTAGGTGGATGGGTAGGTAGTCAGGTAGATATATGTATGGGTGGGTAGTTAGGTGGGTGGATGGATAGGTAGATATGTGAGTAGGTAGATAGATAGGTAGGCGGGTTGTTGGGTAGGGTATGTATATGGGCATGTAGGTGGCTGGGTAGGTAGTCATGCATATACTTAGGTTGGTAAGTAGGTAGGTATATAGGTGGGTAAGTAGGTATTCATGTAGATATGTAGCTATAGTAGGTATGTAGGAAATCTGCAATGGAATTTGTTTATGTTTACTGTGCTCTCACATTATACTTTGTTTGTAGAAGTAAAGGGGATCAACTGTATATTAGATGATGGGAAGTTTTTACTATCAATAAATTCAATAATTTATGTGACAAACATTGTTTTATGATTTGAAAGTCTTCGAATACAGGAATTGGTAAAGATTTGATGTCTTCAAACATTTTTTTGGTGATTTGAATGTCTTCGAATACATGACATGGTAGAGATTTGATGTCTCCAAACATTTTTTTAATGATTTGAAAGTCTTCGAAGACAAGCAAAGATTTGAATTTTTAGATCACTAGTACATATTACAATTTGTTCTGATATTAACTAATTTATCCATTGAGATCCTCTTAATTAATAAATATATATATATATTTATATACACAAAATTAATTTACCTTACTATGGCAAGCTTTTTCGGCACTTTATGAATCGCATTCTCAGATCATTTATATCTCTCATCACATTTAGTAGAGCACCAGACATGCATACTATATCGTCCATCGACTGCTGTATATAGTTCTTTATAGGCACCCACGATACGTCATTTATGAGATGACATTCAGAGAGGAACATATCTCGCCAGGTTCACTTTATTTCCCCAACAGTGTCCTGAATATAGAAATTAGAAAAATATAGATAAGTATAAATATAGATAACTATATTTATTAATATATATATAAGTTAAATTTGTTTTATAAATAAAATTACTTATTGGCGGAATAAGTCTTAATAGATTACTAAATAAGTCGTCAGAGATTACTTTAATAAATTAATATGAGTAATTAAGAATTAAGTAATATCACTACTCATTAGTAACCTCGTACCACTTGTAAAGTTAAGTGTTTTCATAATTCTACAATTATTATTCTAATATTTATATTTAATCATTAATTATTGATGGAAAATATAATATATACAAATATGTATATAAATAATAAATCTAGATTAGAAATTAAAATAATTTAAGATAACTATAATGTTAAATTCATAAATAATACTTTTAGAATAAACTAAATTTAATAAGACGTACTAGATTACATAGTCCGAAATGACCTCGTACAAGATTAATTTTAGATAAGTTTTTTTATAGATAAGTTAAATTGGTCTATAAATAAAATTACTTATTGACGAAATAAGTCAATAGATTACTCAAAAAGTCGTCAGAGATTACTTTAATAAATTTATATGAGTAATTAATAATTAAATTATTATGGCACGAGGTAATTAGAATGTACGTAATTTAAAAGTACGACTTATTACTAAGTTATTAAATAAGTTATTAGTACTCTCTTACGACTTGTAAAATTAAGTGTTTTCATAATTATAGAATTATTCTAATATTTATATTTAATTATTAATTACTGATGGAAAATATAATATATATATATATATATGTATGTATATAAATGATGACTATAGAGTCGAAATTAAAATAATCTAAGATAACTATAATATTAAATTCCTAAATAATACTTTTAGAATAAATTTAATAAGACCTACTAGATTATATAGTCCGAAATGATCTCGTACAAGATTACTTTCTACCGTAATTAATACTAAACATGTTATTAAAATATAAGTTATAAATCATACTATAATTATGATGTATAAATATTAATTATTAAACACTATATGATTATACAGATAATAATATACTAAACATAATAATATAATTTTAACACTAAATGAATACGATTTTATTAATTTTATAGTTAATAAATTATCATATTTAAAATTATACTATAATAAATTATTATAAAATAATTATCAACAATTATGTATACATTACTAAACAAGTAATATTATAGTAAATATATTATGTGTATTAATAATACTATTATATTATGAATTTTTATTATATATAATGATTATCATTATGATAAGTAAATAAATATTAAGAATGTAAATTGAGCATTACTGTAATGATTACATCATTTATTTAATTAATATAAATTAATTTAATAAATGATTTATCTAGTTGACAATATTATAAATTTAACAATAATTTATGTTATACAATTATCAATAATCATTTTTATAATTATATTTCATATAATATTATACACAACATTTAAAATATGTCTAGTGAGCATGTTTTAGATTTAGAGTTTAAAATCGCGTTATTGTATTTGTATGGTGTTTATTAGTTATGTGTATTTGCACATAATATAATATATTATTAATATATTGATTAATTCAAATCTAATTTAATACTGTTACTCGAGTAATCAAAATAAAAAGTTTCCATATTTTATTCACAATACTATTATTATAACTTTAATATTCACAATTATTTATTATAAATTAAATTATTGTATTAATAATTATTACGAAAAATAAATTTAATAATATAAAGCAGATTTAAAAACACATGTTATATTCAATTATTGAATATTTCAAATTGTATTTTTTAAATAATTTAAAATATATAGATAATATTAAAAATGTTGTATATAATTAACTGTTAATTCAATTTACAATTTAATTTATAAATATATTATTTAAAAATATTATATTAATAAAAAACTAACATATAATTGTCTGTATAACTTATTTAGATGAATATATTCAAATGAATTAAAATTATAGTTTATTTACATCAATGATTAAAATAACGCATGCGCATTGAATATTCTCATTATAATATGAAACTAGAGTATATGATTCATCATAAATAATGGATACCTAGTAGCGGATTATATGCAATCTTAATTGTAACCCCATTCGTGTTTATTATGCATGAATAAAATTGAATACCATTCCGGTATACTTTGCGTGGGTTTTTTTAGGTTGACAATTATTTTGTATATTTGTCATTAATGATTATTTTATAAAACCAAATATGGAACATTATATTATATATATTAATTAAGTATAATATAAAATTTCAAATTGATACCTATTGTTAAAAAAAGGTATGCCCATTAGGTATATTTTTGATTGTCAGCCGTTCCCGTAAAGAATGACTATATATATATATATATATATATGGGTTCTAACTTATAACTTAGACCTCTAAGTATTATGAAGGACATGGTTAAAATAGCAAGAACATGTCCTCGCTATATAGTTACTCTCAATAACAACATACGCACACAATGTCGTACACGTTTAGTGAACTTGGTTCCCACATCACACACGTGTTATAGTTGTACGCTGCAGTAGGTATGTTATATTTTTAAATTAATAATTATCAACAAAAGGGGCACGATGAATAAAAGTTGGGAACCACTACTTTAGATGTTTAGGACTGAATGGCATATGTACGACGTACGTTGTACGCACAGAGCTAGAGAGAAAGCTCTTTCTCTCTAGCTCTGTGATTGTACGATAGAGAGTTAGCGTAGAACACCCGCACCCGCACAACCGCACCCGCACACCGCACACCACACACCGCACACCCATACATACGTATGTTACATACGTATTTATGGGTAGATGTGTGTGGTGTGCGGTGTGCGGGTGTTATATGCTACATACGGTATGTACATATATGTATACATATATATATATATATATATGTATACATATATGTATACATATATGTGTACATATATGTATACATCTATGTTCATCTAACCTGATACTTTAGGGCCGAGTGCTGTAGCATGTAAGGTAGGTTTAGCGTTAGCGTTACCGTACACAGACTCACACCCACGCGCACACACCCACCCACACACATGCGCACCTAACCTGATCCTTGAGAGCCGAGTGGTACATATGAGTCATTGGAATGGAAGGACTAGTGATGAAGTCGAACCCGTCGTCCGCGTATCTCATTCCGTAGTCGCAGATATGTCTGTCCCTCTCACCGAACACGGTCATCTAATGGAGCAAGCGTTACTTTACTAGAGAATAATGGTATAGTAGTAGTCAGATATGTCTGTCCCTCTCACCGAACACGGTCATCTAATGGAGCAAGCGTTACTTTACTATAGAATAATGGTATAGTAGTAGTCAGATATGTCTGTCCCTCTCACCGAACACGGTCATCTAATGGAGCAAGTGTTACTTTACTATAGCATAGTGGTATAGTAGTAGTCAGATATGTCTGTCCCTCTCACCGAACACTGTCATCTAATGGAGCAAGCGTTACTTTACTATAGAACAATGGTTAGTAGTAGTCAGATATGTCTGTCCCTCTCACCGAACACGGTCATCTAATGGAGCAAGCGTTACTTTACTATAGAATATTATATAGTAGTAGTCAGATATGTCTGTCCCTCTCACCGAACACGGTCATCTAATGGAGCAAGCGTTACTTTACTATAGCATAAGGGTATAGTAGTAGTCAGATATGTCTGTCCCTCTCACCGAACACGGTCATCTAATGGAGCAAGCGTTACTTTACTATAGCATAAGGGTATAGTAGTAGTCAGATATGTCTGTCCCTCTCACCGAACACGGTCATCTAATGGAGCAAGCGTTACTTTACTAGAGAATAATGGTATAGTAGTAGTCAGATATGTCTGTCCCTCTCACCGAACACGGTCATCTAATGGAGCAAGCGTTACTTTACTATAGAATAATGGTATAGTAGTAGTCAGATATGTCTGTCCCTCTCACCGAACACTGTCATCTAATGGAGCAAGCGTTACTTTACTATAGAATAATGGTTAGTAGTAGTCAGATATGTCTGTCCCTCTCACCGAACACGGTCATCTAATGGAGCAAGCGTTACTTTACTATAGCATAAGGGTATAGTAGTAGTCAGATATGTCTGTCCCTCTCACCGAACACGGTCATCTAATGGAGCAAGCGTTACTTTACTAGAGAATAATGGTTAGTAGTAGTCAGATATGTCTGTCCCTCTCACCGAACACGGTCATCTAATGGAGCAAGCGTTACTTTACTATAGAATAATGGTATAGTAGTAGTCAGATATGTCTGTCCCTCTCACCGAACACTGTCATCTAATGGAGCAAGCGTTACTTTACTATAGAATAATGGTTAGTAGTAGTCAGATATGTCTGTCCCTCTCACCGAACACGGTCATCTAATGGAGCAAGCGTTACTTTACTATAGCATAAGGGTATAGTAGTAGTCAGATATGTCTGTCCCTCTCACCGAACACGGTCATCTAATGGAGCAAGCGTTACTTTACTAGAGAATAATGGTTAGTAGTAGTCAGATATGTCTGTCCCTCTCACCGAACACGGTCATCTAATGGAGCAAGCGTTACTTTACTATAGAATAATGGTATAGTAGTAGTCAGATATGTCTGTCCCTCTCACCGAACACTGTCATCTAATGGAGCAAGCGTTACTTTACTATAGAATAATGGTTAGTAGTAGTCAGATATGTCTGTCCCTCTCACCGAACACGGTCATCTAATGGAGCAAGCGTTACTTTACTATAGAATAATGGTATAGTAGTAGTCAGATATGTCTGTCCCTCTCACCGAACACTGTCATCTAATGGAGCAAGCGTTACTTTACTATATAATAATGGTTAGTAGTAGTCAGATATGTCTGTCCCTCTCACCGAACACGGTCATCTAATGGAGCAAGCGTTACTTTACTAGAGAATAATGGTTAGTAGTAGTCAGATATGTCTGTCCCTCTCACCGAACACGGTCATCTAATGGAGCAAGCGTTACTTTACTATAGAATAATGGTATAGTAGTAGTCAGATATGTCTGTCCCTCTCACCGAACACTGTCATCTAATGGAGCAAGCGTTACTTTACTATAGAATAATGGTTAGTAGTAGTCAGATATGTCTGTCCCTCTCACCGAACACGGTCATCTAATGGAGCAAGCGTTACTTTACTATAGCATAAGGGTATAGTAGTAGTCAGATATGTCTGTCCCTCTCACCGAACACTGTCATCTAATGGAGCAAGCGTTACTTTACTAGAGAATAATGGTTAGTAGTAGTCAGATATGTCTGAACCTCTCACCGAACACGGTCATCTAATGGAGCAAGCGTTACTTTACTATAGAATAATGGTTAGTAGTAGTCAGATATGTCTGTCCCTCTCACCGAACACGGTCATCTAATGGAGCAAGCGTTACTTTACTATAGAATAATGGTATAGTAGTAGTCAGATATGTCTGTCCCTCTCACCGAACACGGTCATCTAATGGAGCAAGCGTTACTTTACTAGAGAATAATGGTTAGTAGTAGTCAGATATGTCTGTCCCTCTCACCGAACACTGTCATCTAATGGAGCAAGCGTTACTTTACTATAGAATAATGGTTAGTAGTAGTCAGATATGTCTGTCCCTCTCACCGAACACTGTCATCTAATGGAGCAAGCGTTACTTTACTATAGAATAATGGTTAGTAGTAGTCATATATGTCTGTCCCTCTCACCGAACACGGTCATCTAATGGAGCAAGCGTTACTTTACTATAGAATAATGGTTAGTAGTAGTCAGATATGTCTGTCCCTCTCACCGAACACTGTCATCTAATGGAGCAAGCGTTACTTTACTATAGAATAATGGTATAGTAGTAGTCAGATATGTCTGTCCCTCTCACCGAACACGGTCATCTAATGGAGCAAGCGTTACTTTACTAGAGAATAATGGTTAGTAGTAGTCAGATATGTCTGTCCCTCTCACCGAACACGGTCATCTAATGGAGCAAGCGTTACTTTACTATAGAATAATGGTATAGTAGTAGTCAGATATGTCTGTCCCTCTCACCGAACACGGTCATCTAATGGAGCAAGCGTTACTTTACTATAGAATAATGGTATAGTAGTAATCAGATATGTCTGTCCCTCTCACCGAACACAGTCATCTAATGGAGCAAGCGTTACTTTACTAGAGAATAATGGTTAGTAGTAGTCAGATATGTCTGTCCCTCTCACCGAACACTGTCATCTAATGGAGCAAGCGTTACTTTACTAGAGAATAATGGTATAGTAGTAGTCAGATATGTCTGTCCCTCTCACCGAACACGGTCATCTAATGGAGCAAGCGTTACTTTACTAGAGAATAATGGTTAGTAGTAGTCAGATATGTCTGTCCCTCTCACCGAACACTGTCATCTAATGGAGCAAGCGTTACTTTACTATAGAATAATGGTTAGTAGTAGTCAGATATGTCTGTCCCTCTCACCGAACACGGTCATCTAATGGAGCAAGCGTTACTTTACTATAGAATAATGGTATAGTAGTAGTCAGATATGTCTGTCCCTCTCACCGAACACGGTCATCTAATGGAGCAAGCGTTACTTTACTATAGAATAAGGGTATAGTAGTAGTAGTCAGATATGTCTGTCCCTCTCACCGAACACTGTCATCTAATGGAGCAAGCGTTACTTTACTAGAGAATAATGGTTAGTAGTAGTCAGATATGTCTGTCCCTCTCACCGAACACTGTCATCTAATGGAGCAAGCGTTACTTTACTATAGAATAATGGTTAGTAGTAGTCAGATATGTCTGTCCCTCTCACCGAACACTGTCATCTAATGGAGCAAGCGTTACTTTACTATAGAATAATGGTATAGTAGTAGTCAGATATGTCTGTCCCTCTCACCGAACACGGTCATCTAATGGAGCAAGCGTTACTTTACTATAGAATAAGGGTATAGTAGTAGTAGTCAGATATGTCTGTCCCTCTCACCGAACACTGTCATCTAATGGAGCAAGCGTTACTTTACTAGAGAATAATGGTTAGTAGTAGTCAGATATGTCTGTCCCTCTCACCGAACACGGTCATCTAATGGAGCAAGCGTTACTTTACTAGAGAATAATGGTATAGTAGTAGTCAGATATGTCTGTCCCTCTCACCGAACACTGTCATCTAATGGAGCAAGCGTTACTTTACTATAGAATAATGGTTAGTAGTAGTCAGATATGTCTGTCCCTCTCACCGAACACGGTCATCTAATGGAGCAAGCGTTACTTTACTAGAGAATAATGGTATAGTAGTAGTCAGATATGTCTGTCCCTCTCACCGAACACTGTCATCTAATGGAGCAAGCGTTACTTTACTAGAGAATAATGGTATAGTAGTAGTAGTCAGATATGTCTGTCCCTCTAACCGAACACGGTCATCTAATGGAGCAAGCGTTACTTTACTATAGAATAATGGTATAGTAGTAGTCAGATATGTCTGTCCCTCTCACCGAACACGGTCATCTAATGGAGCAAGCGTTACTTTACTATAGAATAATGGTTAGTAGTAGTCAGATATGTCTGTCCCTCTCACCGAACACGGTCATCTAATGGAGCAAGCGTTACTTTACTATAGAATAATGGTATAGTAGTAGTCAGATATGTCTGTCCCTCTCACCGAACACGGTCATCTAATGGAGCAAGCGTTACTTTACTATAGAATAATGGTATAGTAGTAGTCAGATATGTCTGTCCCTCTCACCGAACACGGTCATCTAATGGAGCAAGCGTTACTTTACTATAGAATAATGGTTAGTAGTAGTCAGATATGTCTGTCCCTCTCACCGAACACGGTCATCTAATGGAGCAAGCGTTACTTTACTAGAGAATAATGGTTAGTAGTAGTCAGATATGTCTGTCCCTCTCACCGAACACGGTCATCTAATGGAGCAAGCGTTACTTTACTAGAGAATAATGGTATAGTAGTAGTCAGATATGTCTGTCCCTCTCACCGAACACTGTCATCTAATGGAGCAAGCGTTACTTTACTAGAGAATAATGGTATAGTAGTAGTCAGATATGTCTGTCCCTCTCACCGAACACTGTCATCTAATGGAGCAAGCGTTACTTTACTAGAGAATAATGGTTAGTAGTAGTCAGATATGTCTGTCCCTCTCACCGAACACGGTCATCTAATGGAGCAAGCGTTACTTTACTAGAGAATAATGGTATAGTAGTAGTCAGATATGTCTGTCCCTCTCACCGAACACTGTCATCTAATGGAGCAAGCGTTACTTTACTAGAGAATAATGGTATAGTAGTAGTCAGATATGTCTGTCCCTCTCACCGAACACTGTCATCTAATGGAGCAAGCGTTACTTTACTATAGAATAATGGTATAGTAGTAGTCAGATATGTCTGTCCCTCTCACCGAACACTATCATCTAATGGAGCAAGCGTTACTTTACTAGAGAATAATGGTTAGTAGTAATCAGATATGTCTGTCCCTCTCACCGAACACTGTCATCTAATGGAGCAAGCGTTACTTTACTAGAGAATAATGGTATAGTAGTAGTCAGATATGTCTGTCCCTCTCACCGAACACTGTCATCTAATGGAGCAAGCGTTACTTTACTAGAGAATAATGGTATAGTAGTAGTCAGATATGTCTGTCCCTCTCACCGAACACGGTCATCTAATGGAGCAAGCGTTACTTTACTATAGAATAATGGTTAGTAGTAGTCAGATATGTCTGTCCCTCTCACCGAACACGGTCATCTAATGGAGCAAGCGTTACTTTACTATAGAATAATGGTATAGTAGTAGTCAGATATGTCTGTCCCTCTCACCGAACACGGTCATCTAATGGAGCAAGTGTTACTTTACTATAGAATAATGGTTAGTAGTAGTCAGATATGTCTGTCCCTCTCACCGAACACTGTCATCTAATGGAGCAAGCGTTACTTTACTATAGAATAATGGTATATTAGTAGTCAGATATGTCTGTCCCTCTCACCGAACACTGTCATCTAATGGAGCAAGCGTTACTTTACTAGAGAATAATGGTATAGTAGTAGTCAGATATGTCTGTCCCTCTCACCGAACACGGTCATCTAATGGAGCAAGCGTTACTTTACTAGATAATAATGGTTAGTAGTAGTCAGATATGTCTGTCCCTCTCACCGAACACGGTCATCTAATGGAGCAAGCGTTACTTTACTAGAGAATAATGGTATAGTAGTAGTCAGATATGTCTGTCCCTCTCACCGAACACTGTCATCTAATGGAGCAAGCGTTACTTTACTATAGAATAATGGTTAGTAGTAGTCAGATATGTCTGTCCCTCTCACCGAACACGGTCATCTAATGGAGCAAGCGTTACTTTACTATAGAATAATGGTTAGTAGTAGTCAGATATGTCTGTCCCTCTCACCGAACACTGTCATCTAATGGAGCAAGCGTTACTTTACTATAGAATATTGGTATAGTAGTAGTCGTCAGATATGTCTGTCCCTCTCACCGAACACGGTCATCTAATGGAGCAAGTGTTACTTTACTATAGAATAAGTGTTCACAACATATGGTTCATGACCCAAACATGGGTCATTAGGTTTTTGTTTGGGTCATGCACCAATTTCTAAAATAAATGCTCGCGTGTTCTATACAGTTTAATACAAATATTTGATTTATGATTAAAGTTTAATAATAACAAAATAACAAAATAATTTGTCATTGGGTCGTGGTATATTTTAAATTAGAGAATTATCAAAAAAGGGTCATGAATCATGACTCATGATGAAAAAGGTTGGGAACCACTTCTATAGAATAAGGGTATACCACTATAGAATAAATATATACCACTATAGAATAAGGGTATACCACTATAGAATAAAGGTATACTATAATAGAATAAGGGTATAGTAGTAGACCGATATGCGTCAATCGACAGGTCTCAAGTTCGAGTATCGATGATCGTTTTTTCAATTTATAAATAGAATATTGAATATATATATATATATATATATATATATATATATATATATTCATATTCATCGGCTATAGCCGCCGTTTGTTTTGATCACGATTATCGAGGTGAAGTTTAAAATACTTTACACGTGTCATTGTGTACGTTAACAGTAAACTAACAACTGATTTACATATCCTATAGGATTGATATATAATATATACTACACGCGTGCATTTAGCATATAAGTTGTTCATGTAGGCACCTACTAGTGTGTCAAATATCGAAACGTGTATATTTAATTTGACCTCATATGTCGTAATCAAAACAAACGTGGCCAAATATAATATCTATCAAAATATATATATATCACTCTAACATCCCAAGGGGGTTAGAAATCACCATATAGCCTATAAGTTATTTATATAGCACATAGGGACATACCAAATAGGGTTTAATAGCTTAAGCTTAAACGTTACACGCTAGAAGTAAATGAAACTAGAGCGTTAGTCACAACTTATGACTTATGACTCATAAGTGATGACTCATAACCTATCGTATCACCTAGGGGTAGTCTATATATAGTCTGCAGTCGCCTAACACCCATACAGAGGTACCCCATACGACATCTACACATGATTACGTAACGTATACGTCATGTTGTATAACTTTACACGTATAGGTTATCTCGTGTTATATCACTTTATTTATAGGGCTATATATTGTTCTAGAGGAGGACTTTATGTAACTCTATTTGTCAAGATTCCTGAGAAATATATTTCTCAGAAATCCAGAACTCTATAGAGTTAATGACTCAGGAAGTTCGGTTACTATAGTAACATATAGGTTTAACTCCATATATGGGTTTAACTCCATATATGGGTTTAACTAACCACTGTGGGATGTTTATACGGAGCGGGTTTCCTGTAAGAGGTGGGTAGGTTGTGTCCCACCGAATGGGGTCGGTGGTGATATACGCGGCCATCCGCTTCGTGTTCTGTGAATGGCGGGGAGAAAGGTTACGTTTCGTGGAGTGAGATGTATACATATAGTATTGAGAGTTATGGAAAGGGGAGAGAGATGGAAAGGGGTATAAAGAATGAGCGAGATAGAGAATTAGGAGAGAGATATATCTCTATATATCTATATATATATATATAGTTAGTAAGGAGAGTAATATATCGGATATGGATAAAGAGATATATATAATGAGATATATAGATAATAGAAAGATAGAGAGATGGTAGAGTGAGATAAATATAGTAATGGAAGGAGAGAAATAAAGTTCGAGAGATATACAGAGAGAGAGAGAGAAAAAAAAGAGATAGAGATAGAGAGAGTGAGAGATAGAGAGAGAGAGTAATAGGGAAATATAGAGATATTTGAAAGATAGAAATATTTCGTTGAAAGAACGTATGTTTAATAATATTACCTATGATTTAATGAATTTACTACATTATGTATATGTATTGGAAGATGAAACTTGGAACTAAATGTCACCTACGTTAATTTAACCTATTCATTTAAAATAACATTTCTTTATAGAATATTTATTTATATATTATTATATATTTAACAAATTGCAAATTGATTTATACACATATATTTAAAGTGTACAATATTTCAGAATAATTCTAAAATGAAATATATGTATATGTTTAAATAATACATATACACTATTTTTTAACTATAATAATAAACTAATGTCTAATATATATATATATACATATATATATATATATATATATATATATATATATATATATATATATATATATATATATATATATATATATATAAATATAACTACATAGACTAAAGATTACACTTAATACGACCACATAGTAATCCCATATACTAATTATCATTAGTGTAAGCCTACCCTACCCTATATAAATATATCCAATAGGGCGTATTTATAAATGGCCCCGAGGTGCAAAGTGTACACACTCGCGAGACATGTGTCTATTATGCAATACCTATTACGTAATAAACTTAGACACGCCCTTAATTAACCACGTGACGTGTCTGCCTACCTCTGTAACGAGCTGAACACAACTCCTCTATTGTTGTGCTTCCATTGTATTCATTAATCACATCCACGTAACTGCGAGGCGGAAGTGCTGGAGTTATATATTAATTCACACACACACATACATACATATATAGTATATATTATATACACACACACACACATATATATATATATATATATATATATATATATATATATATGTTACTATTTGTTTTGTATTATTCTGGACCTCTCACAGTTATTTATAACATGTACATAAGTCTATGACTTCTATACGTAATTCAATGACTAAATATTATATATATATAAAAATATATATATATACATATTATTATATCATAATACGTAACTATAAACCTATAATTATAGCACAGCGAGGGTAGGTATCGTAATCTATAATTGCGTAATTGCAATTGTTAAAATGTGATATATGCAAGGTTATATAATTATACCCTTAAGCAGGGCCGGCTTAAGCATACTATGGGCCCCGGGAAAAAAAAAACGTATGGGCCCCATACGAATTTCATAACATATTAAATGGGCCATTCTATAAATAACAAATATCTATAATACTACCATTTATTTATATATATATATAAATGATGTAGGTCCTATTATTATTCTATCAAATAATGTAAAAATAGTATAATCTTTAAAAAATGTTGTTTTTCATATATATTTACATGTATCATGTGAAGGAGACCCACTTTAAGATGCATATAATATATATAGAGGGGGTCTCCTTCACGCTATGGGTGTACATAATTATTACGATACCCTCTTAAAATCATTGCAATGTAATATTTTATAATTTACAAATTTAATTTTAAGTTTAGAGAAGCTTATAAATTTATATAAGCTTAAGTTAGAGAATTCTCCATCAAGTTTAATTATTTACCATTAAATATATTAGGATGAAAATGTCTACAATTGGATATATCTAGCCCATCATATATATATATATATATATTAATATTTGTATAGTCCATTCCTTTGAGGTGTATATCAATATGATATAATATATGTTTAATAATAAATTATCTTATCTAAATTACCTATATACTAATCATCTTAATTGAATAAATACCTTGACTCTAGTAATTTACGTAATATGTTAACATATTATTTAACATATATAATATCAGATATAAATTATGTAATTTTGGGAAATCCACAAGATATTGCTCTAATAAAATCTGTTTGTGATGACCATATTATATTCGATAATGATTTTAATAAAACATATTATATTCTTCTTTAATAATATTTAATTATATTCTTCTTTTTTAAATATAGATGTTAATATATTCTTTATTTAGTTTGGATAAATAAATTATATTTATTTGGGATGAAAGCAAACAATATTGCTACAATTGTCGAAGATTCAACGGCATTTTTCCCAACCAGATTTAAGGAATGTACAGCGCAGATATGGGGATCCATATTGACAATGGACTATGGTATATAATGATATCTTTCATTTTCAGAAATCATAGTTAAAATATATCTTAATATATATCTCATATTTAATTTTAATATAAAGAAGTATACTTTATTTTCGTAAACTAATTATAGAAATATAATTTGTTAAGATTGAATTATGGTTAATATCCCCTTAAATTGGGTAAAAAAGGTTAATAAGTTTATCATTTATCATTTTCTAGTTTAACAAACAATTATTTATCAATCCGTTTCATACTATTTTATCTGACAAACAGAGATGTGTGATATGATCTATGGTTATCACTATTAGCATATTCTCCAAAATCTTCATGTACCTGCAGGTGCACAAACAAACATGTTTCCACCATAGCTTCGTGTAAACTTAGACATTTTTGTAAATTTTTTGTAAAATTCACTTTTCAAATCGATCTAAATGACTCTTATTTAATTTATTTATTATATTATTTTTATTTATTTAATTAGAATTAATAATATATAAGAAAAATACAGTTAAGACAATTTTTTTTAGATAAATAGTAACAAAAATGTTCTCAAATAATTCATGCAAGGCCCATGGGCCCCCCAAAATGTGGGGCCCCGGGCAATTGCCCGGTTTGCCCCCCCCCTTAAGCCGGCCCTGCCCTTAAGACGTTTCATATTTCTATACAAGTATGACTTAGTTATCTAGATATTGCGAATCGGATTACTTATAACATTATCATAAACATTATGCAATATATATATATATATATATATATATATATATATATATATATATACAATTATATCATATATAATAATACACATTAATATAACGAATATATATTATTATAAGTATGTTAATTCTGATTTATATATATATATATATCCGTGTATATATACAAGGATTCTAACCTAGATTTGCCGAACAAATAATCGCTACCATCAGAACACGGCGACACACAAGAATAACCGTCGAAAGATCTGCGCGGTGATGATGTAACATTACGTAATAGTTAAAGTCGAGAACATGACATAACAATTAAGGGTGATTACAAGCTAATTATGAGAAAGCGATGACGTAATACCGAAAGGGGCGTGGTTTACGTAATAATATTACGTAATATTAATACGAAGGAAACTATATTATAATCAACACTCTTTGGTATAAGGGCTATTGTAATAATTACTCACCATATATAGTTATATTATATAGTTATATAACACCACCATATATGGTATTATGGTAAACACGATAGCACCTATTACGTAATACTGTACTACTATAATAAGTTAACGGGGTCAGAGGTTACGATCTTGCTAATTAGGATATGCAGTAATGATAAAATCAATGTAGTATGATATCATAGCAAGCAGGCCCAGCACATCATGATGTGAATAACACCATGCATGGTGTTATTGTAACGAGTTTAACACTTCCTCTAGAGGAAACTATAACCTAATATATGTGTTGTTGTATTTCAAGTTTAGAGACATGTATGCTTTAATCGTAGTGGGTTATGACTCATAACTTATGAGTCATAATTATGACGCACCAGAGTATACTCTGGTGGACACATGGATGCCGTACTTATAAGGAGGAAGGGGTTACGATCAGGGTTAGGCAGATTAGGTTTTATGGTTTTTCTAGATTTAAATCAAAAATAAAAGTATATGTTTGGGTGTTTGCTAATATTTATCGTTTTTAATAATTATTTATATAATTAATTATATATTCGATTAATGTATTATGTTAAACATTTTTTTTTATTAATTTTAAATTATAATTTTTTAATAAAATTTATAATTAATACTATATAAATGTTAGATGTTAATGATACATAATATAATATATATACTAATTTTATAATAAAATTTGCATAGGAATATATGACAGTTATTTTTTTTCAAATGAAAAACAATAAAACCCGAAAAATCCAAAAAACCAACGATAACCAAAAAACCATAAAATAAATTATTTGTTTTGGGTTTATGTCAATCCTGATTATGACGCAATACTACCGGCGGATATACCTATTACGTAATGGGAGCGGGGGGTGATGATGTAATAACGTTCTTAGTAGAGGTCGGAAGCGTATCTTCGAGGCGGGGATCAGAGCTCCGTACCCTTCCATACAGTGGAAGTAACGTCTCGCTTTGTACATACCACTAGAGTCCCCCACTGTAGTGATTGGTTAGCGGTCACGTGATGTTCAGTACGAACACGTGACTATAGGGGACACTAGTAATAACGACGTTTTATCAACGGTATCGTCTACGTCTATAAATCTATAGATTACGTAAATTAAGTGAATTCATATTTATGAAATAAATGTCGATTACTAATTTATTTAAGCAAATAAATAGTCGAAAGTATAAAGTATAAATATGTTCCAACGATAACACACGTTAGCGTAATATGTGTTATATAATAGTTATATCCTACTATTATGTATTTCGACTATATATTTGCTTACATTAATTATTAGTCAAATTTATTTTAGAAATCGCTATAACGTAATATGTGTAGATATTTTATCGACTCCATCAGATCCGAGCTACGATCCTAATAACGAATACAATCATATATCACATCGTAATCGCGATAGCCTATCTAGACTGACCTCTCCTGCTGAACTCTACGCCGACCCATTCACCTTTGATGCCGTTGACGTAGCCCTTAAAGCGAACCCTAGCGTTCTCTACGCTGCCCCTCCACAACACCTCCACCTGCTGGTTCAGACACACGTTCTCGTGTAGAACCATCTGTCTGCCGAGTCTATCCTGAGACTATGACATAGTATAGTATAGTAGTATAGTATATATAGTATAGTATAGTAGGTATAGTATAATATAGTACAGGTATATACCTGCAGCCGATATGATGGATTCATCTATTTAAATATGCTCAACATATAATAATACAAGTTACAAATTCTCGAAATAATCAAATGTACTATGTTCAACTCGATACAATGTATACATTGTATACTACCTACTACCTATGTTCTATGTAATCGGAATGGAACACGTTCGACGACAATAACACTTGAATAATAACACACAATAGCCAAATGAATATGTTCAACATGTTAATAATTACATATAATAATAATAATAATAATAATATATAGTTTATTAGGTAAACAAAAAAATAGATAAACAAAATATGGAAGACAAAATAGATGTGAATTGATACCCAAATCGACATTGTACAAAAATTAATATTGGTTTTAAATTTAATAAAAAACGCCTTGGTTTATGCATGCCGAACAATGATGTTCATAATACGATGTTAATAGTGTATACACTCGTCACAAGCATAATATAGTCATTGGTTGTTCTTCGAAGAACAACCAATGACTATATTATGACAAGTGACGAGCTGACACGTATGAATTCGTTGAACGAGTTACATTTTTAAAGGGGATACTAGTATTTCCCACTAGGTACTACCCTACCAGTATTTCCCACTAGGTACTACCCTACCAGTATTTCCCACTAGGTACTACCCTACCAGTATTTCCCACTAGGTACTACCCTACCAGTATTTCCCACTAGGTACTACCCTACCAGTATTTCCCACTAGGTACTACCCTACCAGTATTTCCCACTAGGTACTACCCTACCAGTATTTCCCACTAGGTACTACCCTACCAGTATTTCCCACTAGGTACTACCCTACCAGTATTTCCCACTAGGTACTACCCTACCAGTATTTCCCACTAGGTACTACCCTACCAGTATTTCCCACTAGGTACTACCCTACCAGTATTTCCCACTAGGTACTACCCTACCAGTATTTCCCACTAGGTACTACCCTACCAGTATTTCCCACTAGGTACTACCCTACCAGTATTTCCCACTAGGTACTACCCTACCAGTATTTCCCACTAGGTACTACCCTACCAGTATTTCCCACTAGGTACTACCCTACCAGTATTTCCCACTAGGTACTACCCTACCAGTATTTCCCACTAGGTACTACCCTACCAGTATTTCCCACTAGGTACTACCCTACCAGTATTTCCCACTAGGTACTACCCTACCAGTATTTCCCACTAGGTACTACCCTACCAGTATTTCCCACTAGGTACTACCCTACCAGTATTTCCCACTAGGTACTACCCTACCAGTATTTCCCACTAGGTACTACCCTACCAGTATTTCCCACTAGGTACTACCCTACCAGTATTTCCCACTAGGTACTACCCTACCAGTATTTCCCACTAGGTACTACCCTACCAGTATTTCCGGAAATTGTTGATATAGCAAATAGAAAATCTATAGAAAGCGATTTTCTAATAAGTTATAGTGGGTAACCCTTAAATTCCGGAAACTTGCCGGAAATATAGTAACTTTATAGAGGGTATCTCACTATAATTCGCTAGAAAATCGATTTCTATCAAAAATATTCGGAAATTATTTCCGGAAATACTGATAGTGGGATAAGAGTGTAAAGGGGAGTTATACCTCATACATAATAGACTATATTCTATATACTATATACTATATTATATATATATAAAGCATATATGGTCTGTGTCTACTACTAGTACAGGCTGTACTATGTAGGACAATACACTAGTTACACGCTTAAGTAGAGTAACGGTGACATACATTCATATCATTTGACACTTACGACGACGTCAGTTTTACGTAGTATGTATTCATACTCGTGTGGGTACCACTATAGTGTAAGTCAGTGTATGCATACCACCCACATGTGTTATACAGACGTGTGTCTGTGCAATAGTATCATATCACTTATGGTATGTACCTTAGGTGTATTGTATTTTGTTCATAGCTATATGGTTATTGTATTGTTCGGTGGAGTCTTTAATCCTACCCAGAAACTTAGACGAAGTTTTCACATATAACTAAAAGTGGTTCTAATGTGCCTTCGAAGCCGCTCTTATGTTAAAGAATCCACGGTTTTAACGAGAGACGATCGTTTATTTATACACAATTATATAAAATAATATTTTAAGCCTATTTTAATGGACATCGTTATATACGTCTGCAGTATATACATGTATATACTGTATACTATAGTATACAGTATATACACTATATACATTTATATTATTAATGTATTAGGCTTATCTGGGGAAGAACCCCTGGGCCTCTAAGAAAATAAAGTGTTTTAGGATTCTACTAGGATAATATTTAACATTACTAAGGTAGCTTAGTATCATATTTTCATATAATACAGTTATCCATGTATGGATCTGCAGATCCACGGAGAGGGCATGCCCCAGATAAGAAATAACTTACAATAACTATTATCACAATAAAATCAACTGATTACCTCGCTACTATTATCAATTATAGACCAATTACTAATACATTAGAAATACAAATTTATATAGTATACATTATATAACCACAACACTTGGAATTTAAGTACTATAATGATATACCTAGTTATATACAGGTGTATGTGTATATTATATACAGTATATAGTGGTGTATTGTTCTAACTTCAGCGAAATTCAAAGTTGTTAATAAATTTGAATAATTGATGCTAACATCATGTAGTTACATTTTAAATTAATTTATATAAATAATTTAAGTTTAATGTGGACCTTTGCATACATGGACTTATATTAATATGAGATAATCTATACTTAGATAACATATGTAGCTTAATTAAGATGTATTACAGTGTATACTAGTTAACGCATATCATAATTGTAATGATCGTATGTCCATTTGAATATACCGGTAATAGTTACCACTTCCCATACGTACAATATGTGTTAGTAATATGCAGGTATGTAGTATGCCGAACATGTATAATGTATTACCATATAAGTATACTCTTATAACATTATGAATATATTGCTTACTTTGCTTAATTTCGAGATTGATCTTGATCGTCTACTCGAGCATCAGTATGAGTCAACTCCCGCCAGATATATATATCGAGCATGCTGGTTCTTATCTCTTCCTTCTATAGGAGACCAGTGTCATTTTTTAACACATCAACATAGTTCAATCGTGGGCGACCTCTGTTAGCTTTGCCTTGTATGGGTTCCCATAAAATGAGCGGGTGTGTTAATAGTTCCGGATTCCGTATACAGTGACACGCCATTCTTATCCTTTTGGATTTAATTTTAGATGAAACAAGAGGTAGTTTACCATACACATTTTATTTGTGGAGTATTCTTGCCAAGATATATTTAGGGATTTACGAAGCATTCGCGTGTATGTGCCATCCAGTGATTTTTGCTGTTGAACGTTCAGTGTCCATGACTCAGACCCATAGATTAGTATACTTTCTACAGTTGCTAATAATAAACTTCTTTTAAGTGGTAAGTTTATCTTGGACTTCCATATAACGTGCATGCTATGTAGTGAGTTCCATGCTATAGCCTTTCTCACTTTAATGTCTTTTTCTGACGAGTTGATTCAATAACTAAGTTATTTGAAGTCCTTTTCGACTTGTAATATTTGACTATCAGATTTTTTTAGAATATTGATTCAAGTGTGTTAAAATGCCATTACTTTAGTCTTTTTAGTATTCAGATGTAGTCCTACTTTTTTTTTGCATTAAGGCTCTACCCTTAGAAGTAACTCTCTGGCTTGACTTACAGTATTAGATAATAAGGTTATATCATCAGCAACATTTAAGTCTGTTAAAACAGTTGGATGCAATCTTCGACTTCTGCGAGGGACAATAGTATATCCTAATTCCTATTCATGTCCGTTGATTGCTTTTCTTAGTATATAATCTAGTACAATAATAAATAGATAAGGTTATAAAGTATCCCCTTGTAGAACTCCTGCTACTATCATCAACTCAAGCCATCTTACCTATATGTATAGAATCAAATTATTTATTGAAGTCAATAAATGTAAAGATAGCTGGTAAATTATTATCCTTAATGCCCTCCAGAATCATTCTTATTGCTAGTATCTGGCCGACTGTTGTTCTCTTCAGTCTGAGTCACTTTTGATTGGTCTAATTAGAGTATCTAATACTAGACGTATTCGATTGAGTATCATTGGATTGTAAGTTTTGGCCATTATAGAGGTGAGGCTAATTCCACGGTAGTTATCAGCTTTGGTGAGATCTCATGATGTAGTTACTGGGAATATGTTAGAAATGTTCCATAGGTCAGGCTGTTTACTGTTTATATAAGACTTGTTTATGATATCAAGCATAATATCATCAATTGGAACATATTTGAGTACTTCTGGCATTATGAATATATATATATATATATATATATATATATATATAAGTCTAAGAGTTGTTTGAAAATATACTTTTTATATTAGTTATTTAATTAATAATATATATGTATATATTACTTATTTAATTTTATATATTTCACAGAGAGTACGAATAAATAATATATGTATGCTTTATCATATATAATTGTAATAGTTGACTATTTATATATTACTACCTATATATAATAGGTCACTCAGTATTAGTAAAACGAATGTATTATTATTTAATATAAGAAATAAAAATAGAAATATTAATCTGTATTTGAATATTATTAAGATTAAAGTTAAATACGTCAGTGAAATAAAATTATCAGGTGTCATTATAGATTGTCAATTGAATTGGAAATTGCAACTCAATTATGTTTCAAGTAAACTTTCTGTGCAATTTTACACAAAGTTAAAAATAAATTAAATATGAAATCTTGAATTTTATTATAAAATTCTTTATTTTTATCTTAAATTTCTTTTATTTTATTTTAAATTGTAGGGGAGAGAACGGAGTAATGTCCGATAATTTATATGCCTCGGCATACTTCTAATATATAGATAAATAATGAATTTTAAGATCTATTATTTGTTGAATTAGCTATAAATCACATAGGTCTAGAATACTGTTATTTCACTTTTATATATTACTGAATAATATTAACGATTTATTAGACATTCCAAAAATGCATAAAAAAGAATTAAAATAAGGCAAGTCTGGGGTAGTGGCCGCTAGTATCAGAATATGCAATAGGTGTCTCCTAATGTATTCGATTTATATTGTATAATTATATAATATTAAATAATGATATTTATGATGCATACGCACCTTATTTGATTCAATGATTTAATTATATATATACACTCTTACACATAAATAAGCATAAATATATATAATCATATTTTGGTCAACATTTGACAACAAATGATTATGTAATAAATTAGAGTAATTAATTAATTATTTAAAAAAAAAATTACTTTATATTATATATAATGTCTATAGACATTTTGATTATCTAAATATTGTATATAGAACTTTTTATCCTATTTAGCACCATTTATGCGTTAATTAAAACGACCACTACTCCGTTCTAGGCCACTACCCCGTTCCGTCCCCTACATATTTTATATATCTTAATTACATACACATTACATTTTATTTAAATTTTATTTAACATTATCTATCTATCTATCTATTCTATCAGTATTATTTTCTATTCAGGAAATCAAATTTTTATTTTTAATATTTAATATAAGATATTCACGAGTAGGTACACCTACTTTGTATTGATTCTTTATGTTACTTGTAATGCATTACGAACCATGGTTCGTATCGGGGATAAGAAATCAATTGTAGTGCGGGGGCCATTGTTGCCAGTACTCTTACTCTTAGCGAAAGTAAGTTACTTAAGGCATTGGATATAGAAACCCCAAATTATCCAAGTTAATACACCTTTATCGACTTTCATTAGTAGGTAATTGTTACAAAATGTTGTGGTAGATTTTTTTGAATGACTATTTTTTTTACTGATATCCTGGATAGGATTTTATAATTAAATATTGTATTTAATATTATTTTAATTTTATATCTGATTTTTTCTCCCCATAAAAAATACCCCCACAAACTGGGTAAACGACTTGATAAGCTCTGTTTTTTCGTTCATACAGGCTAATGCCTAAACACTGATAATAATAATAATAATTATTAATATTATTATATACCTACCTATATATATATTTACAGAATATATATGATTAGAAACATATTATAATATAATATATTATATACATATAGCCTATATGTTAATATAGATTCACTCATTCATATATATATATATATATATATATATATATATATATATATATATATATATATATATATATATATTCATATATTCATAATACATATATGTATTATCACATACATTCTTATACGATCATATATATATATATATATATATATATATATATATATATATATATATAAATACCTTATTTACGATTTTTATATTTCATGGTAATATGTACTTCATAGTATGCTATATATCCAGGTTATGGTCGTATTTCATTGCTCTATTGTATTGTTTGTTTACATGTTACTACGATCAAAGATTATAATCGTATGATCGTTAAATCGTTATAATTCCCTCGTCTATAGTGGAGCGCTCTACGTTCAGCTTGAAGGACATACACATTATACGTTGTACACTTCAACTAATACCCGCTAGGTGTTCTTATTTACAAACTACTATTTATAGATTTTAATTAGTTACTATCGAACGTGCTTCAATGAATTCACACGTTCAGCAATATAAGGGAATTATTATATGACAGCTATTCATATGGGCCCATGGGCCTATATTACTATAGTAATCTACTAACTTTAAAATGAATAGGACATTTTAATAATACAAAATAAATATGTAGGGTTTGACCTAGTGTTTTATATTTATAAATATTTAAAATGTCCTCTATATTTTGCATATATTTAGAGTATAATATAACATTCAAGAAATAATGCATCACCAGATTCTTGGTGCTATGATTTATTATAAATTGCTATTTATAGTAATAGCCTATAGGCAAATATATAGATATTATAATAGCAAGGTATACTAGCTAGTACGTTTTTAATAAAATTAGTATTCAATATATTGATATGATAGTATTGATATATATATATATATATATATATAATATATATATATATATATATTTATTTAATTATATATATATATATATTAAATATATATATATATTGATGATAGCCAATAAGCGGTGCCGGATAAAAATCTAGGTTGCTCTTTGGAAAGGCATAGTACATGTTAGCCGTTTTTTTCAGAAAAGATTAGAAATGATTTCGGATGAATGAGAATGAAAACTCATCATAAACCTGACGAGATGAGTGTCGACCCTCGGTAGGGTACACCTGCAGTGCAGGTCCTGTACTCATTAGCAATGAATAGAACAATTATGAACTAAACAACAACAATAAATCCTATACTTCCATCGGCGGGAGTCCGCAGGAGACTAGCTAAGTTAAACAACATGCATTTACAAGTATTTTACATCCACAAGTATTTTATAACGTCGCACGTTTAAACCTTCCCAGCAAACAGTAAGAGCAGCATAATAGCAGCATAACAGCATATACTAGAGCCTCACATGTTTACATTGTGCTATTATGCTGCTATTATGCTGCTCTTACTGTTTGCTGGGTTACGGGGAGGGTGAGATTGAGACCTGCCGAGATTCTAAGGCGAACTTATTACATTGTAGAAACAATCTCAAAATAGCAACTTTCAATGTACAAACTCTGGCTGTCAGATAAGTTGATAAATTACTACTAAAAAACAGAAGAGATGACATCGAATATTCGAAAGTATAATATATCTATATGCGTTATGCAAAAACACAGAAAAGTACACTCAGCAGATAGGGAACAAGAAATTAACAGGTAGGTTAATTACCTACAATGTTGACTCTGGATACAATCTATACACCGTATCAGCATGGAGAAATCAATTACAAGCAGCTAATGGTGGCGTGGGTATGATAATTGGTAAGGAGGTAAGTACAAGTTTAATAAACATAAAACGAGTTACGAATAGAATTATGATAGCTAACTTTCAAGTTAATCCTGTATTAACTACCATAGTGACATATGCACCATGTGAATACGAAGATGAAATAGTCAAGAATATTTTCTATTAGAAACTTCGAACAACTATTGAACAAATACCATATCATAACTTATTGATCATATTAAGCGACACGAATCCAAGGATGGGACCAGAAGATGTGCAATATACTTACAACATATCAACAAATAATAATGGAAGTCGGCTCAAAGAAATGATTGAAGAATACCAGCTAACTCACAATTTCAAAAGAAAATAGGCAAGTTTTTGACCTGGATGTCACCACACATAACGAAACACCTACTTGACTATATACTGGTGAGAAAGAAATGGAGGAAAAGCATAAGAAACTGTGAAGCCTTTGGGATCAGATCACAGAATCGTAGTAGTGAATGTGACACTAAGTCTCCGAGAAACAAAGCAGATTAATATATTATTTTTATTTTATATATAATGTGTGTGTACTATGTTGTTTGTTCTTAATTTGATCGGCCTAATAAAATTATCCTCGTTATTGTAAAAAATTAAACGTAATTTGATTTGTTTATTTTATATTTGTTTACTTTTTTCATTTATATACTTAGTTACCTAGTTACACTATTTTTTGTTTACAAAACTCTAAAGTTTTTTATGAAATTAAATTTACAACATTAATCTACATCTATTTATTCGTAAACAGTTTGTTAGCGTTATTATTAGCGTTACAATATCGTAGTACTATAGAGTTATAATTTCAAGCAGTAGTTCAATAGTCAGTCGCCAGTAACGCCCACCCGTCAATCAAACATGCCGTTACGCAGACGAAGCACCAAGGTGTCGAAGAGCAAGTCCAAGAAAGAATCGTGTTCCGACCAAGTGGTCAACATCGAGATCCGGAACTCATGCGCAGTAGCCCAGGGCAGCAGCGAAACTTCCGGTAGCTCAGCGGATCAGGAAACGTCCGCTCCACCCGTGAAATCGGTTACCAATAGCGGGAAAACGGCGGGAGCGTCGAAGAAATCGTCCAACTCTAAGAGCAGTAAAGGAATCATGAAGGTTACGTCTAAGAAAGCCAAGGAGGAGGTCGGTATACACGTTAACAACAAATACGATAATTGTACTTCGACCGAGAGCGTTAACGACCTCGAACAATCGTCGTGGTCACGCCCCTTTCCGTCTATGTCCTTCGACGAGGCCGGTAACGTTACGAATCACGATAAGTTGCCCGGTAAAAGTGGCAGCAAACACAAGGCAGCGGCCAAGAAATCGAACATCAAGAATTCGTCGTCGAATTCGGATGAACGCGACGGGAGTACTATTAAAGGCAAACCTTCGAATTCCACGCGAAAATCGAATAGTTCTAAGCCGGAAATGGTGAAAAAAATATCTTTCTCGAAAAAAGTCGATAACTCATCGACGAACAAATCTCAAGACAAAAATAAGTCGCGGTCGTCGTCGAAAAAGAAGTCGCAAAGCGGCGCCACCAGCGTATCCGTCAGCACTTCCGGTAACAACTACAACATCACCATAGACACGAAGACGCCCGCGGAGTCCAGGTCTAAAACCACGCCCATCCACACGTCGGGGGGCGTGTCCGGCTCGATGACGCCGGTAGACGTGACCGCCAGTCGTCGTAGTGACGTCACTCAACTGAAAGGCGTGGACGTCGTCAACGAGATGTCCTATCTACCGAGGTATTCCCTCCCATCAGGTGATGTCGTTAATAAGGTTGGGGCGGAGGATGCGGGTACGGAAACAACCTTCGAAATCACCAAGGTAACGATCTCTAAAGGGAGTGAGGTGGTAGCCGAGAAGATCACAAACGTAGACGCGCCCGATTCGGCTAAGAAGTTCGGCATTGAAATCACCCTGGGTGACGATTCGAGTGACTCTAAAGGAGTGGAAAATCCAGGTATCGGTGCTGCGACGAACGACTTCGAGAAATTGGACGCTATCAAAGACGCTAAGAAATCACCTACAATTGATGTACAAATCATCGATAAGACGTCGAGCAAATTGGATAAGAAATCCGAAAAGTCGGTAGTCGTTAATGATAAAAAAAGTAAACTTAAAAATAATAAATCGAATAAAGAGATAGCGGATACGAAACCTAAAAATTCGGAATCGAGCAACACCAAAGACGCGAGTCAACAGCTAATAGTGAACAAAGATACTAAAGCACCTACAAAACTACACCAGAGATTACGAAATAGTATAAACAATCTGATATCGCCCATTACCTCGAGCTATTCCAACATTAGAGCGCGCGCTAAATCGAGTCCTCGCCCTAAAAAGAATAAAAACCCGTCGCGCAAGGTGTTAAGTCCGCGCCCCTCGGCGCACAGGTCAAACACGTTGACCTCTAGTTACGTAAGCCCTAACGACGACGACTACGATAGCGCACCGGAAACGCGCAGGTCGAGATCTAGATCGGCGACGAGGAAGAGTTCAAAGGTCGACGACACGAAAGAGATGACTCATAACATCGATCTCAATAAACTAGTGGATACCGCGTACGATATCTCGACTAACGCGCCCGTACCTCTGTTCAGCGCCACCGATACCGAAAACGAGGCTGCCGTCAAGGTCAAAGAGGTCAGCCACACGAGCAATATTCACCGGATATCGTCGGCGATGAACACGCCTATACGGGGAGCGAGGTCACTGTCCAACACGATAAGGTCATCATTGGTGTCCGTGTCTTCCGGTCTTAGAGGTCGACTGGGCAACGATAATATGGGAGGATGCTGCATCAAGAGAACCAAGGTTAATATTGTAATGTTAATACTAGTAACGGGCTGTGATACTAGTGTATTTTATCAAATTGTAACCAGTCAATTTCTATACTATATTATACTATTATATATATAACTTACTATTAATACTATATTGGTAACATATATGTTATCCGTTATACTATAGTCTATATTTAGTATTATTTCATATATTATTTCATACTATAGTATATAACGTTATGAGTTAGATTACTATACAATATTATATACTAATTAACTTATTACAAATTGTATATATTAATAACCTGTAATATTAATATAGTTTATATTTAATTATAAGTAAATCTATATATAGAACTGCATAGCGGTAAGCACACCAACTTAATAATAACTTGAGATAGATTACTATAGTCATATCTTATACATAAGAATAACTACACGTCGATATATGTTCACATCATGTATTTATATAAGTAATATGATATGCACTTTGGTATATAAATTTAAATCGAAATGAAATGCAAAATGAGCAGTATGCATTGGATAATTATCCCTGGTTAACCTATCCACCACTGGTTAACCTATCCACCACTGGTTAACCTATCCACCACTGGTTAACCTATCCACCACTGGTTAACCTATCCACCACTGGTTAACCTATCCACCACTGGTTAACCTATCCACCACTGGTTAACCTATCCACCACTGGTTAACCTATCCACGACTGGTTAACCTATCCACCACTGGTTAACCTATCCACCACTGGTTAACCTATCCACGACTGGTTAACCTATCCACCACTGGTTAACCTATCCACCACTGGTTAACCTATCCACCACTGGTTAACCTATCCACCACTGGTTAACCTATCCACCACTCTACCCTAACACAATACCTATACACGTTATGTATAGCTACACCTACACAAAATAATCATATATATGTTATATTAACACTTCGTATCGAGTGCACTTTAAACTATTGTTTTACTATAACGATTATTTCAATATCTAAATAAATGTATAAGTATATTATAGTATGACTTAGTGTGATTAATGTATGACTTAGTACGACTTCCATTACTAGTAGTATAGTACTGTTATAGTAGTGTTATAGTAGTATTATAGTATAGTTCTATATATATATTAGTGTTATAACACTACTACCAACACACTAACTCTAACTCCACCTCCACTACTACCCTCACACTTATTATAACCCCACTTCTACCGCCACAACTACCCATACACTTACTAACCCCACCCCCATCTCCACCGTTACTACCCACACGAGCTAACTCTAACCCCACCCCACCTCCACCGTTACCATAGAAACCGCTGGACGTGTTGCTTACCATAGACGCGACGCGGTCAATGTGGTCAGTGTTCGATAAGTTCCGTCACCAGGCGGCGCTAGAGTGCCTAGACAGAATCCTAGCGGACACAGACGAAACTAGAGTGGCGCTGCTAGTGCACGGCGACTACGGGGATGCCGACGTCGGGGAGGAGGTACTGCAGAGGATGGACTTCACGGATGACCGGATGTGCCTGACGAAGTTCTTGACCGGTCTGAGGACGTCCGAAGGGGGCGGCGATTGGCCGGAATGTTACGAACTAGTGGTTAGTAGAAGTCACGTGGTGAATAGTTGAATTAAGAAGAAATGTATTGAAGTAGTATACTACTCCAATATATTTTGTATATAATAAAATAATAGATAACAATATATATATATATATATATATATATATATATATATATATATATATATATAGTGTACACATTCATATAATGTATACATTAATATAAGTTATTTTGTTATGCGTATTTTTAACCAAATGGCTTCTAATAATTCTACGATTTCTTAAATGATTTCTCAAGTGTTGGTATACAGGGTACATTATATGTACATATATTGTACATGCATTTATGTAGGTATTTAAATACGTATATTACTTTACGTGTAATGCTTGTGCATATGTGGTATTCTATTATCAATCTATATTGCGAGTTTTCATATACATATTACAAATAATTACAGATTTATTATGAATGTATTATAAATATATATATATATCCTATATATCCTATAGGATATATCCAAATTGAATATAAAAGAATAACACAATTATGATATTGTTATAAATGTATAACTTGATCACTCAGGAATAAATAATAATAATAATATATGTATAATATATGTGTTGAATATTGAACTCCATCTCGAATAATATTACTATTGTCAATAATGTATTGTACTACACGGTTCATTGCACACAGTTGAAGACGGCTCAACACAAGTTCACCTGGAGAGATAACTGTCAGCGTCTGATGCTGGTGATAGGCGACTCTATTGCCCATTCCCCGCAGCATCCCATGAATGTCGACTCGCTGGATTGGAGACAAGAGTTATTCAACCTTAACAAGATGGTTCCTAATTTATAATATATTATTATTATAAACAAACATTATTGTATTCATATATATTAAAGTAATATATATATATATATATATATATATATATACATTATATTAATATATAGTCCTATGACCTATTATACATTATAATTATTATAATAATTATTGACTATATATTATGTAACTAATATTAATTATTATTATAATAATATCACAACAAGTAATATTAGAAGGTGTTAACATTTCTCAAATTATCTAATATATATATAAAAAATATGTTGTATTCAATGTATTGGTTATATGTTATTGTATATATGTTATTGTATATAATATATATATAATATATAATATATAATATATAATATATAATATATAATATATAATAATATATAATATATATATATATATATATATATATATATATATATGTATACGTATACGTATACGTGATCCTATCTAAACATATCTTTAACCAACAAACACATATGTCCGCAGTGACTAAACCCGGTTATATACGTAATTACCGGGTAAATATATAGCACCACGTGACACGCCCCAAACACGCCCACAAACACACGCACACGCGCGTACACAGAACGTAGAAGTCTCCTGCATCCAAGCGTACGACGACGCCGAGGCAGACGACTTCTGGAAGACGATGGCGGACAAAGGTCGCGGGGTCAGACTGAACCTCTACGGGGACGAGCACATCCTTCACATCATGATGACCGCCGTTATCCTCAGGAAGTGCGGTAGTCAATTGTTTAAGGTAATGTTCAACCGGTGTTCAACTGGTGTTCAACTTGTGTTCAACCGGTGTTCATTTAGTGTTAAATTGGTGTCCATTTTTTTCCATTACTTTTAAAGCACTTTTTTATCATTATGTTTACTGGATCCATCACTCGGCCCCCTATAAACCACGCCCCCTCTCTACCCCGCCACATAAATCACGCCCCATCTCTACGCCGCCACATAAATCACGCCCTTTACCCACCCGACGCAGAACTACGCCCGGGAACTGGAGACGATGTCGTTCATAGACGGCCGAGACAGGAGATCTCTGATGATGTCTAAGATGATGCAGACTCTGAAGATGAGGAAGTCACGTGCTTCTTCTCATCGATCGTTGCACAGTAAGAGTGATATCGAGTTCCACAAAGATACCGGAACGCCGTTAGCAACACCAGCGTAAACAAAGCGTCCATCACTTCATACTTATCGGATTATATTTATATATATTTATTTTAGTTAACTTATATATATATATATACAAACTCAGATACACATACACACATATATATATATAAATATATATATATAAATATATATGTTTGTGTGTATTTTAATATCTATGCGTCTACGCACTAATAATAATGCCTTATAACGGCCTATCAATATCACTAAACTCTCCCGCTAGGATTAAGGGGAACCTCGAAATAGTGGTTTTGATTGACACCTCCCGATCTCTGCGCAAGACTACAGCCTCGTTCGTCGACTCGTTGCGGGCGTCCATATCCGATCTGTTCGCGGCACTTCCGGGTATCAGGATGGCCGTTTCCACGCACAACAGGACCGACGGACTCTACGAGTGCAGGGCTTCGACGATGTCATCCTCTCCCGACCATTCTATTGTTAGTATCCTATTGTCTATACTATAGGGCAGATAAAAACCACTCTTGTAATTGTTTTTATTTGTATTGTTATTTTGGTGGAGTCATTTCATTCCATCCATGAACTTATAAGTTAATCTATAGATGAAGTTTTCATTTATAACCATATGTCTGTAACCTATGTAACCTGTAACCTATCTGTAATGTCCCTTCGAAGCCGCCTTCATTTATCCATGGTTTTAATTAATAATTGTTAACATCTTAAATGATTTTTTAAATATATTTTAAAATGCTAACATACATGTATGCACTGTTAACATTTATAATTAACACATATATTTAAGTAATACAACTATAAGACAACTAGAAAAACCATAGGACAACTAAAACCTATAGGGGAAAGTCTCCGATTACCGACCCCTAAATGATTATTTGTAATAACTTATTGAATATTAAATATATTTGTTTGAAATTTTGTAATTAGGGTAATATTATGGCAATGAATAATGTGGCTATTTTAAATTTTTGATATAATTATATTTATAAGAATAAACAGGGGGGTCGGTAATCGGATACATGTACCTAATTCCGACCCCCTTCTACTATTACCGACCCCTAACATAATCGTAATATAAATAATTATAGTATTATAATATCCAATAAAAATAGTAGATATACATAAATATAATTAATTATAACATTCACGCAATTTATTTTGTATTGAATTTATGTTTTAATAGTAATATTTAAATTTAAACTTTATAGTAATTATATTAAAATAGTGTATATTATTATTTAATATTTATTTATTAATCAGTATATAATCAACTGGAATCATGAATCCTAAATCTATATTAATGATACACAAATAACTTACGACATATTTTAAAGTAAAATACGGATCTATTTTGATTGGATATTATAAATTACATGGGGTCGGTATTAGGGTAATTAGGTATTAGGGTAATTTAGGGGGTCGGTAATAAGAAAATCATATGGGTTGCTATAATTAAGATATATTGGTTAATAGTTATTCAAATTAAATTATTTTAACAATAGTTATAAACATATTATTGATCTACAATATTATACGCAGTAATATATTAAGTTTTCTTTCAAATAATAAAGTATTTAAAATAATTTAAAAAAAGTTATTATTCAAATATTTAAAAAGTAAAAACAGAATATTACATTTTATCAAATAACAATTGTATATATATAGTTCGTGTATATATTATTTGTTGATATCTCTTATAGTTACTGAGATACGAGAGGGGGTCGGTATTAGGAGGGGGTCAGTAATCGGGGACTTCCCCTGTAGACATTTATCATCAATTTATAATTTGTCGTATACGATTGTATTGACAAATACCTAAGTATAAATTGGAACTCCTTTGAAACAATTTAATATATTTCAGAACTTTGGCTGGTTGTAATTAAAATTTAGAACAAAATATTAATAAACTATATCGATTTATAAAAACTTAACTTCAAATATAGTCTCTTTTTGTAACGTTGTACAAGCTTGTTCGTAATTACTTGTATTATTGTATTATATATATATATATATATTATTGTCATGTAACACTATATAATTGATAGTTAAATAAGTGATAGAATAAGAGTATGATCACTATTAGGGGCGTTGCATTAGGGGGGACGGGGGTATATGCCCCCACTTTAAAATCTAGAGGGACCTCCTATGTATTGGTCCCCCCCCCCACTTTTACCACAACATTTATTTTGATTGGTTGCTCCCCCTGCATACACACCATCGTTCCGGCGCCCCTAATAACACTAAATGTTACGTAACCCTAACACCGCGCCTGCGCAGGAATACCTAAACAGGATCCAGGGGCCGGTGAAGAACCGCAACGAGAACAAACTCCAGTACGAAGAGATCCTGTCCAACGTGAATGAGATGTACGGGCATACCGGAAGTAGTCTGTTGGTCATAGTCGGTCAGAACGTCATCATTCCGGCCGGTGAGTGTGGTCAACTCAACGATAATGTTAGTACTATAAGTATACTATATATAGTATACTATAGTCCTATGCAGGGAACTATTGATATATAATTCATAATGTATTTTTTAAATGTCTAAATAAGATTTAAAATATGATTTAAATTATAGTATTTAATTTATGTTATTATATATTAACTATTTAAATAGTTGAACAATTGTTCATTACAAATTCTTTTTTTATATAATATTAAAAAAATACATACTTTATAGATATACATTATCAATATTATTAATCAGCAATACTAAATAATCTACGCTACTGATCTCATAGAACATATCGGTGTGCACGATATCTTGCAACGGAACCACGACTAAAGGTCATGAACTCCTCGTGAACCCGCTGAACATCAACGTCGACAGAAATCACGGTAACATCGTACATCTGTTCGAAGCTTTAATTTACAAGAAATACGGAGAACAGGAATTTAAGGTATGCCAATAATTTAGATTTAAGTAAATATATATATATACAAAATATATTTATATACGAAATATAAAATCATTCATTAGGGAAGTGTAACAGGTAAACGAATCGATAATGATTATACGTTTACTTTGGCATGCCTATATATAGATCTATATATAGGCCTATAACAGTCTATAGACTGAGTAGTATACAGTGTATACAGTATGATATTAATAGTATTATTATACCTAAATTAATATGAACATTTGTTATTAATATACAATTATAGAAATACATAAGAAAACTATTTATTATATTTAAGTATTTTAATAATATGTCACCCGTGTATATATACATATATAAACATGTACAATTACTATTAATATCAACCAATAGACATTCTCGAACATGAACTTCGGCCTGGATGCCGACGGTCACACCTACAAGCAGCTGGGACCCCTGTTCTCCGCGGTCAGCAACTGGAACACCTACAGAAGGAGCAGCTTACTGGTGCCGCCCTCTATGTTCACCGCGCAACGTGTATCGGCCGGTAAACGCGTCACTATCCACCGAAACGATGACGTCATAGACAGCGATGACGTCACCACCAGAGAGGTTACACATAATCGTATACGTCTATAGGCATGTAATCTATTCATAATTAAATTACATAATACCTACAGCTGTAAGGTACACATTTAACAAATTGTAATCGTACAGTGTACACTGTAATAAGTAAATGGTTTTCTGCAGTAACATAAAGGGTATACCCTAAATATATTTAAGGTGTAATTATAATAGAACCTTTTCGATGGTTTTCTGCAGTAAATATCGGTCTATAAAACCATCATTTTTAACAGTGTAGGTCATAGGCATAGACATAGAGTACCCGATATGTGGTACTCGAGGTTATAGGAGGTCTTGCTGCTACTATAGTAGTTATATGAAGCTTAATACCTACCTGCTACTGCTAGCTATAGGTAGGTATACCTGTAGGTCACTTAGGTATCCTACATTTATACCGATGACATGTCACAATGTCCTTGTGTATACCTTACCTTACCAGGTTGAGCTAGCTCGGCAGTCCATAACACGTGTCCTACATTCCTCTCTATGACTCATCGCTATCGATAGTTCCTCATTAGTGCACACGCTAAGTTTATAAGTTACCTACATATATATATATATATATATATATATGTAATACCTAACGATATATTACGAACAGGATAAGTTAAAAAGAGATAAGAAAGCCACGTCCACATCGACTAAGACCGCAGTATCGGTCAACAACGCCACTAAAACCGCCTTGACAAACATCAACACCGAAATAAAGGTTGACCTCTGCGATGACCTT
This sequence comes from Osedax fenrisi, assembly GCA_964019155.1. NCBI lineage: Eukaryota > Metazoa > Annelida > Polychaeta > Sabellida > Siboglinidae > Osedax > Osedax fenrisi. The sequence goes on from OZ025243.1 coordinate 85,088,219, forward strand.
CCCTCCGAGGTGGCCGGAAGTTCTAGCGCCGAGAAGATCCTGTCCGCTATCAGACGATTAATGGGCCTATCGACCGCGGCCGGAACTAACCGCACGCCCGTACTGGTCAAGATGACGGACGACGCCCGCACAAACGCCCAGCAGGTTTCCACAGACGGGCTGCACTTCTCACTGTCCGGTGGCACCCTACTCACCTCAGGGGGCAAGTCTATTCGAGTTGTAGACCTAGAGAAGGGAACGGTAACGCCCGCCTCTCGACCGCCGCGATCGATAACCGTGTCTCCCGCGCGCTCGAGTAGGCGTGGTCAGGACGGTGCGCGCAAACGCACGCACGTCAGCGAGGGGCGTAACCCGTGGTTTAAACATCAGGCGGGAATAGACACCACGTATAAACACGAAGGTAAACGTAACCAGAATACCACTAAAGACGGTGCTAACGACCGGGCTATGAAGCTACAGAAACAGTTGATATCCGTGGCGGACGATAAGATAAGGACGTACGAGAAGGACATGAAGGGGCGTGGTTTCAGCGATACGGATGCATACCCGGAGTCTTCTAATAATGAAGAGGTGATGGTAAAGAAGTATACATCCAAGAGGGTAGCTCGTAGTAGATCTACTATGAATAAACCACCCCATGTAGCGCTGAATGATAAGGTTATTTAATATATTTAGTATAGGTAATTGTAATTGTATTATTCTTTGTATTAATTTCAATAGACTATGTGGGTATATTGAATTACATTTGAATAAGAAATATAGAATACATTGTATTATTATCTGTATTCATTTCAATATGTGGGTTGGTAATGTTGAATTACATTTGAATAGGTACACAAGTCTCTTAATTATAATGTATAAACAGTAGTCTAATAAGTAGATCCTGTAGTATTATTATAATAATTATAATATTAGTATAATAATTATCATAATTTTAATAATACTTAGTTTAAATAATACTAATAATAAATAATAATAATATTAATAAGAATGTTTATTTATGTTATTAAATTTAAATTTAAGATACTTTTTTAAACTTTAAATAGATTTCATTTAGATAAATGTTTGTTAATGTTAATTAATTATATGTAATAGCATCAATGTCAAAAATATATCCAATAATTTAATAATAAGCATTGTTTTAATAAGCTTATTTTAAATAAAAATTAAGTCAAAGATTTTGTGAAACCTCGGAAAATCTTTACGAAAAAATCTGTTCTTAACCTATATTAAAATAAATACACTACACTCGCGAAGAAATAATAAATTACACAGCTTATCTATAATTTCTTAGCCTGCAATCGTTCAAGATACCCGGATAAAAAAGCAGACAGCCCTGCTACTCTCCATGGAGCGAGTAGATGGCCCCGCTGCCCCTACCCCCGCCGCCGACCACCCCACGGAACATACTACCCCGGCGGTTGCCATAGCAACTGACGAGATGGACTTGAAGGTGGAGATCAACGACGACCAGGAGTATCCCGTGATGACGATCACCGGCAACATCTGCGGAATACCCAGGTAGGTGGCGACACTTTATAACTATGTTATAACTACGTGTGTTATCGTTAGCAAATATTTATACTTTATACTTTCAAATATATATTTAGAATATTTATTTGCTTAAATAAATTAGTAATCGACATTTTTTTTATAAATAAGAAATCATTTAATTTACGTAATCTACGATACCTCGTCATTATTACTAGTGTCCCCTATAGTCACGTGCGCGTAATGAAGATCATTCAATCAACGGAGCGTGACACCGACATCTAGTTTTAAGTTTTATGTAGATATATCTCTTTCTGTATATCGTACGCTATCCTACGTTGACGTGGCAGAGCAACCGCTGTAAGATGCCATGTAACCGGTAGGTCCAATCTCATGTACGGTATAGAGTATCTTATGTAGATATCTAACCATAACATGCACATTGTGCTTGTTATGGGTAGATATTCATACATGTTCGTTTAGTAATAAAGCTTATATACAAAAGCCTCACTCTGTCTCTTCACAATATAACAAATACTACCACCGACCTAATGTTGAATATACCTTAATGCAATGAACGATATGATTGTATTCACTCTTAATATGTATTCTCAACTTTACATACATTTACTTAGCTATCTAAGAGATCTCGAGCTATCTACTACTACTACTACTACTACTACTACTGCTACTGCTACTACTACTACTACTACTACTACTACTACTACTACTACTACAAATACTACTACTACTACTACTACTACTACTACTACTACTACTACTACTACTACTATTACTACTACTACTACTACTACTATTACTACTACTACTACTACTACTACTACTACTACTACTACTACTACTACTACTACTACTACTACTACTACTACTACTACTACTACTACTACTACTACTACTACTACTTCTACTACTAATACTACTACTACTACTACTACTACTACTACTACTACTACTACTACTACTACCACAGTGAAATAGGTCTGGATACAATAACGGACATAGTAGGGTTCATTCCTTCATACGCTACACGTCACTGATAGTATGTCTTCACTCTTATACTATCCTCTCCTACTACAACCACAACCACTACAACCACCACCCCAACCACCTAACAGTGAATTAGGTCTGAACACAATGCACGACGTGGTTGTGTTCATTGACAACGGAGCAGCGATGGAGTCTTCGCTTCGTCTGTTCAAACAGAAGTGCGATAAAATGATCGACATGCTTTTCCAGGTTACAATTAGGTGTGCGCGAATACATGTATACATGTATAGGCCCCTATACTATAGGGGCTAATTCAAGATCATACGCTTCATGCCTGTGACTTTTTAAAGGGGTATTTTATGGGTGATTACCACCACTATTATTTTTTGCCCCCCACTTTTATATATTTTCTCACAAAAATTACAGATTTTTTCATAATAAATTTGATCATAATCCTATTTATGTATTATATATAAGTAGATATATTTTATTAGATCGTTTTTCATTAAAAAATAAAAACAAATGCATTATTTTGGAATTTTCCCACTCCCTACTTTCAAATCCTTAAAAAAGAACTAGGGTTCGCACCACCATCGGTAAATATTTATATATCTCAAATTTTTGATGTAGAATATTTAAATTTATTATTATATAAATACATTTATTTTTGAATTTGAGTTCCCTGATACATAGCTGGAGACGATCAATCATATAACGGATTAATCATATTATAATCTAATTATTTCCTAATCGAAAATATTACCACATTTCAATAATTAATATGTTGTATATTATATATATATGTATATATAGAAAAGTGTAATTTCTTATTTTTAAGTAATTTAGAAGAGATAACGGGTGGAAGATTTTTTTAAATTTATTTTATATAGAAAAAAATCTTCTAATAAATGATTATTATTTTATTACATACGATTCTAGAGTGTCACAAACTTGAGGATGTGTATATTTACGCCCGGCCATCACGAATGGGACAAGTTCATAGTTCAGGAGTTCACGAGTAACGGGCAAAAGTTAACGGACTTCCTGCACGACATGCGACTGACCGACTCCAGACACTTAGATTACGAAGTCGTCATTAAATACAGTAAGTATTCTCTACGATGTTCATTAGCAGTATCACAAGTATTACGTTACTTATTAATATATATCTATAAACTATATTAATCTATATATCTATCTAATTATATATTTATTTGATTTGTTAGGCTTCAGTATTTATTGTGATATATATAAAACAAATTGTGTGATTCAGTAATATACATTCTATAATATATGCTTTTTCATTTATAGTGTATCCTCCAAACTTTGATTATATATATTTATTATAGTAAAGATATACGCGAAGCCCTTTAGAAGTAAAAAGATACTGGATATTACTACTGATATTTGTATTCATATTTATTATGTAATCTAAAAACTAATAATAAACGATTAATAAATATATATATATATATATATTCACGCATAATATTAATTATAATAAACTTCGCACACCGTAGTTACTGGACTAAGATGGTTGAGGAATTCCCAGCGACAGTTCGTCTGCATAGCCAACTCTAAACCTATAATATCTGACCGCGGCAGCGAGATGATGTATGTGCATTGCCTGGAGAGGATCGATGTTAGAACGCATACTCGTATTATTGATTTATTGCCTATATATTATATATATATATAATATATATATATATATTAATATCGTTGTTAATATTCCACGACAATCAATGGTGTGTGTGTGTGTGTTAAGTTAATACCAAACTTGTGAATATTTGATCTAAATAAATGCATTTCTGAATATTCTCAAATATCCAATATCTGATCAATGACCCCTCTAACTCAGTCTCTAAAACAGACCTATAATAAAATACTATACGTAATCACGGCATTACCTCATCGTATTCCTCGTCTCCCCGTAGCTTCCAGTTAACAAACCATCTATTATGAACATTATCTTATTAGTTAATTCACGAAGCTATGTACACTTTCAGTTTTATTTTCATACCCCTCTCGTTACCCACATTTCACCACATTATAACTCACCTTTATTAATTCCTCCAATCGTCACACCTTTTAATCTTCATATATATATAGCAGCTTCGAAGGGACATCAGATCAATATGATTATAAATGAAAACTTCTTCTAACTTTCTGGATGAAAGGACTTCTCCAAAATCAAATAACAATATATATATATATATATACATAATTATATAACTACATACGTATACACACATCCCCCCCTCGCCCCCTCAGCATCAATTCATCAAATGTTACGGCGTACAAGTATCCGACCTCGCGGCCGACACTCTCTGGCGCAAGATGGCCGTCCTCACCACCGGTAAACACGTCCGCCTGGAGGGAGAACTGAACAAGATCTGCCTCGCCATTCTAGCTTCGGTGTTTAGGGATGCGAATCTGAAGTCTTTCAAGGTTACCATCTAGACGGTGTAGTCGTGTATTCACTGTGTATACTATATGTACCCATTTATTCATTACCGTTCGTTATTATTAGTTAATTATAAGAGTATGATAGTTATATAAATTAATAATGATTTAGTGAGAGTATAATAATTATACTAATTAGTAATAATTTAGTATAATAATATAATAGATATATAAATTAGTAATAATTTAATTTTGTCTGTAATATTCCGTTTTAATGTTTGCATTATACGATTTAATTTTACTTTTGACGCCTGATTGATCTGACATAAAGAGTCAATAAAATAAATTAAATTAAATTAAATTATACGACATGCCATCCATATAGGATTTGATCGAGAGAATGAGCGTAGAAAATATAAATTAAACTAAGTATCGATATTTTTATCAAATTTGAAACTATATAATGTTTGTAAATCCTACAAATGGTACCTGCTAGTAACTACCTAGTAACTACCTAATAACCACTATACCACTATACCACTTGATTTATTATATTATTATAAGAAAACAAATTTTTATTAATGATTATTATTATTATCATACATGAGTACATACACAATTAATGCGTACACAATGAATGCGTACACAATGAATACTTTTATATAACGTTATAAGTACATTCATTTTATGTATGTATATTTGATTATTAATAGACCGTCATTCAGCATCATTATCATCATCAACATCATGATCATCATCATCATCATCATCATCATCATCATCATCAACATCATCATCATCATCAACATCATCATCATCATCACCATTATAATCACCATCACCATCATCACCTTCATAATCACCATCACCATCATCACCTTCATTACCATCATCATCATCATAACCTAACTGACATTCACCTATCCTCCGTACTACCAGGAACTGGAGACTTCGGTAGAGTCGATGAAGTCGAAGATAAACATGGCGGATGACCAGACGGACCGAATGTTCAAAGTTCTGAAGGCAGGGCTGACGGGGGCTAGCGATCAAGGCGGGGCTTATATCTCTAAGAATAAGAGCGATCAGAGGAACATGACCATGAATAATGAAACGGTACAAACTAGTGCAGCACATAATATATTTATACATAATTATATGTATTTAATATAATGTATATATAATTATATATACATATTTAATATACTATAATATAAAATTATGTATATATAAATAATATAATATGATATATATTTAATATAATTAAAGATATATATTTAATATAATATAATAATGCATAAATATTTAATATAATATATACATATAGAAAAATAAATATATGTTTATTGAGTTTCAATATAACATATTATTATAATTAGATTTCCGATTTAAATTAAATTTGTATTACATGATAAATTAGTATTTCTAATTTATTATTAAATGCTCCCAATATAATAATACCACGGATAATGTATAATATGTATACACTATACCTAAATAGTATACATAATACGTGCACTTATATGTATGTACATTACTATATAGTATGTTAACTAAAGTACAATATTACAGGTAAACTCAATACAAGAAAGAATGAAGGATGTATCAGAACAATTCGCTAAGAATATGTTCCCGGATTATGTTAGTTATGTATAGAACAATAGACTTATGTATATGTATATATATACTTAGTTATAAATATGTTGAGTATTTATAACAATTTTACATATATGTATATATAAAAATTTACTAAATATAAAAATTAGAATATTTTGTGATAATTGACATCTCAATTACGCAGCAAATTAAGAAAACTGATATACAATCTAACGTGCAGCCTGACGAGATCGATGAAAAGTAAGCATATATATATATATATAATATATATATATATATATATATATATATTTATTTATAAATATATATATATATGTATGTGTATGTATATGTAGCCAATATGAATTTATGTATCACATTACCTGTATAATTATAATTGCACATTAACATAATTAAAAGCTTTTTACGAGTTTAACATTACCGCCCCGCCCACAGAAAGGCGAATGTACAAACCTTCCCGCGGTCACTACACGATCAACAGAGAGAGCACCAGGCCCCCACCACCACGGCCCCCCCACCTCAGCCCTACAAACAGAAGATCCACCACAAAGAAGTAGAGCCCGCCTCCACCCCGCTCAGAGCACCCCAGTCGCAACCGGTACGCGCGAAGCGCAGCTCTTCTCGTCAGAAGGAACGAGGCCGCCACTCTAGTAGGAATCGGGGTAAAGGTCGACACTCCAGTAGACATAGAGGTCGCGATGACGGGGTCAGCGTGGAGAGAGGTCGCGTCGTACAGGACTCCGGCTACGGTTACGAATCGTCCGAGCGATACGACGAAACGAATAGAGGTCGTCAAAGTCGGGGAGCTCGTAGAGGTCAAGCGGAGGCGGGGGGAAGTCACGCGGATTACGATTACCATTCCGCACAGCGTAGCGATTCTCGACCCGGAAAAGATACCCGCAGCGGTAGGAAGAATGTCTCGAGGGGCGTGTCTAGGGGCGTGTCTAGAGGCGGGTCTAGGGAGTCTAGATCCGCCCGCCGCACCAGGTCGCACGATAGATACGACGCCTACACACCCGTGGATTTGATTATCTACATAGAGAACCACACGTGCATGCTGCAGAGTATGAGCCTGGTCGCTGAGCAGGTCGGCAATTTGATCGTTAAGATTCACGAACAGGTTGGCTTGTTACTCGTAGTTATATATCAATATATATATATATATATATATATATATATATATATATATATATATATATATATATATGTATATATAATTATACATTTAGGTGGTGTACAATGTTTTATTGTATGATCCATTATAAAACAATTATAATACGTAAATAATTTTACTATGATTATTAACGTATGTTCATAAGATTTTGTATGATCTTTTATCATATGATAGTTAGCACTTGTAAATAAATATATAAATAACTGTTTAGCTCCATATATATATATATATATAAATATTAAAAAAAATATTTATTGAAAATATTAACTTTACATAATCTATATCATAACAATAGAGTTTGGATGTGCGAATATCGTGGGTTGTCTACGGAAATAGCAGTAATAAACCTTTCATCTTGCCGCTTACCAAGAATTACGCAACAATTACGCAGGTTTAATCATTACATAATCATATTACATAACTTCTACCAAATTATTTATAAGTTATTAACTTAAATTTCAATTTAATTAATAATTAGAGTGATAGTTGAAGCGATTAATGTAATATACGATTATTTGTGGATTAATTATTATTATTTTAAAACGTGGATTGCGTATATTACATATTACGTTATAGCCGATATTTATAGCACAATACATAAGCTACCCTCGTTTGATAGTTCATAGTGGACGCCTACAATACTGTAATGGAAGATTTCAGTACTTACGTAGAGCCTAGTTAGTCAATCCACACACACACACACACACACACGGAACACACACACACGAAACACACTTATAATAACAGTATACTTGTATACACTTATATATTTCATAGTAGAAGAATTCATGTATTAAATATACATTCATATTATTTATGTACGAAATTATTATATTCTATATATTATTGATGGTGTATTGTGGTAACGTATCGATGACAATCTTGTTACTTAAGACTTCGTTAAGATATTGTTAAGATACTTATTAATGTATAGCATAAATACGCAGATCTCTTTAGATGATGTATATATAGTCTATGATTATGATATTAATTTTCATAATCTCATAAATGGGTAAAACATTATTGTTGTTTTTTTCATTTTCCATTGCTTGAACTTTCAATTTCATTTATATATATATATATATTTATTTATTATCAGATTTAGCTATAGTACCTGGATAATTGTTGAAGCATTGCTGCTTGTCGAGATAATTACCCTTTATTTACCCATATATATATATATATGTACAAATTCCTCACATATATATGCAATAGTAATAAAGACACACACTCGTGTATTGCAGATAACAGGCACATAATGCTGATGAGGTCCATAACTCAAGGAGTAAGGTGGAGGCCAGGCTGCAAACGGATACTGCTGCTGGTGATACCCTCCGATGGCTGCCCCAAGGAATATCAACCTTTCGATAATCTCATGGAGGATCTCATCGATGTAAGTCGTCATAGTATATATAGATAGATAGATAGATCAAAAGTTTATTGAATTACTGGTATATATAAAGAAAGTTATAATTATATATAAACATATAATTATATGACATATATAAACAAAATATATAAATGTGATAACAGTAAGACAAAACGACACGATACAAAAAAACAAGAAATAAACGGAGAAGTAAAATAAAAATAAAACATTGGATTATACGAGCCGTTGCAACTAATAATGCAATAATATATATAGCCAGTAAACACTGAATTGTATACCAATAACCCTAAATAAAATGTAGATGTAGTAAGATAATCTCATGGAAGGTCTAGTATCAACTTAGTACAACATCATACTTGTTCATCCAAAAAGCTATGGATTATAATTGCTAAACACTGAATCATATTGCCAGCATCCTTATATACAATTCAGTATTAGTGAGTTTTATCTTATCCGTACATAATTTGAGTTATATTAATAATAATTATTTCATAGAGAATATTACATATTTGTATCTATATATATATATATATACATTAATAAATATACACAATATATGTGACATATATTATGTAATAAATAAAACAGGTAAAGATATACACGATACATATCAAAGATGCATTTGTTACCGGCAAAGAGAAGTCTAAGCAACGTTCTACCTTGTTTTATTCCAAACTCGCTGAACTCACAGGAGGTAAAAGGTAGGACATGTGTTACTGACATCCTCATTCTATTATTAGTATTAATACTTTACGATTATTATTATTAATAACTCAATAGATAAAATTTATGAATTAGGTACAAAAAAGTGAGAAATTAATACATGACAAGCGCAATATATTTGATTAATTACTTATAAATATTGATTCGTTCTAATTAATATTATTATATTATTGATATCAGTATTATTTTTACCTATCCGATACAACGATATGATTATATATGAAAACGATATGATATATAACCTATCGTTAATGCTGTTTATGTGGTAGAGGTACGGAAACAATACAACTTTACCAAACAATACAACTCAACTAAACAATACAACTCAACTAAACAATACAACTTTACCAAACAATACAACTTCACCAAACAATACAACTCAACTAAACAATACAACTTCCCCAAACAATAGGTTCAGTATAAACCACGCAGACGACCGTAACAAGAAAGGAGGCAGGGGTCACCTCATCAATCAGATCATCTCCATCCTCGAATTGGAGAGCGTGACACCGGTTAGATTACGTCATCGCACGATTACATAACCCTATAGGGTTACAACTATAGTTATGTTGTTATGTAATGTTTACGTGTACATACATTCCGAGCGAGTTATTCCACCTGAGGCAGCGGTGATCGTAATACTGTATAATATACTTTACATTGATCAATTCAATATTATCTAAAAACATCTGGATATTGAACGATAAATGAATACGTTTTAATTATATCCTCAATTGATAAATAATATTCTAAATTAATTAACCCTTTTTAAAATGATTACATTATCTATATAATATACTATATATATTTTAATTAATATTTAACTAATTACACTAATAAGAATAATTCAGAACTAAATACATAACCTCCATGAATACAATTATAACAATATTGTATTATATAACTATAAATTACATTATCATTAACTGATGACCGACGCTACATTTCTACAGAACTCCTCGAAGGATACCCTGACTGATTCTGAAATTCAACTTCAGAGTTTCTTACACAAAAACGTTCGTATTCAGTATTGTAATATAGGTTTACCTAAACCTATATCCAAGAACATGTCCTTACTATACCTATAACTATATCCAAGAACATCTCCTTGCTATACCTATAATTATATCCAAGAACATCACCTCTAACTCTAGTCATTGGTAGTTATGTTATCAACCAATATTATAACTAAAATTATTATTATGTACTTATATAAATTTATATCAATTAAATACCATAATTTTGATATAAATATATTTTCATTTTATGATATATTAATGTATATGAAATAATAAGGAGAATTAAATTTTATATTCGTGTGTATATTGTATATACATGTATATATGTATATAAATTAAGTAATTATGATTATAGTTCAATTTACAATAAACGTTATATATATATATTTATATATAATATTACATTATATATAAGAAATCATAAGAAATTATAATGAATATATAATTATAAATGTTCATATCTATAAATGTTATATCCGTTTCCGTATTTTAAATTGTGATATTTAATACACAAATATTTAATAGACTGATAAAAAAGACAGAAAATGTATTGAAGAAAAAGTATCTCTTGGTGAACAAAAGTCTCTTCTTAAAAAAATGTCCACCATCGAAAAAACCTCCACCATTGACAAAATCTCTACCATTGACAAAATATCTACCGTTAACTCGATGTCTATATTGGAACAAGTTTTACCCGTGGAGGTAATCTCTCCGAGAGAATTAATCTTTCCCGGTGAAGTGAAGCAACCCGCAAAAATTAAATGTCCGAAAGAATCAGCTGTAACGCCTATACTAAAATTGAATATAGGTTTTAATAATGTAGATTATATATATATATATATATATATATATATATATATAATAATTAATTAAGAGGTATTGTTAAAGAAGTATACCTCGATTACAATATTAATTATAGGAACGTTTTTTTAATAATAATAATTATTATTTATTAGAAGAAATTTTGTTTGTATATCTTTTCTTTTGAGTGATCATATTATACATATGTTGACTTCTTCGGCTTTCGAAATGAGATGGAATCGTTTCAATTATTAGCGTCCATCAAAAATATATATTTATATATATATATATTAATTAATTAGTGTTATATTTCGTATAATATATACATATATTTATAAATAGATATACTCACACATACTAATTATACACCTATTATATAAGTGTATGAGAGAAACAGGACCGATGGACCGCAAGATGACAGTATTGTTGAAGATGTAAAGCCTGTGAAACACGTAAATCATGAAAGTAGAATAAATGGAAAGGTATATATATATATATATATATATATATATATATATATATATATATATATATATATATATATATACACTTATATATTAAATTATACTCAATAAATATATATGTCGTCAATTCACAGATTTGTATTAAAATGTTCAATAATAATAATTAGCTTAGAGAATAGATAACTTTTGATATTGTATCCATATCGTAATTAAAATATACATATAAAACGGTAACGTTTTAAACACGTAAAATATTAGTCTAGATTATTTACCCAAGTATAGGTGAATGTAATGGATAGTATCTAAGCTACTAAAGTATACCATATATGTTATATTGTGAAGAGACAGAGTGGGAGTTCTGTATATAAGCTTTATTACTAAATGAACACATGATACTTGCGTGCCATGGAAGCGTATACCCCAAGGCTAGTGGTGTTTATAATGCTTATAATGCTTATAATTGTGACCGAAGTGTCAATATTGTACTGGCTAATTCGGGATGCAAGTGCAATCATATGTATATATCGTATACATCTATATATCGGACGCATATGGAAAGTTCCAAACCTAACAATATATAATATACTATAGTATATATAAAGTATATAGTGTTACTACTGCAGCACCTTTATGTACGTAATTATACTACGTCTATAAGCTAATCGTCATGATAACAACAATTTTGTAACGCCTAATTATGAATAAATTGCATATATCTGATAATACACGCAAATATATACACACACATACACATACATATATATATATATATATATATATATATATATATATATATATATGTGTGTGTGTGTGTGTTAAAACAATAGTTAATTTCTAACCCAACGCCCATACCGCTCAGATATGCAGAGAGATGGTTGACGTACTGCAAGGTAGCAAGGAGATCGAAGCGTTACGCTGGGGAAAGTGGATTCGATTGCTGGTCTCTCATCCGGATAAGGTCTATCCCAACGAAAGCTGGCAGTCGCGTAGCGAATTCTCTGGCTACCGGAACGTCGGGGTAATAATTTAGATTTAGATTATGTTGTTTATATGTGTGTGTGTTGTTGCTCCTTAATGGCTAAACAATAATAGTGAATCTTTCTATTGTCGTTGAACATGAATAGTATTAGCACGCGTGTTATGTATTATATATGTATTTATAATTATATTGCGTTGTTCGAAAGGTTAGTTAATCTGCCTACTATATAATATGCCGCGAGACATTAAGTCTAACTTTATAATATATTAGTAAAATATTGTATATGAATAATTAAAGAAATGATAAAATTCAATTATATGAACGATGTTGTTTCCCTTGATCATCGCACCCATATTATAATATCAGTGCCATTAGTTACGAAAATAAGTTTACATTATAATAATTAAATATGCGGAAGTTGAAAAGTACTATTATTTATATATAATAATATATAATATCCGATCTAACAGAATTTGATTGAGAATATTTGTCGTGGTACGTTTTAATCGTACACTGGTAAACTATTTCACGCACTCGCATACGAGATTATCATCATACATCGTACGGCTACATCGAGCTACTATGCTATTAGCTATAGTCTTCCCATAAACAATATCTTATATTATGTATTTAGTAAATATTTATATTATATTTACTAAATACTATTCACTAGCATATAATACCGACACCTTACCGACACTTTACCGACACCTTACTGACACCTTATTGACAGGTGTACGCCAACAGCACGAATCTGCCGTGTCTCTACGAATTCGGAGTGTTCATCGACGATAACGTGTATACGGTCTACATTTCCGTTAGTAGGCCACGGTACATCTAGGTCATAGGTCAATGGACTTGTAGTATAATGTATTACGTACTGTGAGCGGTGATAATCTAATGTGGTTTATAATATAATAGTGTGTATATATATATATATATATATATATATATATAAGTTTAATAAAGTCTACATTTCCGTTACAGTACGTATATGATTTTATATTTTTCGCTTTTAGGAATGCAAACCTTACTTATAAAGCAATCGACCGACGGCCATGTATGAGTGAACGTAATGCTTTATAGTAAATAAATGTGCTTTTAGTAGTTTCTGTAAGTTTGTAGTTGATGGTGTAGTACGGATGGGTATGGGGAGGATGTACAACTCGCGTGCCCTTGTTTCTTATACAATATTCTATCGCTTAATATAATGTTATTTTTACTATAATGCGATATTATATTTTATATTTTATATTTATTATATTTCAAATATACAGGCTATATATATTAAAAATTTTTATTTTTAAAATTATATCAATCATTATACATGCGTATTGTAAAGACGTATATTTAATGTAAGTTCTAGAAATGCCCATTCAATATTAGGAAATAATGAAATTATAATTAGTGAAATAATGATTACATAATGATTACGTAACAATCCGTAAATGGTGTGCACACCGTCCATCACACCTCGACTTCGACGAATAACCGACTTTCAATAAACACCAGGCGAGTTCCGGCTTCACGAGCAGCAAGTTGGACGCCTACTTCTTGAAGTCGGACCACCTGCAAGTTCAACTCGGCAAGCTGATGTGTAAGAATCGTACGGTATACGTGCGCAGGTGTGTGGTCGACTTCACCAGCCTCAAGGCGATGAGTCCTATAGCTCTGAAGGTTAGGCGTATGTCTTTGTTCGGCGTGCGTAAAACGAGGCGTTTTTTTTTAATTGTAAACCCAATGTTAATCTTTGTACCATGTCGTTTTGGGTATCAATTTATATCTATTTTTTCTTCATTATTTTTGTTTATTTTTTTTTTTTTGTTTACCTAATACACTATATATTATATTATATCTGGTGCTTGACTATAGACTTATATGTGTTCTCTACTTATCGTCTACATATAATATACAAGTCCATCGGTTCTATAGCTCTTAAGGCGTGAGGGTTGTGTTTAACTATTCCTCAGCTACAGAATACTTGTCATTAATGTATACTTAGATCTACTTATAAACTAAAATCTACCAGTCATATAGCTCTGAAAGTTAGGCGTATAATGTATACATTGT
This sequence comes from Osedax fenrisi, assembly GCA_964019155.1. NCBI lineage: Eukaryota > Metazoa > Annelida > Polychaeta > Sabellida > Siboglinidae > Osedax > Osedax fenrisi. The sequence goes on from OZ025243.1 coordinate 85,103,358, forward strand.
ACGGCTAACTTTGATAGATATACAGCTATCCAGCGCTTAATTACTTATTATCCAAGTACATAGTACGATCTACTTATCATTAATGTAGGCTTTACTTATAATCTCGTGATAATCTACTTGAAGTTCGTTATCATGTAGCCTACTTAACATGTTTAGTTGTAGTAATGATAACAATGTGTACAGTTTATAATATTAGAAAAACTGACGAATATATTTTAATTAGCAAAAATACTTTTTATCTAAATCTAATACGATAAATCACCATATTTATTAATTATATTGAAAAGGAATTATATAGAGAAATATAAATATAGATTGTTAATGAGTACACTTCTGATGGACAGTATTCATTAGGGTACAATGTATGCGTGATATAATCTGTCCTAGGCGGCACATGGATAAAGCACAATTAAACATCAATGATATTATAATATAAAAGTGAAATTAATAATTTCTATAATTTATTATTTTATTCTTTATACGTTTACTCTTGCCTATCGTCGTGATTCGTGGAATTAAACTACCTTTAGTAGTGCGTAATACATGTAAATATATTAATTGTTGTATCATTAATTATTGTAGAAGTATTCATTCTATAATGTAATCAATTACAGAAGATATACATTATATATTAAACATATTCATGATAAGCATTACAAATATTTTATCTAATAACTTTCAGAAACATCTTATTAATATACATCTTAATATATACATATATATAAAATTAGTAATTTAAAGTTTAAGTTTAAATTTTAAACTGAAAAACTAATTATTACAATATTCCACTATATCATAACACACCTACCGATGTTTCCCTCAGAATGAAATACTGAAATATTACGACTACGCCTGGTCCATCAAGTCAGGAGAACAGAAGAACCCTCTTACAGAATACCAGGTAACCATCTCAGATACTAGTGTATAGTATATAGTATATTGTATATAATGTAGTATACAGTATAGTGTAGTATATAGTGTAGTATGTAGTATATAGTGTAGTGTATAGAGTATATATATAGTATATAATATACAGTATATAATGTAGTATATAGTGAATATAGTATTCAGTATTCAGTATATAGTGTACAGTTTTAATGTACATGTGTATATTGTAAAGCATCTAGTGTACACTATACACTATACATTGTACACGCAAACCTCTTAGTTATGTACACACACACTAAGGGTGATCATAGAAAAAAAAGTTTTTTTGGACACATTTCATCTTACAGCTATTGAAATTCTAAGAATATATGTATACTTCAATTTTTTTTTATTCATTTTTGACAACACGACATACTGTCAATCTTTTTTTTAGTCATTTTTGACGATTTTTTACATGTAATGTGAAAATTCCAAGAAATGTCCAGGAATTTTTTTTTTTAATTCTATTTTTTATATTTTCTATTCCATTATTATAAAATAAATAGTGTGTTAAAATTTGATAACAAATTATTCTTAAAAAAGGTTTCAAATACTTATTTTTTTATAATTTATTTTTTACAATGTAAAATTTGTATCTAACTACATGTTAAACTTCACGAGGCTGTCGTGTGAGCTTAGATTAATAACAATAAAATAAAAATCGTGTGCTTCATTTTAATGGTATACATATTAAGAAAAACATAGTCCAATGTTAATCTGTTAATTTTAAATTTTCTATGATCGCCCTTAACACACACCTAGTCGTTGTGTACGCACACCTCAGAGAGAGTAACGGTATCAGTGAGGACACGATGTCCTTGGTTCATTAGTTCTTATCGCCGGTTAGCGTATCGTCTGCTATCTTAATTATGTTGTAGTCTGCTAGGAAATACATTCTAATACGCGTGTGTGTGTGTGTGTTAGTGTAATGATGCACGTATTAATAGACATACGATAATGTATTTTATTAAACAATTCATATATATATACGAGATATATCCGAGATTGCATTAATAAGGGCTCTTATATAGATAATAAGTATACTTCAATTAGTTTTGTTAGTCGTAGAGTATAATCGATATATTGTTAATATTGAATAATATTAAAAATATTATTATTATTAATAGTTGGTAGATTTAAATTAAGATTTTAATTATATAGAGTAAGATTGATAGTAATATATTTATTTAAATAAATCTAAAACTATTCAATTTAATTATTATAAATATTTACATAATAGCAACTATGAATTATTTATTTTATTTAAATGGTATTTCTAAATTATACTAATATGAATAATATATACTAATATTAAATACATTTACAGCCAATAATATGAAATATCCAGCATTGAAAATAAAACTTAACAAATAGAACATAAAACAAATATACCTTTTCATCTAATACCCCTTATTAATATTTGAAATATATCTCTTAACCAATATAGCTATTATCTGTTTCTTACATACACATAAAACTTACTTAATAAATATGTGTATTAAATAATAATAATATGTTTCATTTATTTATATATAATATTATATAGGTATAAATACCTACAATTTTAATTAAATTATATATACATATATATATATAATAATATATATATATATAATATATATATATTATATATATATATATATTTTATCAATTCTCATTATTATTATTATAAAATATTACTAAGCCAATCATTAATATTCATAATATCTATAATTTGATTCTATTTAATAAATAATAATCATATTTATTATTACAAAATAAAATGTTTATTTATATATAAAATAAAAGCATCAATTAAGAATGTCATTGGTTAATGAGTATAATCTATATAATCAGGTAAATGTCAGTAATATTTTAAATAGATAAACAATTATAAATCTATAGGAAGATATTTCTACAAAAAGAATTTGTTTTTATCATATTGAATATCAAAGACAATCTACTAAATACTTACCTATAACTGCGATGATATTAACCATCATATCCCAGTGATGGCAAAGATCTAGACCATTGAAAGGATATCCGGAGTGAATATTGTATGAATAAGCGGATAAAGAAATTGAAATGGTGAAAAGGATAAGATAAACTGATTATATTGACTAAACATTTTGATGTTTTTCTATTTATAAAAATGATAAATATAAATGATAAATGTAATAATGGGCAAACTTATAATAAAAACAAGAATTAAAGTATACGTTATAGTTATCGCGGTGAGTTCTGTGATGTAGTGACGTATATTTTTTATATTGAATAGGTGGTGTAATATAGAGGTTTTTAAGGTGAATGTCAGTTTACTGTTATATGGATGACTATTTATTTGGTTATAATGGGGCTTGGTATTATGGTATGACCTTGATATCTTATATAGTGTGACGTAGGAAAAGATGTGGGGTGTATATTAGGGTATAAGAGGGTATATTAAGGTTGGAGAGGTGTTCGGAGTTGATCAGTTCAATAGGACTAGATATTAGTTATCGGTGAGCCAGTTTTAATAGTAGTGACTCAACATTCACTTTTAATACTGCCTCACTAGTAGAGTGGCGGTATTAAATGTGAGTGTTGGATGATTGGTGACGTGAATGTCAATGTCGTCTGCATAAATGTATCAATATACGGAAGGAAAGTGGCTGATCAGTTCGCTGATAAGGGTGTGTAGATTTAGTAGATTATTGGGAGGAGGTACTCCAATAAGTACTCTACGTTGGGATGATAGTTATTTATTTTAGTACTTCAGGTTCTGTTAGTAATATAGTTGGAAACCCAGAGTATTACCTGGTAGTAGGTACCTACTTACATTGTTGAGGAGTTTAATACGTGTTAGTCTTTAGATAACTAAGTGTAGGTTAATGGTAACAAATACTCGAGATAGTTCAAGAAGAATTATTGTGTTGGATGAGACTTATAATGGGATGTCGACATGATCATGTCCCAATAAACCAAAGTAGGTGTAAAAATGGTATGCAAATAGCGTATTTACAACGTTGTAAATATAGGTGCATTGTGAGGAAATAAAAACTAATGCATATGCACCAATCTCCACCTATAAATACAAGTTATCTAGTATACACCCAAAATAGTGCATATACATCAACCATTTGTATTATCAATATAATTATGATTATAATAAATTGCTGTTCAAGGTGAAACTTTATTAAAATAATTGTTATTTTGTAAAAGACTATAATGATTATTCAATCAAATATTAATTTTAAAATAATAACTTATTTATTAAAAACAGAATATTCAATTAAATATAGAATTAAAATAATAATTTATAATTAGTACTAATTTAATAAATATATTAAAATAAAGAAAAAGTAAAATATAATAATTAATATAAAATTTAAATAAATATATATTATTAATTTATTTATTTAATTTTTACATTGCATTACAAATTAATAGTATTATAAAGTATTACAACTATAAAATATAAATGGTGTATTTACACCATGTTACACCTATTTTTACAATGCCTTTTAAATTATAAGTTGTTTTTTTTTGGTGTAATAACAACATATTAACGAATATACGAATTGAAGCTTTTACAATTTGAACCCGAATTGAAGCTTTTCAAACTTTCAAATACAAATTAAATATTTTATAGAACGAATACGAATAATTCGTATTTATTTTTATTCATTTATATTAATAATTAAATTGTTATATAAAAATGTATTTAAATTGGGTTATGTATTTTATAAATTAATTATAAATATACTAGCGTATAACTATTAATTTAAGATATGCCCCTTGACATTTTCTCGTTACCCGCTGAAGTAAGATAGAGTTGATTTCAATAGTTCTACTCAGAAATTATGAAGGTAGAATGATCATTCAATGATCATTAATATAATGATTCGAATCAATATAACCAAGACTACATAAATGTCTTTCACATATCTGATTGCACAAGCAACATTAGTTGCCAGTGAATGAATATGTTTTGTCAACTTTTGGAAATATATTGTTAACAAATTGTAATAGATTATCTGATGATAATGTAGTTAATATTTTTAACAACAAATAAATGTATTTCTTCTTAAATAATTATTCTTATTACTTATTATTTTAATAATAATAACTTTAAATTAAGCTTTAAATTAGTTAATACAATATATTCTGTAATGAATAGTAAAATAGAACAATCCCAAATTTGTAAACCAAATTTGAAAATAATTTACAAAAGTTTTCGAAAAATGTTGTGGACACATTTTTGCAAACTTTGCAAATAATTTTCAATTATTTTTGACAAATTTTTCAAAATTAATTTCTAACCTCTCAAATAATTATCTTCATTGATTTTTCGAAAATCATTTGCAAACCTAGCAAATAATTTTCAGAATTTAATAAATATTTAATCAACACATTAAATTAAAAATAAATAATCTGTAGAATATAATACAAATAAAAGATATTATTACATATATATATATATATATAAGCCTAGAATAAATATATTAAATAAATATTTTACTTCATTGAATAATTCAAAAATTAGTTTAACTGAATAAATTGTTTTATTAATTGGTGTTTACAGACCTATCCTCCATTAGTTTTCATTGAATAACCATTACTAATGAAGTTAAATATAAAATATGTATATTAATATATTTAAATCAAAGTTAATTTTAAGAATGAAACATTTTATCTATTTTAATTTATTTCGTTAATCATAAATAAATAATAGAAAGTAGACTTTTTTTAAATTTAAACATTTATCTGTAATAACATTTTTATTTTAAAATGTAATTAAATCTGTTCATAATATTAATTAATTTATATTAATATAGGATTTCAAACTTTGTGTTTTATTTTTTTTTAAATCCAAAATTTGAGTTATATTTGTAAATTATTTTCGTAAATTTTCGAAAATAATTTTATATATTTTTGTAAATTATTTTTAAATATTTTACAAACTTCGTGTTTATTTTCAAAAAATATACAGAAAGTTCCAAACTTTGTAAATATTTACAATAATTTTCAAAATGCGTAAATAAATTTACGAACATTTTTCAAATTATGGTTTACTGTGATCGAATATGAAACGAATAGTAGAATTTTAAACTAATTGAATATTATATGAATATTAGACATTTTAAACGAAACGAATATTACATTTTTTAAACAAATCGAATATAAAAATAATATTATAATTTTTAAACAAATCGAATATGAAAGAATATTAGAATTTTTAAACGAATCGAATATGAAATGAATATTATAATTTTAATACGAATCGAATCAAATTCTTATTTATCTATTCATTTACATCCTAGTATTTACACTATGTTACACTTATTTTTACAACAAATCGCAACCTAATACACCTACTTTGGTTTCTTTGGGTAATCAGTAAGTAGGGATGGTATACCTATATACCACTATAGTGACTAGTAATAGTCGTTTATATAATATGCCTTTTTCTGAATGTAGGTTTCCTAGGTTTACTGCGGGATAAATATGTTGTTGGCAATGATGTTATTTGTAATGTATTTATTCAAGTAGTTTTGTGAAAAGGGGGAGTCGATATATGGGTCTGTAACGATTAAAGGGACGATTTATAAGAGAGTAATAAATGAAACATTTATAGCCTAGTCATAGGATTTATAGATTGGTGCAATGGTCAAGGCGAACTTAAGTTAAAAATTCTTTACAATTTATCGGGTTCTTACTAAAGAGAAAAATGTTAGGTAATATTATATAATTAGATTATAGATATATTTTATGATTGTATGGGAATATACAGTAAATGCATTTACTTTTTATATACTCACATAATGTACTCAAATATTGTTTATTGTATTTTAAAAAGAGGCCCGAAAATACGTCAATAGTGTCCCGAAATTACATGGACCGAGTTTACCTGGCCCGATATTATTGGTATTCTCTTTGATCATAGTTACCCATAAATATTTATATCTACATCCGTTTACATGTTTAAACAAAATATTTAATTATTTTAAAATATATAATTATAATAGATTATAATATTTAATAAAATGGAAAAACAAGTATTAAAAGCCGCGAAGGCTCTTGAAAAGCAGGTTATATATTTATTTTTTAAATTATGTATTAATTTAATGATATTGATTATGAATTTATCATATTTTAAATTTTTAAATTTATATTACATTTTTTTTAAATTTTGTAATGTTTATAATTTCTTAATTAATTAAATTCTTTATACACATTTTTAGCGATTAGATTATAGCATACATTACATATTTAATTGAAAATGTAATGTAATAAATACTATTAGTTACATATGTCTGTTATATCGTGAATTATTCACGACGTGACTATATTAATTTAATATAATTATTATAATAATAATTGTATTTATTATTATTATAATAATTATAATTTTAATTATTATAATAAATATAATTATTATATTTATTTAAGTGGATCATCATGTGAACAAGTGGACTGTCGATATTATTATAATACATACAAGAATGTCTATGTTTAAATTAAACATTATTTAATATACTATTTTTAATATCATTCAATGAATGATTCATATAAGTTCTAGAGTATATTTATTTAGAAATGTACTTCCTTAGTTTTAACCATAAGGAATTAATTGCAATTAAGTATAGTTTTATATTAAAATAGTTCAGTAAATTACTGAGTAATAAATTATGAGAATTACATATTAATTATGTCAATTTAAAAATCAACATTACAAAACTTCAGAAGTATATCAATAGTACACTTGTTTTCATAATACATTTAATTGCATACATATATTACTACGCGTGAATATATAAGTTTTCAATATTAATTTAAATTGTGTACTTCCATATATGTATTCAATAAACTATGAACTTAACAATTTAAGTATTTAATATAAATTGTTGCAATGAACTAATATAAATTGTATGTCACCTAGTATATATATAATTATTATTTATAACATTTTAAATTTTATAAATATTATTTTGATAATAACTAATGCCGATAATACCCACAAAACAATAATAACCTCATAATAGCATATTTAATAGCCTAAAATGTTTACATTGTGCTATTATGTTGCCATTAAATGTCTATTATGCTGCTATTAATTTGTCATGCTATTATGCTGCTGTTATGTTTCTATTTAAAGTCTATTATGCTATTATTATGCTGCTATTAATTTTAAAAGTTATGCTGCTATTATGTTGCTATTATTAGAATAGCAACATAATAGCACAATGTAATCTAACATATGAGACTATTAAATATGCTATTATGTTGCTATTATGAGGCTACTACTGTTAGCTGGGTATATATTATTTATACATTTCATTATGTTATACTATTATCAAAGATTTTCCGAAGGAAAGATATAACACTTACGCGAAATCGTGTAATTCGAATTTGTATACAAAATACCCTGGTGCCACCTATAGCGGGTTACTTTTAGGAACTATGCGTTGTTTATAATGTATATTCGTATTTAACTATACACTTTAAAAATGTTAAATAATATGCTTTAAATTAATATTTATATGATGAAAACTAAGTGTTCATTACTAATATATAACAAACAAATATGATATTTATGTTTTAAATGCTATAAGTATATATTTAGTAAGTAAAAGTTAATTTATATTGCATGTAATTTAATAGAGCAATGAAAACATTGTTGTATGCAAACAGAGCCGAACCTAAATCTATTTCAGTGATTTCGATACTACTGCTAGCAGTGGCTGGGGATATTACTAAATTACGTTGCATGCATAGGGAGTGTTATATCTTTGCTTCGCAAAATCTTTGCTATTATATTGTTAACCATATTTATTATAATTTACCTTCAGAATGTCCGAGGTATTAGAATGGCGGTGTATGAAATAGATATATTCATATTTAAATGTTACTCACGTTCACGTAAAGATATGAGGTATCGTTAATAATATTTGTTTATTTAAAAATAGAAATGATATATTTGTGTAGTCTACAATTATGATAGCGTGGCCATTCAATATTTAGCTTGAGGCCAATTTGAAAATGCTGCAATATTAATCTATACCGTTGAATATGATATGATATTATAATAATTATATATAATAATAAATAATAATAATATAAAGGTAAATAATATAATATATCAATATAAATATACATAAATATATAAAATAATATAATCTACTATTGACAATTTATCATTTAAGTATAATATCATAGTAGTAAGTTACTACTAGTAACCATCGGGTAGTAACTATTTGATACATTTTTACAATTAAAATGAAATAGTTCTGATATAAAATTGCAGTTATTCCATATATACGATTATAATTATTATAATAATATTATATTATTTATTATAATAATAATAATGATATACCTAATTATTTAGTTAATAATTTATTAAATAAATACACAGTAGTATACATAACCTTAAATTAATATTAAAAAATTATATATATATATATACAATGTATATTATACATCAATAAATGTATTCAGGCACAGTCTTAGTGTAGAAATAGATAAATTTTCATAAAACACAAAAAAAAATATTATTCGATAAAACTACTATTTAATGTGTAATCGAGTATCTGTGAAAAAATGGTATCCCAAAACAATCTATAAATCACATAAAAACATGTGTTTATCTATAATTATTTTACATATATTATTGGGCATGAAACTTTAAAATCCAATTACTCAATGATTAATTTTTACACAAGGTATGTATGCATTAGAGTCGCTACAGAAAAACTATTGTATAATTTTTAATAATTGTTAGTTTTATATAGAGAATCAATTTATGTGAATAATTGCAAAGAACATTATTATAAAAAAAATATTTCTAGATTCATTTAAAAAAAATCCCTTAAATCAACATTATTCTTTATTTAGTGGGGTGTATCTTCTCATATCATATATATATATATATATATATATATATATATATATATATATATATATACATTTACTTACAGATTACTACATCTCATTGGTTATTGAATGAATCAGTATATATATATATATATATATATATATATATATATATATATATATATATATATACATTTACTTACAGATTACTACATCTCATTGGTTATTGAATGAATCAGAGACTATTTTCAATTATATTTAATATTGCGGGAATATTTAGTTTATAGGAATGCCTTATAAGTAATATTACTTGCAGTTTTGAACGGCCGATTGCTTTATAAGCACAGTTTGCAGTCCGAAAAATGTAAAAAATGTATGTACAATTTCGAACATACCTTTAAACGGCTGATTTATGTTCTGAAGTTATATGTAATTTGAAAATATTCATAATGATATATATATATATATATATATATATATATATATATATATATATATATATATATATATATATATATTAATATACTTTCAATCATATGATATATGAAATAATATTAATATAAGTAAATTCATTATTTAATGACATTATTTACATTGTATAGTAAGTAATATAAATAATATATATATATATATATATTTAGAGAATAGTGGGTGGAATATTGTGGTTGTATATCGATAATACTAATAAAATAAATGACTACTGATCAATGAAAGGTAAATAAAAACTATATTAGCAATCATGCTAGCATTCATGATATGTTACATTACCTTATTAAATAGGGATCAGGTTCGATGGAATGGACATACATTTTAAAAACCTGCGCGATCAAATAAATAGTAAATTATAATCTTGAAAATTGAACCTATATAGGTGGCGCCGTTCATTTTTGAATAAAATGGTTTCAAGTAATATCTTTCCTTAATGAAATATTCTTAAAATATCGCACAGTGTGGTTGTGCTTTGAATCAGCCACTAAATTAGTCATCAGATATGTAAACACATGTCTGTGGACATATTCTGTGTACTCGATACACATACTTGTATTCACACAATGTGATATATTGTATAATATCATTTACGATTCTTCAATGTTATATGGTGTATATCTATCAATATGATAGCTATTAACGTGGTGGTCTCTCGATTATATATCAGATAACACATTACGATGCGCTATGTCTGCATACATTCTCATTGAGTTACAAACTCAGTAGTTTGGTGTCGCACAATCTTTATGTGGGACATTTAAATTGGTAACTACACTTTTGCCTATTACACTATATATCAATATCAATTGATATTTTGGGTTTAGTTTGTTTTTCCTTTTTTTTTTAACTGCATAAATTCCGAAGTGAGACTATAAATAAAAGCTTATGCTGATATGTAAAAAAAAATAATGTTAATATATATATATATGTGTATATATTGAGTAAATATATATATGATGATTCATTTGTTATAAGTTATACCGTATAACAAATATGACCACGGTCGCTGTACATCTAAGAAGCACTCTATATAAAAATAATAACTACCCCATATCAATACCGTCAATCCTATAATCTAATCCTTAAATAGTTACCTTGATATTTGGTTCAATTATATATATTGATATATCATTTTAACAACACTATTTAATATCATACTTATTCATAATTTTTAAATTAAATGATTAAAATAAACTTTTTCTATTTTTTAATAAATAGTTGTAAAATTGTACACAAATTTTATAAATTATTTAAATATAAATTATTTCTTATAGATTATCATTTATTTTATATTTAAAATCCTATATTCTTATCTTAAGTTGAAAGTTATTAGACACGTGTATATACATATTTTTAATATGAATATAATACTAGATACTTAAATATGAAATACAGCCATAATTATAAAATCAATATTTTTACAATTTGTTTTAATATACTGTGTACATATTTTATGTATATATTTTATATTTAAAAATATTTCATTTAAAACACATATGTTTAATCTAATTAATTATGTATTATGATAACAAAAATGTTTAATTTATAATTTATAATAACATTTATAATAGTAATTAGTGATAATCTATTTTAACATATCACAACTATTAACCACTTATAGCCCCACTAACCCCCACTAACCACTAATAGCCCCATTAACCCCCATAAACTCCGACCATAACCGCCACCAATCATACTCCAGGTCGACAATGAGATCCAGAACATGGACAAGATGGAGCAGACTGACTTCGAATCGCTGAGAGCGAGACGTATCGAAGCCCTGAAGGAACAACACAAACAGAAACAGAGATGGATGGAACGAGGTCACGGGGAATACAGCGAGATACCCGACGAGAAAGCTTTCTTCAACGCCACCAAAGCTAGCCTCAATGTCGTCTGCCATTTCTACAGAGAAAGGTAGTACGTACGTTATGGTATTCGGTTATGCTTTACATGTTTGATATGTCATAATAATGGTGTCTGTTTGAATTGACAATAATGTTTTAATATGAGATTTATTTTGAAATTATATATTAATTCTCGTACAATGATTCACTAAAACACTAGAACATATATCTATTATATTATTATATAATGATAATGATGTTATGTAATGTATTTACTTCTATGTTTGATTTCGATTTAGCTAATTTATAATCAAGATAATCCGTTGTATTAACTTCAGAAACATATTACCTAAGGTCAGGGATGGTCGAATACATGTTTCAGATAAAAATACAAATATTTTTTTCATAACAAATAAACTATCGAATACAAATACAAAATAATAGTAATCAATAATATGAATACAGATTATCTGGGATGAAATATGTTGGGACGATTATTAGTATTCGGGATCGTTAGCTAAGTAAGTTGTGATGACCTTAAATAATAATTCAATAACATTATTCATAGCAATAACATTATACATAAATGTGTATAATCAGATATACTATTGGTATTTATCAATATCCTAATTTTAATAACTATTTTTAATTGATTGGATCGATAAATATCAACAAAATACATATATAATGTATTACACATAAGATAAGATCTATAGCGAAGTAATCTACGACGAATCGAAAAGTAATCTACCATGTCTCATGTAATATATTTATTTTATTTTTACTAACTGTATGATTTTTAAAATGTAGATATATATAACAATATTTCTTTATAGATACAGATACGTGGGCAATTTATATAAATATATACGATACATGACGCGATAGTTCTCGGATTGTGATAGTGATATACCTTCATAAGTAATACATTATTTAAATCATCCACAATATTCTTGTATACAAAAGTATTGAATACCATGAGACACAATACATATACGCCTGCAATTAAGAATAGCTCTAACAACATAGTAATGTTAGTTCCCTTAATTAAAGGGGGGATCGTACTCTGCAAATATTGCAATATTTAAGTTTATATTATTATTTTTATGAATTCAGAATCAGTTATATACTGTGTGACATTTTTAAATTAAAACATGATTTATAAGTTTTCTAAAAGCGATATTATTTATAGATATGTACACATTATCGATAATTATAAAATATTCAATAGTTTTACATTTAATATTAAGTTCATTATATAACTATATTATATATTTATAATTTTATAATTTTATATTCATATAATAAAGTAAACCTCTTTATGTATGCTCTATCATATTATGAAATAAATAGAATTAAAGAATAATTTTTTGATCGTAATCACTATAACACATTCAACTTGTATCAAAGATCATAGTTTATATTAAATGTTGTTGATATAGAAAGAAGATATGTAGCTCTTTAATTTATAAGCTTGTTTTCTAATATGGATATGAAGTTATATAAATATAAATAATTATTTATGCATATTTTGATAAATTATTTGAAAAAATCTAAATTATTAATAAAATACACATAATGTTAATAAAATAATATTACTGATATTATATTTTATAAAATTATCTTTTTTAGACATCTAGTTTATATAGGACAACAATTTGTGTCAATTGTCCACAAATTGTAGCACTGGATATATGTATATTATTACTATGTATTATTATATAAATGTGTGAAATGCGACACCTCTTTTCTAACAAGCGGTGAAACCTTCACTTTTTTATGTTAGTTTTATTTTTAAATATCAAAATGTAGTTTATTATAATAGATAATTATCTAAATAATGATATATAACATATTTTATTTAAAAGTAAGTATAAGTATAATAAATTTGAATTTTAAAACATCAGCTCATGAAACCAATGTACTTATTATTCAATTCAATTCAAAATATACATTTAAAACTGTAGGAAACTATATTTCAGAAAATTGTATTTCTTTTTTTTTTTCACTTAATGTTAAGAAGCTTTTGTAGACCCATTTTCCACTATCTTTTACATGTAAAGTTAACACGATTTCGCCACCCCTTAATAAATAAGTATATCTGTAGAGTATTTGATCATCTACGCTGAATACAATAACCAAATACACAAAATCAGTGTATTAAAATACAAATATGTATTTGATCCTATCCCTATAGTAGCTAATAATGCTATTGATTGGCCGATAGCGTTAGTCTAGAATTATACAGTAGCGTCATTTCATTAATAAATAATAAAGTCAATTTCTAACAGCATAATTATCTTATATATATTTTATATATATATTATCTTACATATAATATTTGTTTTTCTCATGAAATGTACTATTTCTCAGTCAATAATTTACTAAACTTAGTCAAATTTTCACAGTATGTTTAATATTATACGTATATTGTATCTACAGGAAATATTTGTAATTAGATATAGAGTTTATAATAAAATGTAATTCCCATCTAATTACATTGACATCACATAACCGTAATACATTATATAATTAATATTATATGAAATAATGTACACAACTAAATAATAGACTAACCTATGATAAGTTGTATGCTACAACACCGATAGAGATATTAACTTTACCCATAGTCTCCACCTATCACACATTCACACCTAAACCTAACCCCCATACTAAATCCTCACACCACTATTCTCACAGCACCGAACGCTGCAAGATAATAGACAAGCACCTCAACATCCTGGCCCCTAAACACATCGAAACCCGCTTCATCAAAATAGACGCTGAGAAATCTCAGTTCCTCGTGGAACGTCTGCGCATCGTGGTGCTGCCAACGTTGTGCCTCATCCGCGAGGGTAAAACCATCGACTATGTTGTGGGTTTCGACGACCTCGGAGGTCACGACATCTTCCCCACCGAGATCCTCGAGTGGAGGATCGCCAGGGCTCACGTTATCAACTACGATGGGGACGTTTCGGTCGCCCCTAAAGTCGGTAAGGGTAACAAGAAGAACCTCCTCAAGGGTAAGGCCATACGAGGTAAAGAGGATAGTTCAGATGACGACGAGGATTGGTAAAGAACACCCCGCCTCCCCTTGTGTGTTGACGGAGAACTAGCGCTGTAATCGTATGATTCACTTCACTACCAATATATTACAACCACCCATGTAAACGATATATTATATATTTTGCATCGATAAATTTCTGAATTAAATTATTTTTATGCGATATATAGTATGTAATTGGTTGTAAATACATATACGAATGTTGAAATTGGCCCGTGAAACCCAATCATTCACAACGCCGAAATATAATGTAACATTTGTGTAAATAACGTTTATGATTTTTGTATATTTTATTATTTTTCATATAATATAAAAAGTCATGGAAATGCATATTCGCTTTGATAATAAAATGACGGTGGCGGCGGGATAATGTCCGCGCCGCGGTCGAGAATTGAACCTAATCGTGATTAGTAATAGCATTCCGGCACTTCGAATACATACAGTGGGACATACAGACAATGACAGACAGACACTATATACAATACGCGATGATATAAATGTAAAAAGATAGTAATGATGATGATAATACGGTGGTATCTGGTCTCTGCTAGCCACGTCAGACGTACTCCTCTTGCAGAGTGGACGGTGGCGGGGCGGCGGCGGGTTTGTCTAGCGACGGAAAGCTCGCTTGGAATACGTTATCGGTAGTGGTGGCGCCGGTGGTAGTCGAAGTGGACGAACTCGACGGTGAGTTTATACTGCCCGTTGATAATGACTGCGGGAGAGGGAGATGTACGATGTATTGGTGTTAGTCGCTTGTTATTGGATGTACGGACGGAATGGACATTTATTTAATTAATAAAATATGCTATCAGTTTAAGATGTGATCGTTAATTAGGTTTATTTACTTAAATTTAATTAAATGGATTTTAATTTATAATTACTAAAGGTATTATTATATAGCACACACACACATATTACTAAAAAGTAAATATACATATAAACACTCACTATTCACCGACCTTTGATTTATTGGCATCCGGCAGATTGGCGATATCGTTACAAACGCCGACGAGACTATGGAAACTGTTACCGTAGTTCAACAGGTAGTCCCACTTCTGTGCCTCGCGCGGTAACCCCGCTATAGGGCTGACGGGGGCACCGCTTCCAGTACGTAGGGGCGGCGGCGGGGGCGCTTTACCGTCTAGCTCGGAACAAGTGAACGAGTCGTCATCGTCTGAAGAAGAAGACGATAGCGACGATTCTCTCGCTAGGTGTCGCCGGTTGATCGCGTTGTTTCGCACGTAGTCGTCTTCCTCGTCGGAAGAGATCGCGGTCAAGATGGGAGAGGTCAGCGTGGACCGCACTATTACTGAGGGGCGGTGGAAGATGTTAGATACTAGTTATTAGATTTAGGAATTGCGAGTTATTCATTCTTTATGTTTCTAATTGCGTAATATTATTCGTTTATTTCAATTCTTTATGTTATCATTAGAAAATGTATCGACTTTATATATTCACCTATATATTTTTTTACATAACAAGGTTTAAAAATATATATAATAATGTAAATACAAATAACATGATATGATAAATACATTAAAGTTTACACTACAAGTTTCCACTAATATATGTCATAGCTGATGTCCTGTTCTTATCAACATGAATGAAGAATAATAAAGCCTCGAATTTGTATATTAAAAATTAGATTAACCAATGAAGTAATATAGTAATAATATTAGTCATATCATAACTATATAGTTCGTATATATCTATAATTGTAGACGTAATAATTATGCTAACTTGGTTTTCTAGTTTCGTTGATATCACTGAAACTAGCGGCGCTCGAACTACTATCCGAGTAGTGTCGTTGATTGGACACCGGTCTCGCGTTCGGCGTGGGTAGAGGTCGCGTGGGCGTAGACAGAGGTCGAGTGGGCGTGGCCAGGTGTCGCAGAGGTGACGCCTGTCGTCCGTTGCCAAGGATACCGTGCGGCGTGTCCCGTTGAACGATGGAGTTACGCAGAGGGGTCAGCTTGCCGAGGTTTGACACGGTCAGAGGAGATCCGACCTGGTAATGGCGATTAGAGGTGAGTAGGCGGTAGTTGATATCGAATTATCGTGAAAAAGCATGTGAATATATAGATATATATATAATAATAATAATAATAATAAATATTTATTAGAAGAAAGTTGTACATTTTTTTCGTATGAAGTATTTAAATTAATTATATTGTTTTTTCCTCTAAAACGCTTCAGATAAAGATCAATATCTTTTCTATGCTGTCGCCCGAATGTATATATAGTTTATTGAATGACACACATGAAATGACATGGAACAATAATTTAATATTAAGTATCAATACTCAAGTATTAAATGAATAAAAATAACGATGGTCACGCCGTAATATATATTTTATATATAATATGTCTGAATATTTCATTATGAAATAACTGTCTGTATAAATGAATACATACCAAAGATGTGTTTGTACGGCCGACGTATACAAGTGTATAATACATGTTTGTATAAGAAACCCATCAATAAACATATAACACATATACACATTTATGTACAACAAGTTCACGCCCTGTATAAACACCTATCTTTATAAATACATGCACCTCTGACAAGTAAACATACTCTCACCTGTCTATTGGAAATATATTCGAGGTTGTTTAAACGTATGTCAATTTTAATTAATGTGCGACCTGACATGTATAAGACCTATCTATATAAATGCCCACCGTGCCTTATATACATCTTTCTATATAAACTATTACTATAAGTATAGATATAACACACACACACTGACCTGTCTGTATAGACATAACACACACACACACTGACCTGTCTGTAGGCTATGTCCTCGAGGTCGTAGCGTTCGGGAGGTTCGTATGCATCGTTACAGTGGCCCTCGTCGTGCAACAGATCGGGTCTCCGATGCTGCATCGAAGGGGGCGGGGGCGGGGCGATGCCGGCGTTCAGGTATTGCGTCATACCTATGTCGACGCCCCCGCCGCCGCCTCCTCCCCGCCCCGCCGAGGTGGAGCCCTTGTGCTTGACGCGCTTGCGGCGATACCTCACGAACAAGTATGTCAGTAGAACGCCGACCAGCACCAGCACGAGCAGCACGCATAGTAGACTTATCACTGAGCGCGGGCGCGGGGTGGGGGGGGTATCGTTAACGGGTGGAATCGCCATCGGAGGGTTATAGTTTAGTATCATTGTTATTATCGTGTTGTCGGGTGTTATTATTGTTATAATATATTAATATTGTTATACCATATTAATATTTATATAATATATTATCATCATTATTATCAGATGTTATTATTATTATTATTATTATCAGATTTTATTACTCGTATCCGATATTAGATATTATACATTTATATCGTTGTACATTATTCTCATTAGATAGTCTACAACCTCGATACTACTCGGGAGGGCTGATCTTATCGCACAATTAACCTATTGTCATTCTGGAGTTACTGCTAGGTAGCGCCACGATCAGCTTACAGTCGTCGAGCACGTTTCTCCTCCGCACCACCCGATAGTGTTTGCCCGTCTCACCTTCCTCCACGGGCACAGATATCCCCTCGTAGGAGATGCTCGCTACGCAACCTTTGAACCCTAGTGTACGGTCGGTAACGAATATGTTATATATTTCTAATATCTGAAATGTTATTATTCATCTATATTGTTAGTGATTTTCAATTAAAATGTGCATTATAGATATAGTGTAAACTGTTTAATACGGTATATATACTATAGTAAAATAAAATATTAAATAAATTTAGGATTTAGTAATTATGTGTTCCTCTAGATCATTGTATTTCATAACTACCGTTAATTTTAGTACGATCAACGTAAATCTCTCTGTCGTGTTTGCCTATTTCGATCGTTGAGAAATTCGCTGCGATATTTTCCAGCGTTTCGTAGATTCCGTCGTCGAGTGAGATCTTCATTTCCTTATCTATATCGGTAAAGTAGAGCTTAGTAACTCAGGGTGGGCAGTGAGGCACTATATAGTTCTGCGATTGCCATTATTATTAGCGATTATAAAGTGTAGGTACTGAAATAAAGGCGGCTAAAATTGGGGAAATACTATTTAATGTTTATTAAGCGAAGTGTTTGATTTTTTAAATTAATAGTATATAGAGAGCTCGTACAAGTTTAAATTAGATTTAATGTTGCCCAAAGATGGTTGTAGTACTACCACCACCCGCTCATAGGGGAACCATAACAGTAACGGTGTCTAACTCGTATGGGAGATGCTTATCGTGTGCCAGTCATCATCGGAAACGTGTAAAGAGGTGGTTCGGGTCTTCCCTCTGAAGTCGTGCCAGCGTAGATTTCCTTCTGAGATCTATAAATAGTATTGCTTGAAATAATGAAGTAGATCTTGTAATCGTTATAAATATTGTAGCTTGTTTGTATAAAATTTCGAAAATGTTTAGATAGAAGATGTTTTTAATTATATTTTCATATTTTGAAAATAATTTATTTTATATATCAGCTACACTTCCGTAATCAATATTAAAATTATCGTTACACAAATAGATTATATATACAATACAAATAATGATTATTATTTATTAGAAATTTCGTATTGATGAGTGTTTGTAACATAATACATCTGAATACAAATTGTCTTAAAAATATTTTTTTTTCTTATTAATTAGCTTAATAATTTTATTTTAACTAAGTATTATTACTATTATAATATTTATATTGTATTCGTTATTCATTAATGAATTTTTAAATAATTTTAAAAGATTTAAATTACAATTTAGTGGAATCACTTTATAAATAACTATTTTTAAATAAAATCTAATTTTTAAATAACGTTATCGTTAAAAAATATTTCCAATTTATACTTTCGGCTATATATATCGGTAAATAAAAATAAAATCAATCTATATCTTTTACTTAGAGGTTATATTAATCCTATTATAACTAAACATAACATTAGTGAACTAGTAGTGTTAGTAGAGGTGGATCTACCCAGGTGTACTAACGTAAATGATTGACGCCGGTGGCTGTGACATCGTCAGCAGAGCCGTAGTCCGTTGAGAGGTCTTGAAGCGAACGCGCAAGGTACGTTCCGCTCCGGCGAGCATCGAGGTCAGCCGCAGTCGTCTGTAGCCATCCGTCCACTCTAACGACAGCTGAGATTGTTCGCCGAACTTATAACTCGTGGTGTCTACATCTGGTGGGGGGGGTAACACTGGGTTATGAGATGTGTGTGAGGGGTAGCGTAGCGTCGTGTTGTGGGGGGGGGGGTAAAGTTATTTATTCCTATTACGTAATATTAGTTATGTAATGATGTTAAGTAATCATAAAATTTGTATTCGCTTTCTCGTACTCATTATTGTATCACGAAGATTATATAAAGTATTGGTTAGTTACGATAATATACTTATAGTTATAAACTATTCATATGCTGGAATACAACTTTTGTTTTATTCATACGTTCATATAATTTAAATTACAATTTAGTAAACGAGTAAAAAACTTACAATATACATTTATCGTTTATTAATTTCACTTATTTATTAAATTAAATTAAAACAATTATATATGAAATATGATTTCACTATATAATACGATACTATAACATTAAATCTATAATAAGTAACATTTATTATTTATATATAAAATATAAAATAACACAATATAAAAAATGTGAACGAATATATATTAAATACAATTAATTTGTTGAAATATTTATCTAAAATACATTTATTTATGTATTCCTTTATTGTATATTAGTATTAAATAACCACTGATTATAATGTGTTTACCCACTGATTATAATGTATATACAAACTTCTATTACAGAACGGCCCCATGAATCCCTCTTTGCAATCACATCTAGCAGAGGTCCACGCGCTGACACATTCACCTTGATTGTGACATCTGACATCGGAACACGTCACCTCCTTCTGACAACCTAATACGTAGTTTAGTTTATATTTCACATGTGGATTATGAATTTAAAATAATTATATATTTATATCGGAATAATGTGAACATTTTATAATTTTTTTATATAGTAAATGAGAATAAATTTAGAGATAAAATGAGTTAAAATTAATAGAAAATAATATATTAATTAATAAATGATATTATTTATTATTAACATAAGAAAATAAATGTTCCTAATTAAGTCTAGGGTACAAATATTGAAAGTACTATAGCTTTGGTAATAGTTAATTGCCTCAGCTCTTGATTCTACGAGTAACCACAAATAAGAAGTCTACATCTAATACTACCAATAGCTAGGGGCGCTGGAACGATGGTGTGTATGTAGGGGGGATCAACCAATCAAAATAAATTGTGTGGTAAAAGTGGGGGGGGGGGCCAATACATAGGAGGTCCCCCTAGATTTAAAGTGGGCGGGGGACATATCTCCCCCCGTCCCCCCCTGTTGCAGCGCCCCTACCAACAGCACACAGTTTATAGCGATGTGTACAGACCTCTGGTGATGCCTCGAGAGCTGATGATATCCGTGTCCAGCAAACTGATGCCATCGACAACCACCTCCCTCATGCAGCCTGTGAAATCTGACGTGTCCAGCCTCTTCGTCATCTCGTCCCCCATCTCTCCGTTGACTCCTCCTTTAGTTATGTGAGAAGTTTCTCGAAGTTAATTTTTATTTTTTAATTGTTAGGTTTATTTTCGATTCATTTTTATTATTCTTTAATTTTTATCATTTTTCTACATGTATTTACACTTATTTTCACAGTCACACACATTAATTTACAATAGCAATGATTGCAATTAATGTGCACATTATACTACCAATAGCAGGAGATGTATAATGTACATTGTACTTTGATTGATTGATTGATTAATAAGTAAGTTGAGGGTTATATGAACAAACACAATTATATGAAACATTAATATAACAAATAAACGAATATAATATAGTATATATATATATATATAATGATTTATAAATGCCATATTACAAATAGTAGAAGTAGTGTAGTAGATTACTATTTAATATTAGCATAGTGAATTACTATATTTGCTGTATAGACTATAGTAGTAACTAACTAAGTAAATGAGGTAAAACTCTCATTATTTGTGTTATCGTTCGAAATATGCATGTAAATCATCCGAAATATTGAAATATTTTTATTTTAGTAATGTAGTACATCTCAAATTATTATGTATATATATATATATATATATATATATATTAATGTATGTGTGTTTATTTACTTATTCAAGTTTAATAGAGGGAATATCTAACCTATTATCATAATCTTTGCAGCCGAAGACATTAATTTCATATTTGAGCTAATAGATTTCGTACAGTATTGATCTTTACATTGTTCACACTCATAATCATTGCAATTCTGAACAGTCATTTTTCCACTCTGAAGTTGTTGCATTATTAGTAGTAAGGGAGATCGAATATTATATTAATTCAGTTATAATTAAAGCACATAATATTATAAATATGAATACATATATATATATATATATATATATATATATATATATATTTATTTACATATAAATACTTCTAATGACTTATATAAATATTAATTTATTTAAAAAAAATAACATTTTGAAATCGATTCGCGACGATTCGTTTCCAGTTTCCGTCGTGCATTTTGAAGTTAGCGATCCGGATTTTGATTGGTCGAGAGTTGTCGTCGATTACGTATACAAACACCGCGTCACCTAATCGATCGATATCATTATCACATAACACACTTGTATTGTTTTGGGTGGCTAGGATATCCGATCCTTTCTCGATAGATCATTGAATAATAATCAATGTAACAGCGCAGTGAATAATCAAACAAGTGTGGAAAGTTTTATCATTAAAACATAAGTAATTCATATTTGTTACTATATACGAGTGCAATAGTTATTATTATTGACATATAAATCTTATTAGAACTAAATTTATATTTACCGGAGAGTTTTAATAGACTAATATCTACTACAGAGTTTACATTTCGTTGTAGGTATTATAATAACAACCTACTTTAACCACAATCATAACAATAATAACCATCCGTAATGTGTGTGTATCATTATTAACTTTGTTATGTGTGGAACTTTCCATGTGCGTCCGATATTTAGTTCACCGCTAATTATTACATAATATGTTTACCATCTGGCTAATTAGGGCGACAGACGTAATGAGTGTGACTGCACTCACATACCGAATCCAGCCAGTATAATATTGTCACTTCGGTCGTAGGCATTATTAGTACCACACGCATCTAGGTACCCGCATGCATGGCACATCAGTGTCATGTGTTCTTGCCATTCTAATAAAGCTTATATATAACACCCACTCGATCTCTTAACAACATAACCAACTTGACACGAGCACGCCTTACACTAACCGTTAATCAACTGTAAACTGATGTATCCTCCCCCGTCGTCCGCGTAGTAGAACAACAACGCGTAGGGGTCGCGCGTTCTAAAGGTCAACGCGACGGTGTTGTTCAGGTCGTTCACGCGGAAGTGTCTGACCTCCAGGAAGGACAGAGCGGCGAAGGTCACAGAATCACCGTCCGCGGCGCAAGTAGCCGGCCGCGCGAGAGAGGTGGACGAACAGACTTTATCGGCGCATTCCGATGTTGCGTGTTCGCATCGAGCGCCTTGATATCCTGCGCGACGGAGAATAAAATTTGCATATACTTGCGTGTTATAATACATGATGTATATAATATATGCCGGCGTATTACTTATATATTTAAATTTATATATATATATATATTGGGAAATAATTTAATACGCTTATATAGAGTAGACGAGTCCAACCTGTTTTACAATTGCAAACGAAAGATCCGTCGTTATTAGTACAAGTGCCTCCGTTATCGCAAGCGATCTTAGTACTGCATTCGTCCACATCCGCCGTACAATTAGGCCCCGCCCAGCCCCGATTACAATGACACACCCATGAGTCATCGTCCCGCCTACAACACACTCCGTTAACGCAGCGCCGACACCCACCACTAGGGGGAGTATCGCACCGAACGCTTCCGACGATAGGATACGACACGAGAGCGTCGTAACGAGTGACGTAGGCGACCTCTAGTGGAAGGTTCGGGTCGCGATCGTACACTACGCTACACCCGCCTCCTTCGCTACAACCGCTGCAATCGGTCGCCGACACTATTTCAACTCGGGCGGCGATCTCCGCCTCGATTTCGTCTCGTATCGACTCTAGTTCGCGTCGCAACCGTTCCGACGATAACAGTAACCGCGAGTCGGGTTCGTTGTCGCGCGCCGTGAACACTAATCTGACGTAAGCCCCTCCGCTGGACACGCTCAACATCCCGACCTCGACGTCCAACGACGTCTGCACCACGCCCACGAACCCCGCGTAGAACCGATGCAGCGCCGAGAACCGCACCCCGGTCACGAGACAGGTCACCGCCGCCGTGGAGAGGTCGCGTACGTCGTACACGCGCGCCGTGACCGTAACCTCGTACGCCACCGAACGAGGGCCTCCGTCGTTACCGGCGAGACGGACCGTTACGGCTTCGGTCGCGGCGGCCGGTCTATCTCCGACGGTGAACATCTCGCAGTCGCTGTCTACTTCGTAGGAGGACGCGGCTGAAGTCTGGGCGCACCCGTACCTTCCGACGGTGTCGGGATCTCGCGGCGACACCGCGCCCAACGATACCCTTCCGGTGACCTGTTGAGCGGTGGTCAAGGTCACCGTACGGCCGGCGTCCGTCGGAGGGTTATCGTTAGAGTCCGTTACTTCTACCACCAGGGGGCTCTGGTAGGTGGCGCCGTCGACGTCGACGATGGCGATTAGTAGCGACACCTCGCGGACGCGTTCGTAGTCTACCGGCGATGTGGACCGTAGTATGCCGGACTGAGCGTCCAATCGAAAGAGTTCGTTGTGCGATAGTAGCGCGTAAGTGTAACTGTTTCTGTAGTCGTCGGCGTTTAAGCTGATCGATACCCGGTTTGAGGTCGACGGCGAACGTTTGACCTTGTAATTAGTGCCGAGGTCGGAGGAATGTACCGCCGGCAGGAAGTCTTCGTCTATCGTGTACATCTTAAGACCGGCGATGATTTGACCTACTTTATTCTCCATCATAGTGGGTGGTCTAGGGAACGACAGTGTCGGAGAGTTGTCGTCTTTGTCCAGTATTCTTATGTAGACCTCTATTTCAACTGTTTAATGTAATACTTGTTATGATACTATATGTGATATCAATTATTATTTATGGTACATATTGAATAGTTTAGAATGATCGCGATACATATAACATATATTATCAGTTTTAGGAATTCATATCTTAAATTATCATACAAAATAATCATAAAATTTATTTATTATAATAGTTACGATAATTTATTTCAATATGATACTAAATGTTGTTATAAAGAATAGTTGAAGTTTTAGGCTATTTTCATATAAAATATCATCAGTATTATATTCACCGTTTACATCACAGTTTACGTCTCGTGACAATCGTATTTAATCAGATTATTATTTTTTTGAAAGCAGGATTAAAACTAGCTCAGGATGCTATTGAATAACTGTGTCATGTGACATAACCAGGGAAATGTTAAAACAGCATCTTACATTATTTTATAACATACATAATAAATAATGTAATAGTAATGATGTTTTATATGAAAATAGCCTAAAACAATAACTTCAACTATTCTTAATTTCAAAATTTAGTATTATATTGAAATAAATTATTATAACTATTATAATAAATAAATTTTATGATTATTTTTATATAATATAATGAGATCATATTTTTTAAATAATTATATATATGTTTAATTACTATATTCATATATATATATATATATATATATAAGTAAATATAATAAGGGGAAATATAATAGATATATTGAAATAATATGTAAATTAATTCAATCTTTAAGCGATTAATAATTCTAAACACTAGCCTGCATGGGTTTCTCTTTTCGTGTCGTTATTCGTAATCAATAGTTTATATAAATCTACATCTTCTCTATCCAGTTTCTTTTTCAAGAGTATGAATGTTGAGTCGATTATAAAATGTTCATTATTTATTTCATAATCAAAATTTTTACTGAAAAGATGAAATATAATATAAATATATATATATATAATGAAATAGAGTAATTGGTCTATCTTATGGAAATAAATCACTATAATTAGTGTTCACTACATCCATATAAAAACCTCAATTCTGGTAAAACCACGCTCCCGATAATACTTCCCAGTCGAGCGTCTTCTTCTACTTCGAAGTAATAGAAATCTCGCTGATCTTTGCTAGCGCCGCTATCTCTGAACAGGAAGTTCACCGAACACGTAGAGTATTTCACTGGAGAAAGCGGATTTATCACCATAACGGTGCTAGAGAAATCACTGTCCACGATCCGTGAGTCTGCATTAGTAACGTTAATGATAGGTGATGGGAGAAGGGGGCATTACTTATGTGGTGTATCAAAAGTATTTAATAAGAGATTATATAATATTACGATCAATCATGCGTGACCACATTAACGTGTATCGAAGTCACCATCGAACAATTCACCCCTTATACCTCGCCCCGTTAATGTTACACCTCAACAGTGAATATATTAATAATGCTAATTATAATTTATTAGAAGTTTTGCGTTTACAATAATATGATGAATATAAATATTCAGTATTCGATATTTTTTACTTCTAAATCAGAGGCCCACACTTTCGAATATGCGCTTTCTAACGAATTTACGAATATTAGTACGAACTGTTTGATTTAAAAAGTGCGCTTATTATTCACGAACATTCTCTAATGGCCGCCGCTACGACTATTCACGAGTGTGACCTCGACTAAAGAACGTCACATTAACACGTAACTCTATTTATCGCTGTCGGGCTGATAGCGATTTAGTTTGCGTGCGTAACCACCTCGCTTATGAAGGTATAGACGTCCCGTATCGCGCGCGACCTTGACCTCCCGCTCACTCGCGTCTCTGATTACGTAATATCTGAGTTCTCCGTAGGCGCCCGTATCTTTATCTTTAGCGTAGACGTTTCCTACCTATAGGGGGTGTTACGAGGGCATATTATATATATAAATCATATTATTAAGGGGTAATCGTCTCGATAAGCAACACTGCTTCTATAATTACTCCGGCAGTGCCTAAATCTGATAATAATAATAATAATAATAATAATATTTGTTTGATTAACTGAAATACAATAATTCATGTGAATTATATTGATAATTGCAAAGTACTACGCATACTAATATAAATGGTGGTTTGCGAATTATTACCGTATAGCACAATAAAGATGGAATTTTATCGAGGATATCACTACTCGACTCGAAGCGGGCGTATGTTAAATGTAGTTCTATAAATATACGCTAGCTCGAAACCTCAGCAAGTCCTTGGCTGTACATGTAGTAATATTCGTAGTTCACGAAAAGAGGCGTGTCTTCATTTTCATCCGCGATGTCTGTAATATATGGGGGCGGTTTAGATGAATTACACTATTATATAATAATCTTTATAATTCACTTCTTCGGTAACGGCTGAAGAAACATCTTTTATTGTAAATATCATTAAAATTATTATAATATTACGATATAACATAGCAGTTTAGATATTCTTACCATTACTATTTTTTAAATGTCTAAATAATCTATTTAATATAATAATTGTTATGACATAATTTATAGTAGATTATTTATAGTATTATAGTGTAATTATTATTAATATTATTTATAGTATAATAAAATATATATATATATATATATATATATATGGCGTCATACTATACTTAATAGAATATAGTACCTAAGGTATTATATATATATAAACTAGGTCGTATTATATAATACCATCATACCTATAATGACGATACAAGTGTCTTCACCGACTACGTTGCTAGCGACGACCGTGAACTCGTAGCGCCGCCTGGTTTCATAGTCGAGAGTACGCCCATTACCCTGGGCCACCGTTATCACTCCATCCTCACCGATAGCGAACTCCCCTCCACCTCGTATAGCGTACACGATCAGTTCCCCGTTACCGTAGATACGGCCCGCAACGGTGCCGGGCGGCGAGTTCTCCGCGACGGAGAATGTGTACTTGGGGCGCGTGAAGCGAGGGGGCGTGTCCACGGCGTTAAGGACGTCGACGGTCAAGACGGCGCTGATAGTGGTCAGTACGTCGGCGTCTGTAGTACTCGCGACGATCACCAGGTGGTGGGTCGGCGACGTCTCGTAATCGAGTCTACAAGAGGGTATCGGTGTAATGTATTCGTGTGGGGCGATATCTGTTATTATTATTTGCCTGGCGTAGACTTATTGAGAGGTTTATTCATTAAAATTAGAATATAACTTTTTAGAAGTTTAACATACAATATGTAGTAAATAATGAATACTAAAAAGTAAGTTTATATATATTATTATTATATATATATATATATATATTTATATATATATAGCTTTGGTTCTCAAAATGGAAATGATTTCACTTTCATAAAATTATTTAGTCACTGTCAAGGTACAATTAAAATTATTAAAACGCAAGAATAATTAGTGTAGACTAAATTTACGAAACTTATATAAAGTGTAGAATAGTAAAAACAGATAGTACGAATAACGTATACTTGGAATAGAATATATAACGTAGAAGGTTGATAGTTTATAATCTATATAATAGAGTATAAGTAATACACCCATATTAGTCGTATAACGGTAACTAACTGCGCTCTTAGCGTGATAACTCCTCGACTATCGATAACGAACAGCTCGCTTCCGTTCTTTATCGTGTATTCAACCGCGACGTTCACTCGAAACCTGGCTACGGTGGCGCCTACAGCGGTGTCTTCCGGTATCGATACGGTTTCCGAGGCGGTGGTGAACTCAGGCTTAACGTAGTCGACTCGAGACTCTTCAGTGGTGATGGTGAACGAAGTGGTCAGAGGTCGGTAGGGGTCATCGTCCGTCAGAGTTATGCGTAGTTGATCAGGCACGTTCGTATCGAGCGGCTTGGCTAGTGTCACCCAACCTATGTATCGACCATTACATGTATATAGAGTTTAATTCTTATTCAATATATATATAGATGATGATAGGATAATTTTCTCGATACTTTTGAATAACAACCTAAATCTGATAGTTAAAAAAATAAGAGTATATTTATAAATTTTACCCGTTATTTTGTCGATACGGAAATATTCATTTTCGCCGATTTCGTAATTAACGCGTTTCGAATTCCTGAAATTATATTTAGGATTAAAAATGAATTTCGCTGCGAAAATAGCGATATAAATCCACCTTTCCCGAATGCGCAGCATCTTTCTTCCGACCGCGAACCACTTATAATAGAAAAGTGTGCTCTTCGCGTCCACTTCGGGAGGCTGAGCATTAACCGGATACACGACCACTGTGATATCCAAGTGAGAAGATAACGACGGAACGCCTAGATCACTGACGGTCACTCGTAGTGCGTAGGTTCCCGTTGTAAGCGTTCCCTCGACGGTTAATTCTCCTCTGCCGCTGATACTGAACACGTCTGCGGAAAACGTACGGATTAATGCGCGCTAATGAATTAACAAAGTCGTAAATAGTTCATACTAGTGGATAATAAGTGTGGATTAAATCTTTATTCGAAGCCCTTTAGATGGAAAAAGATATTGTATACTTTTTTGTTATTTATTATACAATTATAATACAAAAAATTTCAAATAAATGCTTATTATTAATATTGGTGTGATATCATTGTTTTTATGCAATTAAATATATCAAAAATTGACAAATAATTAATAATTTAATTATAGTTGAAATACATCACTATATTCGACAATATTTACCTGAAGAATCAACGATAGTATAGAAAATGACTTTATTATCTTTGAGATCGTTGTCTGTTACATTGAACGTTGTCACGTTCTTCGTGGCGCTGTCGATATCGTAGGTCAAAGGGGTCGTTGGAGCGAATAAAGGATTATTATCATTTCTGTCGAGTACACTGACGGGAATAATCGTAGAAGTCTGAAACAATTCAGTGTATTGATTAGTTATATTTATTTTGTTGATTGGTCGATAAGTTAAGTTAAAGTTTAAAGTAAAAGGTTCAAATTTTATTTAACGATAACATATATTATTGTAATAAACAAAGAACACCAAATTAAATAAATAATGAACGTAAAGGTTGTACACTGTACAATGTACAGTTACCGTAGAGTATAGGTATATCCCAACATATATAGGAGAGTCCCCTCTTGGTGGGTATAGATTACGAGATAATCTCTGGTTCTATCATTTGAGCAGAAATTGCATTTGTTAAATTATACTTTCTGAACTCAATAAACTATTTTCATTCATTCATTCATTCGTATATGTATCATATTAACATAAATTAAATAAACCTGAAATTTCGCATCGTTTATTTGAACTTTAACATCATATTTCTCCTGAGTTTCTCGATCCAATGTCTTTTTATTACGAATAATTCCGGTTACTTTATGTATCTCAAAGGTATCCGTGTAGGAAAGTAACTTGTAACTATGCAATATAAATATGAATAATAAATAGTGGTTATTATTTAAGTAGTAAAGTATATTATTAATATTCATTAGTAGATATTGCTAGATAGTTATGAATATTCAACTAATAAGTAGATAAGTAAATGTGTAAATAAGTAGGTATTAGGTAAGTAAGTAAATAAGAAAGCAAAGTGTAAGTAAGTGAGGAATTAAATAAGTAAGTAGGTAAATAAAACTAAATATAAGTAAGTAAATAGGTAATTATGAAAGTAAGTATATTGTAATTAGGATAATATGTAACTAAGTAAGTAAGCAAGAAAAGTGAACAAAATAATTACGTGAGCAACGTAATTAAGTGAGAAATAAATAATTAATAGATAAATTAAATATATAAAGCGATGCATATTTAAATAGAAAAGGTGGTATGCGAGTAATGGTTTATCGAGGCTGATTCACTATTGCGTCATGGTTACCTAATGGTGGCGTTGTTTCCGACATCTTTATCGGAGGCCAACACTTTAAGAACTTCGGTCCCGATTGCAGAGTTTTCGTAAATCTTGCCCGAGAAATATCCGTTAAACACGGGATGATTGTCGTTAGAGTCTTTGACGACGACAGTTATCACTGTGTAGAATATATCTTCACTCTGTTGATGTATGTTGCATGTTCGAATTAATTACCAGACTTTAATTTAATTTATAAATATATCATTTTAATTGATATTATTTATATAAGCCTGAATCGGGATTAAATTCTTTACATTAATCTTATATACTTATTAAACGTAGAATCCTATTTTAATTAAGTTTTAATTATAAAATCAATTTAAGATTTTAATTTTATAATAAATTATATATATCGAAAAGTATATAATATATATAATAAATTACCATCATGAAACGATATATTTAAATTATATATTACTAACACTGAATAATATAATTAACATTATACCTACATAATTGGATATCAAATTAACTTAAATTTAAAACATAGATGAATAATTCCAACATCGATAGACGACGCGGATAGCTACGCATAACTAGAATTAAACCCCTTCGGCGATGGCCTTCACGACTAGGATGTATCTATCACGAGTCTCTCTGTCCAGCTGATTATTCAGATGGAGTGTAGCCCCTCTCGTCGCGTGGTTCTCGATTCTGAACGTGTTGCCCTGATTTCCGGACACCAGCGAACATCGACATTTCGACGAAATCGACGCCTCGAATCCGTGAGTTCCTTCTTCGATCGTTAAACTCGAATAACTCTCCGAGAAACTGCTCATTTTTGTTATTAAATATATATCTACTATCTAAATAATGAATTCGTCTAAATTATTGAATGATGTACTTTATGATAAGAGTCTTAGCTCTTTTTAATGATTTTAAAGACTTCGTGTTTAGTTCCAATTAAAATAACATTTAATTCCATTTATAAACGATATAAGAACTAAAAATAACTCGATATTTATTAACTTATTAATTTAAAATTCCCACTAAAATACAATAATATTAGTATTATGTATTCTTTACCAAGGTTGCACTGCTTCCGTCTGCTTCACGATAATATTGACTATCACTTCTGACTTCTTTGTTACCCAGCCGTCGTCCTTAGCAACTATACGCAGTGTGTACTCGGTGGCATTCACGGGGTGTATAGTTACGTTTGTGACCCTTATTTCTCCATCTTTGATGACGAATAATCCTTGATGATCGTCGATTAGATGGTAGCTGAAATATTAAAAAAGGGTGTTATAAATCAATTATATATTATTATTATTATTATTATTATTACTAGCATATTAAACTTTTTATACCTGAGTAATTATAAAGGCAAACACTCATTGAGATAATTACCCATAATTACAAATATGATATATTATATATATATATATATTTAATTTCAAATGGTATTTTATTTTTGGTACATATTAATATTATAAACTAATATACAACCGTAGTATTATTAATATTTCATAAATGTATTGTATATAAGATAACAATTATTTAAAACATATATTCTATATCATATCAAATATATATATATATGTATATATATTTATTTATATTGAATTAAATTGAAATTACCTATTCTATATAAATATAATATATATATATATATATATATATATATATATATATATATATATATATATATATATAAATATATTTATATGAATTAACAATAAGGGATACAAATCAGGCTAAGTACATTTTACTGACCTCAGACGAGCATTTCGACCAGTGTCGGCGTCAGTAGCTTTGACCTTTGTTATGTAACTGTTCTGTTTCAAGGTCGAATAGATGAGGAATTCTTCGCCAAAATGGAAAGAAGGCGTGTTATCGTTCGCATCTAAAGTCTTTGTAATAATTCTCATCCTAGACGTTATACCATCTGCAATATTATATAATCTAAAATATAGATTATATTTATATATATATATATTTATATATATGTATGTATTAATCAGTATTATTATTAGATTTAGGGTTTATATCAGGAAAATAATAAATTTCAATTATCTTGAATAAATGCTAACAATTTTCATAAATAAAATGTCTTTTATGTAAATGGTAATATTTAAAAAAAGTATAGTATTTGTTTAAACAAGTATTGTTATGTTGACATTGTCAACATTATCCACATTTAAAACCCTAGTATATAATGATAAAATCTAAGAGATTCATCATCGAAATATAAATAACGAAATTATAAAAAGTAAGTAAACGAATACATACGCATAGTATCAGAAACACGACTCAACATACAAGTACAACAACTACAGGCGCTAAGACACTAACGACTACGCAGCACGACTGCGAATGAGGTCGCAGCCAAAGATCGTAGACCGCCGACTCCCCTCACTTCTCCGCCGCTGCTATCCACTCTCGCCTCCGATGTCCCCTCAACACTGAACTCGCACCGTACGCCACCGCTACAGACCGCCTTCCCTCCTCTGACGTATCGTCCGGCGTCCAGTATCACTACGTCGGTCCAGGCGCCCTCGTACACGGCAACGGTGACTGTATCAGCGACGAACGTAGCCGCTCTCTCCTCACTTAGTACTAGGCGTACTATAGTAGAGCTAGCGGTGTCTGCCCGCCCTATCCGCAGTTCTCTCGTGGTGTTGCCGTAGAGGCGATGTCTCACGCGTAAACTTTGGCCTACTAGTTCGAATTGACCGGTGGGGTCACCGCGTCGTATTATCGCGCCTTGGTGGTGCGGTAGCCGCATTACTTCCGACCCCGGTGCCGCCGATACCGGTATGGTGACGTCGTAGGTGATGGGGTTAACTCCTCCTCCTTCTTCAGCGGGGGGTAGGGCGTACAACGCGACCGTGAGCTGTTGCGTCGCTGACCGCTGTTCTCCGGCCACTTCTGCAACTCGGACGGTCACCGTTACGGGGAAGTTGTCGATAGCGACATCCTCCCGCGATCGACCAATCAGACCGGAGGTAGCGTTTATCTCGAACTGTTGGGACCCGGCGTCTTCTAGTGAATATCTGCGAATAGGGAATGTTGGCAATAGTTTTAAGATAGCCATAACTATATTACTTATATGATATATAGTATATCTTAATAATATATTAATAAAACTAATTATTTAAAATTATTTTTTATTCCTCAATTTATACATTATTGAATATACAATGATACATAAAGTTTAGGATACTATATAAATAAAATAATATGACATAATATATGAAATTTATCCTACATTTTCAGTTATTATAAATACTTTATTCTAGAATTTATATCTATTAGAATAATTTAATAAAATAACAAATATTATAATAATTCGTTATGAATATAACTTTAATATTTCTACAATACATAATATATTTATTTATAATGGATATCAAGTATACATATGTACGCTATACAGAGATATCATGATTATATGAATATCAAAAAATAGTAATACTAACTATAATATTATATAATATAATAATAAATTATCGATATAATATTAAATATTAAATTATTTAAAAAAATAAAAATATAACTTTCTTCGAATATAATTGTGTGTATTTTACTAGACCTTAGTTCTCCATTGCCGTTGATCGCAATAACTTGATGCCAGTAAGTCTCACTCGTATATTCCTGATAACTTAGAATACACTTTGTGTAACTCACTATTTCTGGAGGCAATTTCGTAGTCGTAGTAACGGAAATATTCACCTATTAAACAATTAATAAATGTTACATTCTAAATATTAAGCTAACAAATGATAAAATGTTAATGAATAAATATATATAAATTCATATATCAGTATATATATTAAAAATAAATCTGATAGAAATATTATATTAGCTATTAAAAATAAAGTATGATCTTTAATAATAATAATATATATAATTATAATTTAAATTGGGAAATATATTAACTTATATATGTTATAAATACAATATTACCTATAATAAATTATATAAATATACACATTGACGAACGTAACAAATCGTAGAGAAATGAGAATCTGACACTTTAATCTTTAAGATGGTAGGCTTAGACGTTTCGCTATTTTTGAGAATCTCTCCGGTATTGGGGTCAAGGTCGTATTGCTTGTACGGGTCGCCGTTGATTACCTCATAAGTCAACTTGCCACCGTCCACTGTGTGCAATCGGTAATTAGTTGTGAACGGTATATATGTTTCAGTATTATATGTTTATAGATAATATTTGTGGTGTTCGTCTATAATGTATGATAAATATAATAATATAATATATTAATAAATATCTTTTACTTCTAAAGAGTATCTAAGTAAGATGATATATTATTGTCACATAGTCATATACGAATATATATCGTAAGATATATTAATATATTAATATATTATCAATATTAATCATAATATTTGAATGATAATTTATATAATAATTAAAATGAAATGATGTATACATTCTAAATATGGATTATGGTATCGTTAGACTCATTATAACAATAACTTATGACAGACAATAATACTATAACTACAGATAATAATACTATACTTGTATACAAGAAGACTAAATATACAGATAACAGACTATATATATATAACAATATAATATCTACACATAATACTACAATATCTACAGATAACACAATACTTGAACCATTAATAACAGACTCTAACCTATGGTGAAATACCTAATATCCACACACATACCAATAACCATAGACAACAATTCACAGAATACGGCTACACATCACAGATAGGGCCGCTGGAACGATGGTGTGTAGGGGGGACCAACCAATCAAATAAATGTTGTGGTATAATTAGGGGGGGAACCATACATAGGAGGTGCCCCTAGATTTTAAAGTGGGGGGACATACCCCCGTCCCCCCCCTGTTGCAGCGCCCCTAATCACAGACTCAATCGCTACACACACAACTACAATCACTACACACACAACTACAATCGATACACACACAACTACAATCACTACACACACAAATACGATGAACACCAACGGTCATCGGCGTCCAGTCGCCCCACTAGGGCACCCCGAGGAGTGTCCGCATCGATGGTAACGTTGACGCCCTTACAGAGCGGGGCGTGTTCGTTGTGATCCACCACCCGGATGAACATGTTGAAGGAGTAGACCTTCGAGTTCGGTAGTCTGACCCGCATCGCGTAAGGGTACAGAGTCTCCTGCGAAGATGTGCGCTCGTATTAACTTAATAATACAAATGCCTGCGTGGCTCAGTCGGCTAAGGCGTCAGACACACAAGCAGTAGGACGTGGGTTCGAGCCTCGTCCGGACCCATAAAATAGGTCTATTATAATATGTAGAAGTTATCTTATATAATCGGGTATAAATAAATGATCGGCCCTCGTTAAAACCATGGATGCTTGAATATGAGAGCGGCTTAGAAAGGACATTAGAGCCATATATGGTATAAGGGAAAACTTCATCTAAGGTTCATGGATGGATTCCATCACAATAAAATAACATAAACAATTTCAATATATCTGTAGTGTTATGATAAATGTGAATCACAGAACCGTATTCGGAGAGATGAAATCATGATAACGGATAGACAGTGATTATTAGATCTTAGCGCACACGATCCTAACCGATTCCGCATCTAATTCAGTGATCAGAGTTACAACCCCTCTGATGTCTATCTTGAAGATGTCCTCTTGAGGTGTGAAAGAGCTTCCTTCTGGGAACCCGCTTATTCTGTGGATCTGAAATATTTGAATATGTTAAAACAAAGAAGGTGAACAATTATATATATTATAAATGATTGGTGATATGATAAATTAAACCTATAACAATTTAACATTTCTGAATTTCAATATAGAACTTTGATGTTTGTACAATATTATGAAATTAATGAAATTTATGCTGGTATAATATATATAATTATTATCAGGTATAGGTTTGACACAAAATAATCATATGAGATGAATCTATAAAAAAATTACTCATAAATATATATATATATATATATATATATATATATATATATATATATATGTATATATATATATATATATTAATTAACAAGATTATTATAATAATTAGTTATAAAAACATACAAGCTACCCTACCCAACATTTAAAAATAACACAAAATGTATATCGCATAGCCAAATAACATAACGAACGATATCGTATAACTAGGCGCGCGCGACCCTCACGCTGACCTTACTGCCGGTGCGGGCGTACTCGGCGACCTCTATCCAATAGTCGCGGGCAAGCTGCGGGTACACCACTACGAGCACGTCCACTTCGACTACGTGTTCTCCGTCGCTAGCCTGAAGGTGTACGTCGTAGCGGCCCGGCTCAGGTGATACCTCGCCGATGTAGAGTCCACCTGGTCGGGGGGCGGGGGTGGTAAGAACATGTTCCCGAGCGCGTGTGTGTGGTGTATCACACTCTACTTTAATGTATATTCAACTTAATTATATATATTAAACATATATATATATATATAATACATATTATGTATATATATATTAGAATGTATTGAAAATGTTTGTAAATTCGCAATATATATACATATATCATTGGATCTCATAATTCTCTCATATTATAGCC
The DNA here is from genome assembly GCA_964019155.1 of Osedax fenrisi. Lineage (NCBI taxonomy): Eukaryota > Metazoa > Annelida > Polychaeta > Sabellida > Siboglinidae > Osedax > Osedax fenrisi. The sequence continues at coordinate 85,140,982 of OZ025243.1, forward strand.
TTCTATAGAACGATTACAAATGGAAATATATAAGGGATCTCTCTATTCTCTTTCATGATTTCTAATAACATTTTCCTATACTTTTCTATTGAATTTACTATCATGTATATACCAATGATATATGTCGCTATTGTAATTTTATTTGTGTTTACTTTACTATTCATATCGCAATCAATATTATATCTGTGCACTTGTATGAGATCAGCATCTATTTTTGCTAAAATAGTATACACACCGCTAGCATCAAGCACGGCTATTTGTTACCTCACTTGTTACTGCACTCGATACTCCGTATATATTATTATTTGTTTTAAGATAGCGAGCATCAAGTACCGAAAGTGCGGCGCTTATTACTGAGCTTGTTACCGAGCAAATTACCTGTTCACATAGTGAGCATTAAGCACCGGCGACTGTTTACTCTAAATTAGAACTTTTCATAGATTTTAGGCGGCGACTTGTTACAGCACTTTATGCTAGCGATGTGTTCACGGTTTAAAGATGTGTAACTATAGTTTTACTTTTCTCTAGACTCTCATCGTCATCATATATATGTGAAGGTTTGAAGTTTACGAAACTTCTTAAATAGGTGTGCTTCTTTTTGATCATAATTAGCAATGTGGTTTATTAGTGTAGCGGAACAGATAGACAGGCGGAACAGATAGACAGGCAGAACAGATAGACAGGCATACAGTCACTTGATACGAGGCGTTGATACAACATCAGTATGTCCGTCTGTCCATATGACTAACTTTTCTTACTACAATACCAACACTTTAAGAGCTCGGTATTCTACCTGTTGAAATGGTTAACACTAAACAATATCAGGTATAACTATTACCATACTATGAAGAGCTCTATAAGCAGGACTTAGGTGTACATGGTTAAATCACTGAGTTACATCATCTATTATTAGGGGCGCTACAACAGGGGGGACGGGGGGGATATGTCCCCCCCCACTTTAAAATCTAGGGGGACCTCCTATGTATTGGTCCCCCCCCACTTTTACCACACAATTTATTTGTATTGGTTGGCCCCCCTACATACAAAATCGTTCCAGCGCTCCTATCTATTATGCATACTAATTCATAACTAAACCTGTACTCTTATGTTAATAGTATGTATATTTTTATATTATTTTACTTATGGCATGTGTAAACCATCATTCTTATTGTCATTTATTATTTATCATTAAATTATTGTGTCATGTCATTTTGTGTGTCAACACTCAATAACCTATCTATTTATTTATTAATAGATAACATATCATAATATTTAATTATTAATTATTACCATCTAAACTCATCGAAGGTGAATAATTCACTAGATCTCGTACGTTTATATATTCACGTATACACGGGATAGATATGTTATGTAATAAAAACTCTCTCGCATACCATTTCATAGTTATGCATTGTTTACTTTTTATGTTACCAGACTGCAGTAAATATTCAATTACGCTGACTGTACTCGTAGATCTAAACAACAGTAGCTCTTCAGTATGCTAGACCCATACTACATGCCTATGTTAGGCCTACCTAGTGGTAGACTTATTAATAACACGGGGCCGGGTAATTACATAATCTCTACGGTGATCTAATCGTGTGAGCCTCTGCAGAACATGTAAATATACCATGAGACCTTCGCTGCCGTGTAGTGAAAGCTTGATTACTATCTGCATTGTGTGGCAATGGAACATCGTAATGATATGTGTACATGCATGTTCGAATTCTATATGTTTGTGTAGGATATAGTTTCTCGTGTTAGACATATACGTTTATATACGATATTTATGATATATACGTTTATATACGATAAATAGGGGAAAGTAACCGAATACGGACACTCTCGGTATCTCAGAAACCTTTATGGTTTATTCCTACAAAAAAATGTTCAATTAATAAAATATTCATAATTATATAAATAGTCTAAAAAAGTATTTTTTATTTTTTTATTATTCAAAATATAGCTGATATATCCAATAAACTGATTTTTGTATTACGTTTTTAAATTTATGAAAAAAATGTCAACTTAAAACCTTCTCAGGAATATACAAATGTATAGATATAGAATATAACATTAAATTATTAAAAAATAAAGCATTCTAAAATTATATATATAATTTCTGAATTTGTTATAAAATATTCATTAAGTTATAAGCATATATCTAGAGGTCATATAAGTTCCTAATACGGACACTCTAGATGTCTTAATACGGACACCCTATAACCAATCAGCACGCAGCGTATGAACTATTCTGACATTTATAAAAATCGCGTGCGGTATAATATTAATACCACCAATAAAGATAAATTAAAAAAAATTATTATTTAGATATTTAAATTGTATTATTAATTAAAAAATAATAAAAATATATAAATTATTAACTAATTAAATTAGAATAACTTGTTCATAAAATTAATTATAAATAATATAATTGTGATTTATCTTATTGATTCATCAATAATATATAGTTAATCTAGTGGTATATAGGGTGTCCGTATTATAACACAGGGTGTCCGTATTCGGACATGGGTACCGAATACGGACACCCCCGTTATGTAATTAAAAGATTAAATAAAATTTTAAAATCACAATAATATCTATAATCATAAAATATTAATATATTGTAATTTTTGAATACAAATAATGAGTCATCAAATGTTAAGACCCTTTGTTGTTAAAGTGTCCGTATTAGGTTACTTTCCCCTATATGTGATATATAAATATTGTTTTAATATTTGTTTTACAATTTAAAATATTAAAAAAATAATTGCAGAATATTTATTCACAATTATTGAAAATATATTGTAATATATATATATACATTATTGTAATATATTCAACAGCAAAATTCAATAGTTGAAGTATCATTAGTCAATTTATTAATTATATAACATAATATATTATGTCACAAGTTATATAAAGTTTACAAATTAGCTACTAATTATGTCATTAAATCAAAATATTAATTTAATTAATAATTATATAATTAAATGTTAATTATATATGCTTATATATAACAACAATTCAATTATGAATATGCATATTTAGCTCCTAATTTCAAATGTTGATTACATTATTATAATTAAATGTAGCTGGTTCTGGAATAAACATTATTGTATATGTATAGTTATTAGTATTCATATATTATATAAATATATATATATATATATTAGTAGTTTATTTAAACACTTAAATAAATCATAAATGATTTTCAAAAGTGTATATAGGAATAATAGAAATACAAATAATAAAAGTAGGCAAACAAATAAATACCATTTATAATATAATAAAATAGTATAAAACATAATATATTAAAATATTTATATTAGAAAAGCAGAAATATAGGAGGTACAATTTGAAGAGTATATTGAGGAATGAACAATAGATCATATGCGATAAGAAGAGCGTTTGTTAAATGTGAACCAGGGAGGTAAGTGTTGGTATGAGGAAGTAGAGGTATGATCTCAAATATGTAGGTTATATTTTGTACGGATTGATGAACGAATAACTCGATTTAGGGGAGATATTGAGGATATTGGAAGATTAATCTATTAATAAGATTAACCAATTGGTGAGGAATAGTAATCTATATGTGAGAGGACAAGGGAATTAAATAGATTTTTAGTAAGGTATAGGAATTGATTTTGATATTTTTCTAGTTCTAAAAATTAATTTAATTCTAAATATATATATATATATAATACTTTCCAGAAACCTTACGAAAACTCTAATTAATGCTCTTGTACTTTCCATACTTGACTACTGTTCTTCCCTATTAATCTACTTACTGCTAAATCTACTGATCCACTAAATCGTATTATCCATTCCTCAATATGTACTACTTACTGCATAACACGACTGGATCACTCTACTTTAACATCTCATAAATCATCTCGTATGTGGCTACCCTTCTATCTTAGGTGTGAATTCTGTATGCTATATATTATCCATAAATTAATATATTCTTTTATCCTTTAGCTATATCTCTGATATAATAAAAAAAACGTTAAATATTACATTTTCTTCGTTACCTTATCTCCCAGAACTATAGTAAAACTTCCCTAAATTCTAGAGTTTTTAAAAATTCCGTTCCCACCATATGGAATTCCCTCCCTCCTACCATTCTTCTATTAAATCCCACAACAGATTTATAAATCTTACTTCTTCTTTTCTCTCTACCTCAAATCATTTAAGCAACCAACTTATTATTTTTGTGTCATGTTATTTACAACGTATTATTATTATCTAAATGTTATTTTATTCTAAGGGGTACGACCCTATCTTATTGCCTAATAATCCGTATATCATAATCATCATCATCATCATCTTATATATATATATATATATATATATATATATATATATGTGTGTGTGAATTATTATATATATATGTAGCACATATTCTATAAGTGAACGGTATATATTTACATATTTTTTTGTATATTTACGAGTGTCACATAAATAAGTTGCAGGTGTCGAATGTAACGGGGCCGATAATATGTGAAAGTCGCTTACTTTATTTATTCACACCATTATCTGACAATCACAGAGCTAGAGAGAAAGCTTTCTCTCTAGCTCTATGCTGACAATGCATACCTATATAGGTATGGCCTCACTCGGATATAAACTATAAGTTGTTTACGATGCAATCAACTCTACATAACACTGTTGCAACACTGAACATAACGAACAGTATAGATGTCCGAGGTACAAAGCATGTTACTGTAGTGTTTAACGTAATAATAGCATGTTTAGTATTTATAACAATACAAATATTGTATATTTGAAACAATGTGTATCAATAATTATTATATAATTATTATAGATTATGTTCAGTGCTATTGAATAAACACTATTATAATAGGTATAGCTATGTAACCTATGTTAAATCATTGATATAAAGAAATTAATCTTTATTTACATTGATGTGATAAATACACTCTTACACTCTTACACCCTATATGAGTTATATAAATCCCATTCTCTCCATATGTAAGGATGTTGATTAGGAGTGGGTAGTGTATTCATTCACATCCGGATTCAGATGTTATTCATTCACATGCACCTTATCATGTTAAATCATTAAAGGTGTGTTTTTCATTAATATATACCAACGTCCCAATGTGCCATGTACCATCTATATGCATTACATGAACATTCCGTGTTACATTGGTACATTGGGATGGTGAGTTTTTCGTAGCAAATGTACTATATTTAGTATACCAATGCACTATCTCAAACGTACCATCAGTCATAACATCAGACGAACCATCAGCATGTACATTTATATAAATACAGCTGGGAAGTTGGTACGTTGGTATTTTACAAAAAACCATCCTAAGAATTTCGGCATTACCATTTTGTGAATTCACAATAGGGGAAAGTCTCCGATTACCGACCCCTAAATGAATATTTGTAATAACTTATTCAATATTAAATATATATATTTAATAAATAAATATATTTATTTGAAATTTTGTAAATAGGGTAATATTATGACAATGAATAATGTGGCTATTTTAAATTTTTGATATAATTATATTTACAAGAATAAACAGGGTGTCGGTAATCGGATACATGTACCTAATACCGACCCCCTAAAATAATCTTGGTATAGATAATTTTAGTATTATAATATCGAATAAAAAATTAAGATATTCATAAATATAATTAATTATAACATGCATGCAATTATTTTTTATTGGATTTATGTTTTAATAGTAATATTAAAGTTAAATTTAAATTTTATAGTAATTATATTAAAAGAGTGTATATTATTATTTAATATTTAGTTATTAATCAGTATGTATATAATCAATGGAATCATGAATCCTTTATCTATATCAATGATACACATACAACTTATGACATATTTAAAGTAAAATACTGATCTATTTTGATTGGGTATTATAAATCACATGGGGGTCGGTATTAGGAAAATCATATGGGTTGCTATTATTAAGATATTTTGGTTAATAGTTATTAAAATTGAATTATTTTATAATAGTTATAAACATGTTATTGATCTACAATATTATGTGCAGTATTAAGTTTTCTTTTAATTAATAAAGTATTTACAATGATTTAAAAAAAAATATTATTCAAATATTTAAAAAGTAAAAACAGAATATTACATTTTATCAATTACCAATTGTAGGATTGAATATTTTTAAAAACAAAATAATTATTCATATTTATCATTAAATTACTAACAGTTTATGTATATATCATTTTTTGATATCTATTATAGTTACTGAGATACGAGAGGGGGTCGGTATTAGGAGGGGGTCGGTAATCGGAGACTTTCCCCTATATTTCTGAGGCATCAATACCATTATTATTTTTATATTTATATAAATAATTTAATTATGTATATATATAACTGCAGAAAAAACCAATTAGTTTTATCCATATAAAAAAGTCATTATATCGATTGTATAACTGATATCGATATTCATGAATATTAACCGGAACTTAATTACACCAGCACAACAATAGAAAACAGTATCCGGTTATAGTAATCGGTTTGTTTACTCCATTGATCAACTGTTCGCCATAATAAATAATAACTGGTATAGTATGTTGTGGTGATAACAGACGGTACCGTATTATAGCATTACGTAATCTATTATAACGAAGATTAATCGAGTGAGTGATAATGCGGACGGGTTAATTCGGTAAATATTCAATCGTTTATTTACTAATAGTAGTAAACAAGACACGCCCCCCCTGGCGGCGAGGACATCGGTGATATGTCCTCGATAACGGTGCGCTGTCGAAGATAGTGTGATGAATAACAAGTACACACGATGCTGTTGTTATGCGATAATAAACAACGAGGCTATTGTTCGCCGACTAATTGCACGCTTCCTTCGTCACGTGATTTACTTTCTTCTTCGTTGCGTCATAACGATGACGTCATAATCACGCCACGCCCCCCGACGTACTTTATTACGTAATATTATAATAATATACTCGGAGTAATCACCGGTTTCACGTGTATTCTCTTGTATTGTAAATGTATATTCGAGGCTGGGTATATCCTATAGGATATATATATATATATATATACATTTTATTTTATTTTATTTTATTTTATTTTTTATTATATTCATTTTCCTTTCATCCCATCCAGGAACTTAGATGAAGTTTTCACTTATAACCATATATGGCTCTAATTCCCTTCGAAGCCGCTCTCATGTTAAGGCATCCATGGTTTTAACGAGAGCCGATCATTTATTTATACACAAATATATAAGATCACTTCTAAATAATATTTTAAGACCCATTTTATAAAATTAATTAATGGTCCGGACGAGGCTCGAACCCGTGTCCTACTGCTTGTGTGTCTGACGCCTTAGCCACTGAGCCACACAGGCAGTTATTTTAGTTTGTATATATATATATATATATATATATACATATATGCGTATATACATTCTATAAATGTGTATACAGGTATACATATATACACGCATGCATCTTAGTCAATACATTATTTGAAGGGTGTATACATGCTACTGTATACTGTGGTGCAATACCGTACGGCGTACACTAGAGTGAGAACCCCCTAGCGGCCGCTACTAATAGCTATGTATGATAGGCATACACACACGTGTGTGTTCACTGATGCGTGTCTACTAGTGCCTATACGACATGTGTTAGTTCTATGTAGGGTATACACGGTAACCTACTATAGTTTATAATGCAACAAATGTATGATAAACTATAGTACAACAAACGGCCTTTTAATGCGTTTTAAACGGTAAATATGTATAATAGAAATCGCCATAAATATAATACGTTTACGTATTATATATATATATATATATATATTATATATACTTTATATATAAAGTATATTGAAAGATTTTTCTAAGGAAAATACTTTCCAAAATATTTAGCATATTGTTGAACATTTGTGTCTATAGATTATATATAATCTACTAAAAATGTAGTCGCATAATTTATGAATATGACGATGATTTATGGGAATACATATTTACAATATGTGTAAATAATGTTTTTATAAACACGCGATAACTGTACTTCGGCCCAGTTAAATCATCACGTGACCGTTACGAATCGTAATCACGTGCGGCGTACGACACGTGATCATCGGCATAATAACCCACGTGACTATAAGTGCACCTAATACACACCGTATTACCGCGTACATCAAAGAGAATACACGCGTGCTCTGGTATTACGTAATAGTAAACATCACGTGACCGCCGCCGGTAGATTATCACACGCGCGATGACGTAATACCTACACCACCGCTACTACAGCTAACGCCACCGTGCGGCGCTTTGTCGCAACAGACAAAGGAAGCGCCACGTACACACAGGGGAGAGGGGGGATTATAATATCTGTAATGATATATACACGTCATGCGCAGTGTTCTAATAATATATAATATATATATGTATATATGTGTGTATATATATATATATACATTTGTGTGGTGAGCGAGGTTTATACGTGACTAATTGGCCGTAATTAATGGACACAGCTACTCTCTGTATACATACAAACAGACACACAGACAGACATATATAGATGTAATGTTTACCCCCGCTGACTTATTTAGACAGCTGCATTCTTATCTGAATCTCCCGCGCGTGTGTGATTTATTTCACGAAGTTTAATTAATAATATTTTAATAATGTAAACATGCACGTCGTTCTAATATTAGGGCATACTATTAATATTAATATATATAATATATATATATATATATATATATATATATATATATATGCGTGTGTGTTTGTGCAATATGATATAATAACTGAATACATCATTGCACTCACATCTCTATAGATACGATACGCTATATCATATCAACACACACATACACACACACACACACACACACACACACACACACACACACACTATACCGAAGTGAAGCCGCCCATACACAACAGAGCACCGGTCACTATTGTACGGCGCTGACCAATACGGGCAATAATGGCCGTACTGGCTAATGATGTGCCGTACGTAGGCAACTGTATACAAGGACATGAGCTATTGTCCTCTCTCGCTATAGCCCGCCCCCCTCTCTCTTTCCGGTACGCTGCAGTCAAGCGTATACATAGGTCTATGTGTCGTGCTGCTGGTGGTGGTGGCGGTGGTATACGGCTTGTTTATGATACATTAATTCTTGTCAGCATCGTCAGATGATGTAGGTGTATATATATATACTATATATATATATATATATATATATATATATATATATATATACCTGTATATACCTGTATATACGTACAGGTATACACTGCCCGAGGTTACCCCCTCTATAGTAATTAATGACACTGCTGCCGGCTATAATAACCGCTGCGGTCAAAGGTAATAGATTCTCAGTCCACGCACACACACGTTATAGAGGCTACCTAGTCCGTAGGTAGAGAGACTATAGGTATACATGTCTACCTATCACCTATAGGTATACCTCTCTCTCTCCGAGGGCTGCTTGCCTAGGTATGCCATAGCTATGACTTATCGCAAACATTGTATGTACGGAGCTCTTATATCGCACGGCGTATATGGCGTGGGGTATCGTATGCGCGTGTATGTTATTTCAGTACTCGCACTTAACAATGAAAGAGTTATGACGATCACAGAGTTATATAGTGCCACCACACTACCTAATACTGGTCATTGTACATACCTGTATATATTACTATAGAACGTATGTGGGTATAATAGATGTTATTTATGAATTCGTCTTTCCTTTTGATTATTTTTTATATTTTAAATCATAAATTATAATTTAGTAAGATATAATTTGCATCTATTTATGTAAATCAAACGCATTAATTCACAATACACTCCCGAAAACACGTAATTATATACAACAAATAATTATATATAATTATTATTATTTATCGAAATTGTTTCCGTATAATGATTTATGTTTTTGTTATATTATTTTGATATATTACCTTTTGCAGTATATATATTTATCAAACATACACTAAACAATAACATGAAACTATATTGATATATGTGTGTATGCTAGTATGTTCGAATGCGTATACCTATATACATTATACATATATCCCGTAATACAAATTGTATAGAACCTGATATCGAGAACACTGTCTGCTGTTATTAATGGTAAAGCGCTTATTGGAAAAAAAAACAGTAAAAAAAAAGTAAATTTTATTTCTTTTAACGTAATATTTTAGATGTTTATATATTCATATCCGAACATTATAACTCAAAACGATCAACGAAACATTCAAATCTAGGTTTTATAACACAACCTATTTTTTATAATAAATAATGGTGAGAACAAATCTCGACAAATACTGGAAACACGTTTATATAAAGTTATTCTATAGAGTTATTATTTAAAATATAATAACACCCGCCAGGAGGACATACCTTGCAGTATATAGGCTATGTCCTATAGGACAAACTTACTATACGCTTTGAACAACGAACCCGTCATGGTATCCGTGTAGAAGTTCGACTGAGACTCCCGGATGCTGTGCGTCACCGTCGATAACCTTGAACTATAGTCCACATCCGTAGCGAAGGCGTCCATTACGTAAGACCCGGATATAAGTCCGGCTGAGATATATTGTTATTGAGCGAGTTTAGTTACGATATATCTCGGTAGGGGGAGTTACGGCGTCGGATAGTAATATCAAGGACATGTCCTCGATAATATCATATCATCGGTATTATAATGCGAAACATCTATAGGTGTTATATCTATAGATATATGGTAGATATGTATACCACATAATATATATATATATATTGTTATTGTTATTGTTATTTTTATTTGGTGGAGTCCTTTCATCCCAATCAGGAACTTAGATGAAGTTTTCACTTATAACCATATATGGCTCCAATGTCCCTTCGAAGCCGCTCTCATGTTATGGCATCCATGGTTTTAACGAGAGCCGATCATTTATTTATACACAATTATATAAGATCACTTCTAAATAATATTTTAAGACCCATTTTATAAAATTAATTAATGGTCCGGACGAGGCTCGAACCCGTGTCCTACTGCTTGTGTGTCTTACGCCTTAGCCACACAGACAGTTATATATATATATATATATATATATATATATATATATATATATATAATTCTTCTGTATATGATTAAAACCTACCGTATATCTCAGTGGTGTAGACGGGCCTCGTGAACTCAGGCGAATTGTCGTTAATGTCGATAACTCGAACTTTCATCTGCAGATGTCATTATGGGATATAATCAATATCTGTCAATACCTATACATATATGTATATATATATATATATATATATATATTTACGCAATACATTATTATATCGTCACACTTTTAGAGGGATTTATATGTCGCGACATACCGCGGTATAAATAGTATACTCTTCATATATGAAGGAATATCCTACGTAATTAATATATAAATACATTGTATATATATATATATATATATATATATATTAGTTATATATATATATATATGTGTGTGTGTATAGATAATAAATTAGCATTTAATTACATGTACGATACACGCACACTGTTACACTCTATTTATAAACAACAACTGATGTTAATTAATTCACGCTTTGTTTAGCGTTACGTAATTAACTGCTCGGTAACAATTTGTAAGCGAATAATTAATGAAACACGTATTTAATTATGCAACCCTCACCTCCCCTATATCACAATCACCGATGTACGCATGCGTATACGTGTTACCTATGTGTGTGTTTTATAATTACTGAGTATAACCATAGATACATAGTTTTGATTTTGTTTACTAGTTTTGTATACAAAACTATTTATAGTATACGTATACTATATATATATATATATATATATATATATATATATATATATACGTATGTTGTATTTGTCATGGTGTTATTAGAAGATACGTGTGAAATAAATATCGTGATTAATTCTGCATTACATACAGCAACAGACGAATATATATATATATATATATATATATATATATATATATATATATTATAAAGTACTATGCAGTTTATATAAATACTTTGTGTAAACACTCATATTTAATACATCTGTTTTGTGTGTATATACTATAATGTGTGCATTTTTTTAAAATAATTAAATAAGAAGTATAATAAATATATATTTATTTTAAATAATATTATTTAAAAAAATAATATTTATGATGAGATTAAACATATACGTATATATAAATATATATATATATATATATATATATATATATATATATATATATATATATATATATATATATATATGTGTGTATGTATGTTTATGTGTGTGCGCGCGCGTGTGTGTGTTTGTGTGTGTAATACGAGGGAGTATAATCCAAAGTATGTGACCTATAGGTAGGTCTCTAATACCAAAGCCCCTCAAAAGGGTTTCGCCAATACCGTGTTGTACGGTGTTACCATCCTACATATAGGTGATTACATCCCTTACATCCGAGTCATGATTACATAGTCGATAAGTTGATTCGTAGTATTCGTTATGTATGCTTATTTAGTAATATGTAATACATATATGTATACTGCAAATATATAAATATAGAGATCACATATTAAATAATTATAGTAATAATCATGGTATCTCTTACATAATGTTAATATAAATAAAATAATATATATATATATATATATATAATTTAAAAGCATGTTTTTACAATACATATTAAAAACATGCTTTTAAATAGTTATATGTAATCACTTACACCTTATCTGTATTGTTTGTTATCTTATTTACATGATCATCTTTTCTTCTTTTTAGCTCTTTTAAATTGTTCGTATTGTACATATTTTTATCTCTAGCCTTTGGTCTTTAGTTTTCTTTGATTTTTATAGTTTAACTTATTTATTATTTTAGTATCTTTTTACATTTTTTAATATTTTATTATATATTTTTATTATATTTTATTATTATTTTATTGTTATATACATGATGATTTCTTGGTATTGAGAGATATATTTAATTTTATTGTATTGCTTTTTTATGAGACAGAACACGAATGAACAATATAGAATTGTAAAATATTTATTTATATTTATTCATTTTGTATTTATTCATTTTGTATTAATTCTCTCATTACCAAGAGCAGGTTGGTATCTCGATAAGTTCAATAGAACTTCTATACCATACCTGGGTTTTTGATCTCGGTCATCAACTGAATCTGATATTATTATTATTATTATTATTATATATATATATATATATATATATATATATATATATATATATATATATATATATATATATATATATATATATATATAGATAGATATATATAGATGGAATATATGCGAATATATGAAAGAATATATAAGATACATATAGCATATGCTAGATAGTTTAGAAATATTTTTAAAATTAATTTTCTAATATCTTTGTTTCTATATCCTATGTTATGTAAACAAATTTAGTTTGTTTACTCTTAAAAGTAATTATAATTGTTCTGCTACTATTTCAATTAACTTTTTAATTAATCCTGTCTGATATACATTCTAAATATATAATAATACTGAAGTAAATGATATCGGGAATATACGATACTCCACTTATCCAAAGTAACTCTTCCACTTAAGTATGTTATGTAATGTAATATATTAGGGGAATGTTGCATAACATTTGTAAGGTTTCAAATTCTTTTTTTTAATTGGCATTGACAACTTTTATAGGTATTATATTATATATATATATATATATATATATATATATATATATATATATATATAGAATAAACAAAGTTATAAAATATAACATAATTTTAAGATCAAATTTATAATATTGTTTTGTATTTACGAGTGTTATAAATATTGAAATATGATAAAATCACTCAAGCGGAAAATTAAAGTTTCACAAAATCTTCACATTAGAAGTCGCAGAAGTCTGTCACTGCGGTATATTATATATATATAATATTCTATATGATAAATAAATGTATGGAATTAACATTGCTAGTTTTAATCCTTATTAATTACAATATTATATATTTAAAAAAATATATATTTCATATGTTAATATATGTGAATGAATACTATTATACTAATATTCTAGTTATGTATATATACATATATATACATGTATACATGGTTCCCACAGCATGTTTTATTGTATTGCAATTATCGCACACTCGATCGGTAACGATGAATAGATAAACTAATACAATACCTATTTATCAATACCCATATGTACACTAGAAATACTACTTGTTGTTTACTTAGGGCACATCAATAAACAAAATATTAATCACTTTTCTCGGTAGAATTTTTCATATTGTGAGAATAATCGTCATAATAATTCGATCAATTCGATCAGTTGGTTTTTAATCGATAATAATGCAAACAATGACAGCGTATAGATACTTGCACCTAATAGAAAGCAAGGTAGTTGGCTTTATGAATATATTAATCGAAGGACGTATACTATACGTCGTATACGTCTTAGCCTATAATCTTAACTATATATATATATATATATATATATATATCATTAGAAAAGTGAGATCTGTATTTAACACTGCAGTCAAAGTATAATAAGATACAGGCAAGGTAAATACGTATGCTAGATGTCTGCTATAACAGTATCCTGTACCGCGGAGTGAACCACACCTACCATTGTATAGGCGCACACACACGCACACACACACACACGCACACACACACCTATGTGTATGCACGGCTAGAATGGCAGCGCGCACCCTTGGGATGATGGTGTACCGAATACGCATATCAAGTGCCGGGAGAAAAGTAAATAAACGAAATGAATATGCATTATTCAATCTATATTCGTATACGAATAATATATATATATATATATATATATACCCTGAAGCGAATAGGTACATTTGATATGGTATTTAATCACACCGGGTAGACCAATCAGCAGCAGCAGCAGCGCGGCGTAGAACAATAGTTTCAATTAGAAGAATATAACGTTACAGGGGTGGGACTACAGTCGGTGGCACGTCGGTATACAACGGTGACGCATCAGTGGTGAATCATCAGTGGTGAATCATCAGTAGTGAGTCACCGCTGTAGTCATATCTCGCGTGACTCACTGTAGGCCTTCTGGCTATAGCCTGCATTACACACATCGCACCGCGGTACCCCGTGGTACCCCGCCACCATGGGGGTAATACGGAACAGGTCTATGGGGTATACCCTGGGAGGTAGGTATACCCTATACCACGTAGCTCGCTAAGTAGCTCGCGTTATAACGCGCAAGTTATAATTTCGTGGTTAGGTCTCATCCTAGGGGAGGTTATTGAAAGTGACGCGTGGATATCACCATTACAATCTGCCATTATATATATATATATTATAAATTATATAAAACAATATCTGCAGATATATCATACGCTATTTTTACATTAATAAACACTACCTATAATATTATTGTTATATATATAACCATTATTAAACCAGAAACATTAGTACTACCAGAGAGGTTTATTATCCCCGGTACAAATTCACTCTGCGTATATATTATACCTTTATATAGAATTTCTTATAAAAAAGTATAATTTTAAACTTATCGAACTGTTAGTGAAGTCCACTTCACTGTATACACGATGACAGTATGTATCGCTTACATGTAATTAATAGTAACAAGTTTACATATTTTATTTAAATGATATACTTTTATATAACATTATATTTAATCTTGCAAAAGGAACAACGTGTCGGGTAATTGCGTACCAAATAGAAAACCCCGGGCTTTGCTATTGGCTCGTTTTTTTGTAAATTAATTGTTGTTTTTACCGATTATGTAATACTATGTTATGTATGCTACGACTCCCTCGTCAACTCTCATAACATGTACCACCGGGTACGTTATTAACACCACAAAGTTAACTTATAACTGCCACCTAATTAAGAGACCACCCCTTATGTCCTTCTGTTTACATAACACACACATACAGTATACTATACGCCATTGCGTATAACATCTAGGCTCTTCTTTTTGTCAATAGAGATTATCATCACCCCCCCCCCTCACCACCCCGATGCCTTGCTAATACTACGTTCATTAGACCACCTCAACACACGACTATCGGCTTACACACATACTAGATAGTATGTCTATAGTCCTATATAGTAATAGAATGTCTATATTATTAGTCATCCATTCTACTGATACAGGGGTATTAGTTTATTTCTACTATTTTTTTGAGATGTATGTACAATGTACATTGTACATATATAATTGTACATATACAATTGTCAATTTATACATATCTTTATAATATTATATTATATTAGCAAAGTACAAATGGATTCGATATTAATATATATCTATATATATATATATATATATGGTATTACGGAATACCATTTAAAATACAAATTACTGAATATAGCCTATCGAGATAGGTCGGTATACACTATCTACTCATTATAATGGTGTACGATGTTAACTATTGTACGGTTGATTTACTCGGCACTTTTAATTTGAAAATATAATAAATTAAATAATAATTATATAAATAAACACTAATCGATAAACGTTTAAAACTATACTCACTATAACTACTACACACATTGTTCCTTAGTATACTATAGTATGCCTAGTATACTAGTCCTTATAAGGACTCCTTACCACGACTCCAGATTAAAAGATTAATGTAAGTATACTTTTTAACAATATATTTAGAAGAGTCTATAGACTATATGTGACACTTTAATCTGAACACATGTGTGTGTGTTATTGGAATCACACAGCTCTAGCTATTACGTAATAGTAGTTAATAAATAGTATTTATTAAATACCAATTGGTAACTTATGAGTATAGTTAAGACCTCCCATAACCTCGAGGTTGTAGGAGGTATTGGTATAGTGTTATTATTATCTTACGAGTATAGTATTATCTTGTGTAATATAATATCATTGTTAATAACACCCGCCTATATACTAAATGTGGCTGAATGTGTCTAAATGTGCTATACCTATATACATATATATCAATCGTGTTTTTAATGTTATATATTTTTAAAGTTTTATAAATGTTAACATACATTATTTATATTAATATAGCATGTACATTTATAACAGCGCTCTTATTAAATATATTTTAATAGAGTAACATAATTATAATAACCTATTAATATAGTAACAATCTGTGCAATGTACACTATACAATGCACATTATACAGTGACGACACCCCAATCACGACACCCCTGTATATTTTCGTATATATTTAGTATACAATATATACAATTTATATATGGCATACTATACAGAGTATACATGTATCGGTTTAAATACGCATTAACATGTCAAATGAAGTTAGGTTAGCGAATGTATTTAAATATTTAGCGAACGTCGTACCGTGCTAATATATTATCAATATCAACATTTATATATTATCGAGGCATATTATATCATCGGATAGGAGGACATATATGTCCTATAGTAGGCTATATGTACTATAGTAGGCCTTGCTAGTATACACTATGCATGGTATACCTGCAGGTAACACGTCGTCAATGATATGGTATACTGCAGTGTTATCTATACTTGCATGTATACGATGTATACTATCAAGAACAGCTAACAGGTACCTGTTACATTCCCCCTATTCCCCCTATTCCCCCTATTCCCCCTATTCCAAGAGCGCAACTCTTTTCACACTCAACACATTACTGGCGCATGCGCCGAATTAAACAAACGTGACAAATGACACAATTACAAGTATCATTAATGGAGGAGGAGGCGGAGTAGGAATGGGCGAGCTAGGAGGTCGCAGTGAGGAATGGGCAGCAGCGGTCACGGTAGCTGCGGTCAGTTCATCAGCGGTGGCCACCTAGCGGCCTGACATCGAACGATTAATGCGTACCATAAAATGCAAATGCGTGCGCGGATTGATTTATCTTCGGGTCGCGGCCACAATGGATCACACCGTAGTGGTCAATGATATATAAGTAGTAGTGGTGGTGGTAGTGGTCAACGCTATAGAAGTAGTGGTGGTAGTGGTGGTCAGCTATAGAAGAAGGTCGTTTAAAGTTTGCCGTCGTAAGTCTAGCGAATTAATAGGTATAAACTATACCTTAGTTCGGTACCATCGACTTTAGTCGTATATAGAATATATGCGTTATGTCCACGCACAAACATACGCACGCACATATGTGTATACGTATACATGCGAGTAAATATACATACACACATATGTGTAGAAATGTGCACATTTATTCTTAATGTGTATTTCTTAATATATAACGATATATAATAATAATAATAATAAAATCAGATTTGGTAATTGCCTGGGTGAAGGAAGAAGCAGAGCTTATCAAGTCTTTCACCCATTTATGATTACGATAAGAACAAATTATATAGGAATATAATTAAAAACAAGAAATAGTAGAACAAAAAATAGAGTAAAAAATTAAATTATTAAAATAAATCATCAACTCATAACGCATAAACAAACATAGTATATCAACTTTCCGAATGTGGGTTCATCAAGTCCACAATCTTAGGGAATATACTTTCGCCAATAGTATATACACTGGTATATATATTTAAATATATAGTCTAGAATATATACTCTGAATATAGCTACAATTGTAATATCTTATATTATCCATAATACATATATACTATATATTTCTAGTAAATTAAAGAAAAAAAAGTATATGTAAATATTATTGATAATATTAATGATTTAATTTGAGCAGTTGTTCAAATCAAATTCATTGTCGATAAATATGTACTATATTAATTGCTACTAATAGGACTATAATTGTGACACACACGTGTGCGGCTTATAACATGTCATATATGAAATATATTTGAATGACTATACAATATATTATATGTATATAATGTACATTATCATATGCATACATATACAAATAAGTATTACACTTTTATAAAATAATACACAATCATTTATATATATATATTTAAAATAAATAATATATATATATATTATTTATGTATACTATTTATGTATACCATTATTTATAATGCCGTACTAATCTGTCTAATTATTTATGTGGTACTCTAATGACTATTCTTATCGGATTGTCTACAGCGTAGTGGTTTACTTAACGTCGCTACGGGGAAACTTAGAGAGAACTAGTATTTAAATGCGGGAATATCTCCCGTTCGCCACGTAATTACACACAGCATGTGATACAGCGGTTTGATCTTACTACTTAGTTAGTTTACCTGCTTATAAGTAGTGATTACCTGTACCTGCTTATAAGTAGTGATTACCTGTACCTGCTTATAAGTAGTGATTACCTGTACCTGCTTATAAGTAGTGATTACCTGTACCTGCTTATAAGTAGTGATTACCTGTACCTGCTTATAAGTAGTGATTACCTGTACCTGCTTATAAGTAGTGATTACCTGTACCTGCTTATAAGTAGTGATTACCTGTACCTGCTTATAAGTAGTGATTACCTGTACCTGCTTATAAGTAGTGATTACCTGTACCTGCTTATAAGTAGTGATTACCTATACCTGCTTATAAGTAGTGATTACCTGTACCTGCTTATAAGTAGTGATTACCTATACCTGCTTATAAGTAGTGATTACCTGTACCTGCTTATAAGTAGTGATTACCTATACCTCATGCATAGCTAAGTTCTCTACCATTACACACGGGACTCAGCGGTGGGTACATAATCCTAGCGTGATTAAACGCCTCGCCACCTATTGTATAAAGTCGCCATTAAATATCGATAACTAACTTAATATCGCCCAACAAACGAGGCGGTCATTACAAACGAGAGAATAGTCTGTCAGGCTATATTAATTAATTCGTCAGATGTACACAGTGAAATATTACTGTGGACATCTGTGTAGTTATCCAAAACTATGAAAGTAAATGGTATAATATAGTATATATATATACTATATATATATAAATATATTAATAGTATCTAGTAGATACTATCTAGTAGATTCGTGTAATGTTAATATAGTATATATATTATATATATATATATATATATATATATATATATATATTATTAGTTACTATTAGATACTATCTACCATTAAATATATTTTAATCTAAATAAACATCATACTATAGTATATATAATCTATATATTATTAGTTACTATATATAGTAACTAATAATATAGTATATATATATATATATATATATATAATATATATACTTAATTAACATTACACGCATACGTGCTACTTCTGCAATGATAAGACTGAATTTCATATGAACTAGTAAAAATATAAGATTCAAGATCAAATTCAACCTCTAAAGATCCCTAGTTCTATCCATACTACTTTACGGGTGTGAAACTTTGACGCAAGTGTTGAATGAGAAAAAGATATCAGCATTTGAAAATAAAGCTCATTGAATATTACTAGAAATAAATTACCGCGTGTATGTGGATTATATCATCTTTTATTACTTTTAAATGTCGACTATATTCATATATGATATCATTGTAATTTCTTCTTTTTAAATTTATTATTATTCGTGTATTTATTTATTTTTTTTATTATTTCAACTTGACGCATATATGAACGTCTATCGTTTTCATAGAGTCAATAAACCTTTCTATTATTATTATATTTTATATATATATAATGACTCATTATAATGAGCCGTATTGATGACGTCAGTTATTAGCAAGACCTCCTATAACCTCGGCTACAGGAGGTCTTGTTAATAAGTACTATAGTACTTAATAACCGAGTTCATCAACCCTGCTCACAATACACAAGTACATAGGACACGTGTATGCATGTAGTGTAGTTAACTACCTCAGCGTTACATTTCTACAGAGTATACTGGGGTATATATACTCTATAGGGTATACCACTTAATTAAGTTACAATGTAGTCTTTCGGTGAATACTGATCCAGCCATTAATCATTGACCTATTTAATGTCGGATACGTTGAATGCGCATGTGTGAATATGTGTGTCACGTGATGGAGTAATGGATAATGCCGGAGTATCTATGCATGATACATATATATGTGTGTATATACGTATATATATATATATATATATATATATATATATATACAATGTACATATGGGTTGTTAATGTTTACATGGCAATTTACATAAATTATGCTATAGATTATTTTAAATGAGTGTGTTTTGACGAATATACAAGTATACTAAGTATATATATATATATATATATATATATATATATATATATATATATATATATATATGCTATATATTTACAAGTATATCACTGAATAAACTATGTAAATGTGTATATTAATAGTATTACTTTAATACTAGTATACCTAATATATGATCTTGCTTCTCTTCGAGCATGTATATATATATGCATAAATGTAAATATATATTTTGAATTTAATTGAAAGTTTATTTATACACTTATAAAACTTATTTATACAAAAGTTTATTTATAAATCATAAATTATATTTCAAATTATATTTCAAAAGTACATGTATATATATGTATATATGTGTATACATGTATATATACATATACCATATATGGTAATACAAGTATATATATATATATATATATATATATATATATATATAAATAAATACAAATAATAAAAGTAGTTAATGCAATCATACCATTTAAAATAAAATAAAATAAATCGGAAGGAAGGAAAAAAGAAATAAAATAATAACGACAACCTGTAATATAGTACATGTTGTCACTATTAATATATGATATTATAACCTTCAAGTTTAACCACTCTCTGTATATATATTATATATATATATATATATATATATATATATATATAATCATAAAAGGGTGAAAGACTTGATAAGCTCTGCTTCTTCCTTCACCCAGGCAATTGCCAAATCTGATTTTATTATTATTATTATTATTATTATATATACATATATGTACCTAGTTGTTACTATGGCAACAGGTGATTATATATAATCACCTGTTGCCATAGTGTACAAGGTGTTGGTCGTATAGACGTATCTGTTTACCTCTTACAAGCACACACGTCGCACATAACGACATCCGCATAACAACAGGTTGTATATAACGACATATTGTATAAATCATGCGCCTACTTCAAACGTTCAATCTAGGCATGTGTATGTGTATATGTGTGTTTGTATGTTTGTGTGTGTATGTGTATGTATGTGTGTGTATGTGTATGTATGTGGGTGTATGTATATTTAGATGTGTTCGCCGACTATAGTTCATATATATACATATATATATATATATATATATATATATATATATATATATATATATATATATATATATGTATACATATATATATATATATATATATATGTATGTATACATACAAGGCGTGACTTATTAACCTACATAGGCTCACTCACACGTATATGTGTTTACTTGTATACATATAGGGGGCGCTGGAACCATGGTGTGTATGTAGGGGGGACCAACCAATCAAAATAAATGTTGTGGTAAAAGTAAGACCAATACATAGGAGGTCCCACTAGATTTTAAAGGGGGGGGGCATATCCCCCGTCCTCCCACCCCTTTTGCATGCAGCGCCCCCTATATATGGGCGACAACAACTGTATAACAACAATAGTAACCCCTCTAGCGAAGATAACGCATCATATATGTAGGCTATAGTACAATTGGCTATTCCTCAGGTAGTTTTATTATAAACATGACAAGAAGATATTCTAATAAATACTAATTATTATGTTATACATATATAATATATATATATATATATATATATATATATATATGAATGAATGAATGAATTCAGTTTATAGACAATGTCTAATGAGAATCAGTGAAAGCGATGAGCTTTTTTACACACATATGTGTACACATACATGTATCACTGCTGTAGCATGGGGTACACGACATAGTCAACACGTGTAGTGAGATGTGTACCTCGGAGGTACTATCCCAGCTATAGCTACCCCAGCTAGGTATGCATGTCTCTCTCTCTCTCGCGTGTTTATCTATAACTTAATAAATAGTCAATAGATAAACATACAATGTTTCTATTTATATGTGATTGTCCTTCGCCCCTCGCGGTTATTTATAAAATGTAAAAGTCTACGTCTTATCGAGTGGTACGTGTGTATTCGTATATATTTGTATATACATACAATAATAATAACAATTATAATAATATGTATTTATTGAATCATGTAAACGTGTATATATATATAGGTATACATGATTCAATAAATAAATATTATTATTATTATATATTATATGTATGTATTATATATATATACATGGCAAGTAAGGCAAGTATTAACATGTATATAATAATGACGTTAGTGATGTATATGCAGGTGTTATAACCCAGCTAAACACTGCAGTGTAGCTACCACCATATATGGAAGTGATGCCCTTCACTCGCGGTAATGTATCGCCGTGTATTAATCGTGACACTCGGTGGACATACGAAGGACATTGACGTCGACTATAGTTATCGATTAGTTCGCTAGGTGTTCAAATAAGTGAGTTATTAGCGAAGTGGGTAGAGCCACAAGCCGACCTGTAGGTAACTGTACGTGATATCATGATTTATAGCTCTATAGTGTACAGTGTAGTGGTCTGTATATATATATTTTATATATATATATACTTGACCCCTATAGGGGTCAAGTATACTATAGTATACTATAGTGTTTGTTAATCACATCGTGTGATAGTAGTGGCGGGGTTGCAGTATTGGTAATAGTAGTGTGATGGTAATGATGGTGTTGTTATGGTGATAATAATAATAGTAGTGGTAGTTATGGTAGTAGTAGTAGTAGTGGTAGTGGTGGTTATTGTAATAGTAGTAGTATGCGACGAGCTTGATTTATAGTGCATGCGTCAGGTGTCGTTAATGTTATAATCGTATACAATGTAACATGTGATGGTAATGTGTGCCTGTGTGCGTGTGTGCGTGGGTGGGTGTAGGTGTGTGTGGGAACTTTAATCAGGCCTGGCTAACTCAGAATACTGGAGTACTGAATATTTCACACGTGATGCGTTATTCGGAAGTCATTATTATCACTACTACACACAGTGTTGATACACACACTACGCGTCTCACACGCACACACACTACGCACACACACACGCACACACACGCACACACGCACACGCACACACACACACACACGCACACACACGCACACACACACGTGTATGTGTTGTATCACGACAAGCTATAGTGTGTATGTTTGTCATGGTATACTATGAGTCATAGAGAATATGACTCATAGTCTATGAGTCTATGAATCATTTTCTGAGTCATAGTCTATGACTGACTTTATAAGTAATTCACGTAAATTACGCTCGGGATATAGTGAATTATTAAAACTGAATTATGAAATATTAAACTTGTTTTATATTCGAAATAATGAAAACGTATAAGTTATCTAAAGGTTACTAGTCATGTAGTGTTAGATACTGACGTTAAGGTGAAATTATAATATATTGTTATAAAGTGTATACATTTTATGAAGATAAAAATCAAATGTATATATATATATACAAAATATATATATACTAATATATATACTAATATATATACATACCTAAAGGTATTTTTTATTGATTATTTATAAATCAATGGAACTACATATTTTTATAAACATATACATCACACATATATATATATATATATTAGGAATATTAAATCTAATTATATAATAATGCATCTACGATTTCTTCAATAATATGTGGTGTTATATAAAACACAAACCCAAACTCAAACTTAAACTCAAACCCAAACCCAAACCCAAACCAAACACCAACCAATATCTATATGAATTAGGTAATGGAATACAGCAAATGCGACTTGTCAATTTGGTGTGGCTAACAATAGGCGGGTCGTGTGTCTGCATCGAGGACACGACAGCTGACCTATTATATATGCGATGAGAACATAACCATGACAACGTCGGGGTCTACGAACTGTATAGCTAAACCCAAACCCAACCAAAAACCCAACCAACTCCGTTAGTATAACGATATAAACACGACTACCCCGCCCGCCCTCCCCCACTCCCACCCGCCCTTAAGGATTTTTGGGCCGAGCTTATTATGTAATATTTAGTACACACACACACACACACACACACACACATCCTTTAAAAGCTTATAGATTATATGTTTTTACACAATTTACAATGTTTGGAAAGTTCCATCGTTTGAACCATTCGATACATATGTATAAATGTTCAGAGGTTATAAATAATATATAGAAGATATTATATAGGTATAACTAGTGAAAGTATACTTTTGAACATATAAATACAGTGCTTGATAAACTTATAATAACAAGCATATCTTGTTCGGTGAACAATATTTGCTTTTTATTACAAGTGTGTCTACTCTACCTTATATTTTCAAAAGTACCAATATAACATTAACATTATAGCAGAGATTGTTCAATGATCGTAAAATATTTGATTATAGTATTACAAACCCGCCACATTTTATAAATATTGATCAAACTGTCCAAACGGTGGAGTATTGCAAAAAATGTACATTAAGGTATAATTGTTTAAAAAACATATTCAGATATAAGCTTATAATGTATTGTATGTAATAAGTATTACATAATAATGTGTATTATATGTTTTACATGTGTATGTTTATAATGCATATATTAAGCAATTATAGTTACTTGTGTCATATATGACTACTATAGACTATAGTCTATAGTATACATAATTTTAAAGATAATGAATTGTTTTTTAATATTTTAAAGTAAAATAATTGTTGATAAGAAATTAAAACGAACACATCCCAAATCCCTCATATAATAGACCATGTGCCATATATATAAACACTAAATAGTTCACATTTAATAATAAACTATTTAATCTATGGTTTCTTATATAATTAAATCAGCATATATTATATTACCACATATATATATATATGTATATACTAATATGAATGTATTAATATTTAACAAATATATACGTACACACACACACACACACATACACACACACAAGCACACACACACACACACGCATACACACACGTCATGACTACCTATTACATGCTATCGCTAACCGTGGTCACAGCGGTGAGGTCCCCGTCCTGTACGGCGAGTATGCGAACGGTACGCATGGTAACGCCCCCTGTCACGTGGTCCCCTGTCGTCACGTGGTCGACGTCCAGCCGTAGACCGGAAGTACTGACCACTCCGCTGGTAGCGTTCACCTCGAAGTGACCTCCGTCGCTGATGACGTAATAACGCACCACGGCGCCCGCCTTCGGTGGAAACAGGTCGACCTTGACCTTGAGAAGGGGCGTATTAGTTCTGCCCTCTTCGATTTCGGCGAAGTAGACCGCTTTCTCGAACCGGAACCGATCCTCGGACGGATTCGGGTAGAACAACGTGACTGTCGACCGCTGACCTTCGGCGTTCAACTCGACCTTTAACTCCGGACCCCGTTTAGTTACATCCGGTTGCCTGCTCGCCAGCACGTTACCGTCCAGCAATTCGAAATATCGACCGTCACCTTCAGGGTCGAGAGTGACCTCTAACTGGGCTTCCGGTCTGTCTAAATCCTTGACCAGAACGGTGAACGAGTCGCCAACCAAAGAAGTGGATCTACTACTGAACACGGCTACGTTATCGTCCACGTCCAACACCTCTACGGTCAGTTTAATGGTAGCGGTGGTCGCATTAGCATCGCGGCTATCTCGGGCTACTATTGATAGGGTGTACTGGGACACCCGCTCTCTATCCAGCGTGGCCGACACGCGTAGAGTTCCGGTGCGGGCGTCTATAGAGAACGGTTCGCTTCCGGATGGCGGTAGGGGGCGTGTCCACTCAACGGCGTAACTTATGACGTCACCGACGTCTGCGTCAGTCGCTCGGAATGTGGTTAGCTCGTCGCCTATGTTTACGTCCTCGCGAACTTCGACCTCTCGCGCGGTATCCGCCGCGAATACCGGTACGTTATCGTTGACGTCCGTGACCTCTACGCGAAGTTTCCTGCTGATTGACAGGCGGGGCGTTCCCTGATCTCTAGACAGTAAGGTAAGGTCGTAGCTACGAGTTCCTTCGTAGTCTAGGTACAGTTTTAAACGTAGCTCACCGGTGTACGGATCCAGTTCGAAAGTGTCCGAGGCCTGCTCGAGTTCATAGGTCAAGGCTGCGTTACGACCTTCATCGAGGTCGGTTGCGTTCACCGTCAGTATAACATCGCCGTATTCAACGTTCTCGGGTATCTCGTAGGTCAATCGTTCATCGGACCACGTGGGAGTGTTATCGTTGAGGTCAGCGACCGTGACGAACACGTCTATGAAGGAGGTTAACGAGTGACGGATGGCACGAACTTTGAACCCGTAGCTGGGCGTGGTTTCACGGTCTAACGCGTATTGCGCGCGTAACGTGCCGTTAACAACAGTGAAGGGAACCTCCTCCTCCTCGTTGTTACCTAGCACGGCGAACTCTACTTCATCACTACCATCGTATCCGGTCATTACGAAGTCCCATATCCGGTAGTCGTGACCTCGACCTTCTAGTACCGATAGTTCGATGTAGGCGCCATCTTGGAATGTCAACTCTCCGGCCGGTTTCACGAGAACGTCTACCAGCGCTATCGTTTCTAGGGGCGTGTAGCTTTGATCGGTTACGCCCACCCGCACGCTAAGCCTACCTTTAATATCGTACAGACGTTCCCTTACGGTTACCTTTCCCGACCTCGGATGCACGCTGAATCGCCTGTCTTTGATCGCGTAGGAGAGAGTGGAGTTTTCGTGTAGATCGTCGTCGTTGGCTACCACTGTTCCCACGTAACTACCGGGCTGGGCGTCGCTGTCCACCGACCACGTGGTTTGGTGAGCGATAACCGGGGAATTATCGTTAACGTCCGTCACAAGTATCACGAGTTGTTGCCGAGCTATATTGCCGTTATCCGACAGCTCCACCTGTAGTACGTATACGTCCCTTGTCTCTCTGTCTAAACCCCGCTTCACGTAAACAACCCCGTTCTCCAATACCCCTACATCCGGTTCGTAGTCTACCGATGAATATGAATAACCTTGACCTGCCGGTGGGTATCTGTGAATAATGTGATAGACAGCAACGTCTTCGGCTAATTCGATTACCAATTGCCCAGTATCGAAGGTCATCGCCGTAAAGCTGTTCTTGAACCGGATGTCTATAACGGCTTCGGCCGACTCGTTGATTTGATTACGAACTATAACTCGACCTTTAACCCCAGACCGAGGTAGATAGTTTACGCTTCTCTTAACGAATACGATATCACCTCTGACCTCGAAGTAAACATCCGCAGCTCCCCTTAAAGAGAACGAGAACACCGCCGACTCATCCGCTTGTATACCTGTCAACTTCAACAGCGGACTTCCGGTGGCGTATTCGTCACGGTCGACTACCATCTCGACGTCGTTGATTGACAGCTCGTTGTCTAGAACGTCTACTATCACCACCGTTACCGTCATCTCAACGGAGCGCTCTTTAAGCCACGCCCTCACTCTCAATTCCACCACGCCCATTAGCTCCCGGTCTATAGGCGCTATCCTCCATATCTCTCCGGTACCGGAGTCCACGCGTAGCAGGTCGGGCGATGTGTTGCGTAACGTTTCGTATGCCACGCCCTCCTCGACCACAGCGACCACGCCTACTTTCACGTCGACCTCGGCACCTTCGTGTATGTGTATAACCGCGTGCTTAGTCAAGGGCGTTAGGGGAGCGAACCTCTCGGAGGTGACCTTGACTTTCACCAAGCATTCATCCCTATGACCTTCACCTTCATCTCCTCCTCCTCCTCCCGTGTTACGAGCTATTACGTGGATGTCGTACGTGGCTATTGTTAGTTCGGTTTCTCTCCTGATCTCACCTGTAATTATATGTGTATGTGTGAGTGTGATGTTATAGTTGTAACATCAGGTGATAATATCACATCATTAAGTAAAGTTAGATAATATTTCAATATTTCCACTATATATGATATATATAATACATTGGCGAATTCTCTATCTGAAATTAGAAATATAATTATATATATATATATATATATATATATATTTTTACAACAAGATGTAATATTTCTATAAATAGATCCCATTAGTAGTTGTTCACTATCATTGTTTATATATTGAAATTATTTCATTTCTGAAATTGCACATATAAATTTATAAATTTAAATATATCATTAATAATAATATTATTCGCTTACATATGAAGATATATAAAGATATATAATAAATTTGTAATCTTACAAATTATATATATATATATATATATATATATATATATATATATGTAATGATACATATATTAAATCAGTTATATGTTAATATGAAAATAAACGATGAAACAATAGATAATATAACCAGTTTCCTCATCGATGGAGAACAAAGGAGAGGCAGGGTTCAGATAATAATGAACGCGGGAATGTTCGAGGGTAGCATCTTTATCCAAGGCCACCACGTTGCCGATAATTCCCGCATCTCTACTGTTATTGTTACTGTTATTGTTAATGAGTTCCTTTAGTAGTACGCAGACATTTAATTATACAGGAATGTAAAGCCATGCATGCTAGCGTGTGTGTGTGTGTGTGTGGGTATGTATGTGGGTACATTCAGAAACGAACAATACTATTAATTATTATCTTACGCAATAATAGAAGTTGACAGATGTGGGTCAGTTTCCAGATAAGAAAAGATAACGTCCGCGCATGTATAATTACCACTAAATTAAGAAACTTATTATAATAATGTATATATTTATAGAATATAATTGAATAGGGTTATATGCATATACATATATAATCACACATACACGCGCATACACGTATACGCATCAGTAATCAACATCGAATGTATATGCGTCGACCCGATCACGTGGTTGCACTACGGCCTACTTTTGAGATTATTAAAACTGTAACCACCACCACCAGCGCCGCGCTGCGAGATAATTGAAACGTGATAGCACGTCACCGATTACGATTCAACACCGCGCCGCACTGAACAATGTTATTAATTGCTTTATAATGTTGTATAATAACTCATAATGCACTAAACACCTATCTCTATTATACCACGCGTGGTGCGTTCAGAGGCACCGGAACTCGATAGTTGTGTTACGTTGGTGAGCGTTGATCGAGTGGGGTTTAATAAGAGTTAAGGGTTTAATACGGTTAGCCCATTAAAGGTAGTATGGAGATATCATTAATTCACTTAAGTTAACGTTATTGAACGAAAGGTTAATACATTTATATTAATATTTCAATTCATAAACTCGACATTACTATATATATTCGAATATATCGACTCAGCCATGCTGTGAAGATAGATATATAAGTAGTAGTAATATATATTTAACTATAAACTAGTAACGTTAGTAGTTTATAGATCTATACATATGAATGTATACAAATATATCATATGTTATTATTATAATCAGTATTGTATTAGAATATGTTCAATATGTATACATTATAATGTAGGGCATCGGAATATGTAGGTATTTCAATATAACAATAATGACGACAAACCCATATTAGGTCATGTATAGGTAACATATGTGTTCGTATAGGTAAATATATGCGTGATACTTACATACGCATTTGTATTGTTAGATGCATCATTATTATGAGATTATAGTGTCACGTGTTCATATAGCGTGCGTAATGACACGTGTTCATAATTCTCATCGTATATCCTATAGGGTACATAGGATATAGGAGGTGGCGACTCCTATATATAGGAGGTGGCGACATTATTAATTTAAATAATCTCTCGTTATTATATTATACACGCTAGTGATATAAGAGTAGGCCTACTCATACATATATATATATATATATATGTATACTAATACAATTAATGGTAGACAAGTGAGTGTATACAATATACGGAATCATTAGTCTACATCGATACACGCATACATATGTAGATGTTAACGCAGGAGCATGCTACCCATACCACCATAAGAGGCTTACGGGGGATTATACACTGTAGACGGGGTACATTGTAGACATGTCTACAAGGTACCCCGCAGGATGCAACGGTAGACGATGCGCAATACGACGACATATGTCCTCATTGTTACGAATACTACTATATTGAATCATATTTATTATAAATATCGGGTATACATGTCTAGTAGACATTGTCTACCACGCGTGTGTGTGTATGTGTGTGTGTGTGTGATAGGTATGTATACTTTCATGTATCTCATATGTATATATCCATATACATATAAATATATATATATATATATATATATATATATGTCTATCTCACGACGTGTACCTGCAGGTAGACATGTCTACCACGTTAGGTATAAGTACCAGGCCCACGACGTGTCTGTCTGTACCTCAAGTACGTCCCTACTTATTTCCATGTACTTATAAACGGCCACACATTACACACACACACACCCAGAACTAATTAGTATGACTCATTAGTATGACTCATTGCCAATTAGCGCTGCCCGTCATTGATCTGTGTACTTCGTGTACGCTGTATCTAGGCCTAAGTACAGTGTCTGCCGATCCTGGCATGTGTGTGTAGAATTAGATCATATTTACATTAGAATAATATATTTTATTTTATTTCTGTGCACATTTCATACATAATATATTAATACTCCGATAATGTATATAATTTATATTATTGTAATTCCAATGACATATATTTACATAAATAGATATAGGGTACAATATACATATGTATTAGGGTACATATATGTTAAAGGTACGTGATATTAAGGTACGTGATTGTTAAATGCACAGGGTACACTCTATATATTTAGCGTGGTACATATATGTTAACTATTAATGTACACGTGACTATTACATTTACATATCATGTAATTCAATTACGTTATATATCATACAATTGCATTAGTGTACAGTGTACATTAGTGTACAGTGTCCCCATAGATGTACCCTAATTAGGGTAAGGCTATAGGGACACTACTTACACCCTAAAAATTCACTCGCTGTACCCTCATTTTTAACAGTGTATGTTAAACTATAAATTATAATGTATACCTTATTACCTTATATATAAGGTAAATTATGTTTTAAATTATGTTAAACTATCTCCGGTAAACTATAAATCGATGATACTATCGACATACTATACATGTACATAGTCTATCTACTGGTTAGCATATTTACATGTAATCTGTATGTACGATAGTATTCAAGATACTCTTTATAGTCTTGTAATAGACAACTTATATAGGTTCTATATCGCTAGGTAATTCGATGACGTACGATATTGATAATATATCATGTATTATTATGAGCAATACGGTATGCGTAAATGTCATTATATATTTCATTATAATGAGGAGTTTAATACACTGTAGTCCGAGTAGTATTTGCGTCATATATTATATATATAAATATATATATATATATATATATATATATATATATATATATATATATATACACGAGACAGCGCATTATTGAATTGCTCGTTATCCGAGATCGTGTTGAAAGGGTATTTATCTGCAGAACGCTACGGGGGGGGGGGTGGGGGTGTTCGCTAGCCTGTTCTCGAGAAAGAGGATAGGCGGGGACACCTGGTGAGAATCAGCGAAACGTAAACGTTCGATAGGTTTCGAGTGACGGCCGTCGACCAATGGGAAGCCGTCTAACCAGGTCGACGACAGCGGGATAACTGACATCTCCTATATATCTAAACACTCGAGCGTTGCGCTAAGTATCCCTGAGAGTGGGGTGGGGTATTGGAGGGGTGGGGTATTGGAGGGGTGGTGGTGGGGATATGTCACCCCTCCAAGCCCCCTCATACGGATACGCTCCAGCGACCACGGACATAGGCGTATCGTTAGAACACCTATATCGCTACTACTACTACTATAAGTACTACTACCTATAGAAATATTAGAGATATTTAATTATCGCTCATCGCACGTGCTTATCTATGCACTGTAGTGTAGCGCGCATACGCCTAATTAGTACAGATTACGGATCACGTGACAGTATCGGGTTACGTCATCCGGTTGTACCGGATGTAGCGGTGTTGTCTCCCACGCTTGCGTGGAGAATATCACGTGTTAGAATGTGTGTGTGTGTGTGTGTGTATGTGTGTGTGGGAGTGTTTCGTCCAGTGGGTAGTAACATATGAGAGTGGAAAAGAGTTATTTAAGATGAATGTCCCCTCTATTAATATAGACTATCGCTAGTAATTTATCAGTTATATCAGTGATAAATAAGCTCATATAGAAAACCTATAGGTGTTAACCCTAGGAATATATTTATAGTAACTCTATAGATCTATAGTCCGTTTACTAATTATATATATATATATATATATATATATATATATATATAGTTATTATTAATCGATGTTAATACTTTCTTAATCACACATTAGTATAGTTAATACTGTATGATTACTCAGAATTGATGATCGATTAATGAATCATCGATACCGCACGAGGACATATGTTATCAAGGATATGACCTCGGTGGTATTATCGTTAATGTATACACATATATATATATATATATATATATATATATATATATCAATAGATATCATCTATATATATACAGGTATATGTACATAAAATCAATTGCGATATTCATATATATATATACATATATATATATATATATATATATATATATATATATTCACATATATATATATATATATTGTTATTTTGGTGGAGTCCTGGAACTTTTCACTTATAACCATATGACTCTAATATCGCTTCGAAATCGCTATCATGTTAAGACGTCCATGGTTTTAATGAGAGGTGATCATTTATTTATACATATATATATATATATACATAATATATAAAGGAAGAAAATTATTATTATATTTTCTATTTTTACGAATATTTTACATATACTATCATATCAATACTATCTATCTATTTGTTAGTAGTACAATTATATTTAATTAGCATTATAATTAGTATTAGGACATATATGACCTATAGGTATATTGTAATTAGTCATATATTGAATATATGTATACGTATATTGGATATGTATAGTGTATATCAATATATCGACCAATTACGATATACCTATATCCTAATGATAATGTTACACAGTGTATAGAAGTATACGTATAACGTATAACTCTATTTATAATACACTTTCCCATTATCATATCTCAACAAAAACAAAAGTTATTTCATTAACATAAATCATGTATTTTATCTCTATTCTATAGATAAATAGATTTATTAATAGGTTTATTACTAGTATACAGTAATCTCTGATCTATATAATATATAAAATAGAGATTAAATACGTGATTTATGTTAATGGAATAGTTTATATTTCCATAGTTGTATGAAATCTTCCTTTTTAGTCATTTTGTTGGGTATACGATATATAATATAACGCCTTGAGTTTTTAAACATATGCTCATATTTACAGAGATATCTCTATAAATATAGATAACACTATAGTGTGTTTACTGGGTACAACCCAGTGGGCATGCCATGTATGATATATATATATATATATATATATATATATATATATACTAGTGATATATTATATATATCATACATGTTGAAGATTTGAATATAATGTTACATAAAATCGAAGAAGCCGAAATAGGATTAGGTGTAAATGCAGATAAAACGGAATATATCTCTCTGAACCAGAAAAATAATAGTTGTATAAAAAGTCTAAAGCGTAAGATAATCAAACAAGTAAATGATTTCACGTATCTTGGAAGCTATGTCGCATCTACTGATCATGACGTCAATGTAAGGATTGGACAGGCTTGGACCGCACTAAACAATATGACATCAATATGGAAATCTAATCTCTCTGTAAAGCTGAAGAACAATTTCTTTAGGGCCCCAGTCGAATCGATCCTTGTATATGGTTCTATCACATGTACATTAACATCTTCTCTAGAGAAAAAGATTGATGGAGCATATACAAGAATGCTACGCGCTGCCTTAAATAAAAGATGGCAAGATCATACGTCTAATAATGAATTATATGGAAATGTCCCAAAGATCACGATTACAATTAAAGAACATAGGATGGCTTTCTCAGGACATTGTTGGTGAAGCAGAGAAGAAATGATCAGCGAATGCTTCTATGGGAACCTTTACATGGGCAACGAAAACTTGTACGGCCGAATAAGACATATACTGCACAACTTAGAGAAGACATCGGATGCACTACAGATGAACTGAAGACGGTGATGGGAAACATAGATTAATGGAGAAAACGTGTCATGCTATGCCGAGCAAGCTCGACCTGGTAAGGTAAGTAATGATATATGTGTTATATCATACATGTATGATATATCATATATCACTAGTATATAATATATTTTACCTATATGTATATAGGATTATACTACAGTATAATACTACTATAGAGTACTACACTAATTAAATATACATATATAGGCTTAAATATAACGAGAGTATACATAAATCATTACCTTACCTTACATTAGATAAACCTTTAATAGGTAAGGCTTCTAATCTTTAATTATACATAGTATCTTAAGCATAGTATATTAACTGTAATGGTGTGTGTGTGTGTGTGTGTGTATGTGTATGTGTGTGTGTGTGTGTGTGTGTGTGTGTATGTGTGTGTGAGCGTTTGTGTATCATCGATATAAAGAAACTTTCTTTATATCGATGGTGTGTATATGTGTGTATGTGTAGGACCATGGATGGATGTATGTGTGTATGTACGTATGTGTGCATGTATGTACGTATAACTAACGTGGTGATATCGGTGTAGTAGATGGACTGAGTGAAGAGCGGTTGGTTATCGTTTAGGTCGGAGACGCGCACCACGACTGTACTTCGGTCCCATTCCACAACGTCCGCGCTGTACCACGGCCTACTATTCCTCACCTCCACCGTGAACTCTACGCTGGCGACGCGCTCCCTATCGAGAGAACGCAACACTACGACGTCACCGGTTATCGGGTGGACCGAGATGTCCGGGGTCCGCGCCGGGTCTATTACGTAATAGAGGCACTGGTCACGTGTTCCGGCCACCTGGTCAGCGTCCTCGGCGGTCAGTCGACCGACGGTCCGAGGCGCGACGTCATTTTCGGCTACGTCGAACCGAAATGACCGGGATCCGAATATAGGCTCGTTATCGTTAAGATCTTTGACGGTGACCGTACAATTCGCCACCGAGTAGGCATATCCGTTGCTTATCTTCACCTGAGAAGTTAAACGTTTAGTAAAAAAAGCCTTTTGTTACCTATACCTCGTAGTCTATACACGGGAGTATCTATTACATTAGTATACTGTGTCACACAGTCTGTGTTCGCATATGTCTTGGATGGTTTTTATTATTTTAACCAAAAGTAAAACAATAAAAACTACCTAATAAA
Organism: Osedax fenrisi; assembly: GCA_964019155.1. Taxonomy (NCBI): domain Eukaryota; kingdom Metazoa; phylum Annelida; class Polychaeta; order Sabellida; family Siboglinidae; genus Osedax; species Osedax fenrisi. The sequence continues at coordinate 85,177,249 of OZ025243.1, forward strand.
TACATATCATACTGTAAAGTCAATTGCTGTTAGTCATGCACACGGAGTTCAGTGTATAATATGTATCTAACCATATAGTGTAGAAATATGTGTATTATATAGACTATAGTTTATATTGTATACATAATACATATATTTCTATTATATATATATATATATATATATAAATAGTATATTTATGACTATATTTAAATACATTTAATTGTACAATGTATATTAATAAATTAAAAAATCAGACCTTATAATTGTATATTTATGACTATATTTAAATATATTTAATTTTACAATATCTATTAATAAATGTAAAGTAAAACCTTGTAAGTGTACCAAATAACAATAACAAATAAAATACACTTAAATGTATGATAATAAAAAGTATAATATACCTATATGTTATAATGTATTAACTAACAATATGTATATATATATATATATATATATATATATATATATATATATATACATAGTATTTCCAAGTAACCTTGAATATGTATTGGTCAGCAGTTTCCCTGTCGATAGCACCGGAAGTGGTCAGATAACCCAGCCTCTCGTCGATAACGAACGGCACCGATGTAGTACCGTCGAGTAGTTCGTAAGTTAGTCGTTTGGGGGAGCCACTGGTCGTCACTACGGCCACTAGGGTATCCGACGGACTACGTTCGACGACCTCGAAGTCTAGCGGACCGTCGAAAGAGGGCGCCACTTCGCTATCTAGGTCAGCCGGGTACACGTGTACCGAGAACGGCTGACGGTGCGACAGCCGCGTCGGTACTCCCCCGTCTTCGGCGTAGAACAATAGATCGTATTGTGACGTCACCTGCAGCGGTGATGACGCATCGTAATGACGAATAATGAGTCATTATCATGACGTGTGTATTACATTACATTGTGTATTGCTGTAAATGCTACGATATGTTGAACTGCCGAAACTCCTGATAACGTATCAAAGTATCTAATCACAAAATCAGTATGTTCTCATATATATATATATATATATATATATATATATATATATAATACAATAAGTAAATGTCCAATATACGATGTTATATGGCACGCTAAAGTTTCGAGTCCAGCTTGTGGACAATAGTTATTCTATAAATAGATACTCTGGTCAATATACTGGTAGCATATATGCATGTAGGTATGTATACTTCGTATATGGTTATGAATTAATATCATGATTATATAACTAGATTATAGTATAGATTACACAACATTGTGCTGCAATACAATATAGTATATATATATATATAGTATATATATATATATATATATATATATATATATATATATATATATATATATATATATATATATATATATATATATATATATAGCTTATACTAACAGAGGCATCAAGTTCCATCTGCACGTCCAGAAAATAGAAGCCCGAGTCCCATTTACGTAAGCGGAAGTGACCTAATTCGTTACCGGATATCAGACTTAGCGTCACGTTACCGTTGACCCCGGTGTCAAGGTCGGATACCACAACGGAAGCGATAGTTGTGCCCACCTCGATCGTGTCCGGTATCGCTGGTTCATCTGTTGACACCACGTGGTTACATTGTATTGTTATTACTATAGCCGTATAAGGCGTTTATTAGTGGCTTGATTTATAATGTATATATATATATATATATATATGTATATATATATATATATATATGTTCGTGTATATGTGTATATGTGTGTGTATATATGTTAGTGTAGGTTTGTGTATGCGAGAGTATATATGTGTATACCACATTAATTATTATATAGATATTAAAGTCATGTAATATATGTGAATATATTCTGTATAGTATACAATGTATACAGTATTCTATATTGTATACAGTGCTTTCATAATAAATAAAAGTGTATTGCTTACACAGACTGAAAGTTAGCGAGCGTGTGCAAGTGGATTACTGACCACCACTACCAACCACCACTACTGACCACTACTGACCACTACTAACCATTACTGACCACTACTGACCACTACTGACTACTACTGACCACTACTGATACTACTGACCACCGCGATAATCACTAGGCTATTGTTCTCGGTAACACTAGTCTCCGCCCATTGTTGTGGATGTATGACTCATAGATTTAACATTGTAACGTATAGGTTACATACACATCCATGGTCTGACCAGTGGGGACCCGATACTGATGGTATGACTGGTGCTAGGACTGATGCTATGACTATTGGTAGGACTGGTGGTAGAGGTAGTAGTAGTGGTAATGGTGGTGCTGGTACTGGTGGTAGTAGTAGTGGTAGTGGTAGTGGTGGTGGTGGTGGTAGTGGTAATGGTACTGGTAGTGGTAGTGGTAGTGGTACTGGTAGTGGTGGTGGTAGTGGTAATGGTAGTGGTAGTGGTAGTGGTGCTGGTGGTGGTGGTAGTGGTAATGGTAAACTCGCCTTCAATAGTAATCGATACATACAGACATACAGAGCGGTTATGTCATAAGTTATGACTCATAACGTGTATTAGTTAATCCTTTGTTATCATACAGGCTATGTTAGTCATTGTGTGTATATGTGTATTTAAATAATCTATATTGATTAATATTTAATAACTAAACTACAGATGTATACTATATTATAGGCACATCTAATCACTAATACGGATATGGTGGTACGATATATGCCGTATACATTATACGTATACATTATATGGCGTACCCTGTACAATGTACAATGTACATTGTACACTGTACGGTGTACAGTATACATAGAGCTAGAGAGAAATCTAGAGATCTATCTAGCTATATGACCCTGTACAATGTATGATGTACATTGTACATTTTACAACAACATACACGTTTATGTTCGAACGGGTATATATATGCCTATATACACAAACGTATATGGCATAGTGTATAATATATTAGTTATATAACAAGTTCACGCAGTTATATCACATAAGTAATTATCACAATAGTATATTAGATAGCTATATATCTATCAGCCTATTACAATATTAAGTTATATTAATAATGTAACATATATGTTATATGTATACATATGTGTACGTTAATTATAACGTATACTATAGTATTAAAGCCAACTACCGTGCTTTGGTATACTATAGTATATGGTATCACGAAATAGATAATAGATTACATTTCAAATAGTATACCCTAAACATATTATGAACATACCATAAATTATATATTTATTAATAACATGCATGTAACATACACGTATACATATGTTCTATAGGATATGTATAACCTTTTTAACGCCCACGAATTAACTTCGATTATATAATATCATATAAGATTTAAATCAATAGATAATATTGATCTATGTTTATAATACTAGTCTAGCTTATTTCATGATATATGTATGACAACATTATGTGATTCACCACCTGCATAATATAATCCATGTTTAACAGTAGAGAACCCCACATAAAGCATGGATCTCTATTGTCTACTGTACAATGGGCAATATATACACTATATGCATATACCATGGTGTGATATGTGTATAAAGGATTATAATCTCTATTGTTCGGAGAGGCTTTGATGTAGGTATCTTTTTTATTCTATTACTTATAGAATATAGGAGACACAACAAAATGTAGCTGTGTGTGTGTGTGTGTGTGTGTGTGTGAGTGTGTGTGTGAGTGTGTGTGTGTGTGAGTGTGTGTGTGTGTGTGTGTGTGTGTGTGTGAGTGTGTGAGTGTGTGTGTGTGTGTGTGAGTGTGTGTGTGTGTGTGTGAGTGTATTAACATATGTCTAGTGATAATGACATCTTTATAAACAGTAGACAGTGTCTAGTAGACATTACATATAAAGTGTATCATAGTACAGTCAATACATAACATGAATGTTAGCAAATAAAAGTATTATTTGTGACCAAGCTTATAATTTTTGTGTGAACCCAGATTTAGAATATTCATATATTAGCTGATATTACTATATTTATATTTATTGATTGATTGATAATTTATTTAAGCAAATACATAATCGAAATATATAATCAAAAGTATAAAGTATAAATATTTGCTAACGATAACATACTTTAAAGAAATAAACAAAGAATAAATACGAAATTCAAAAATTTTAAAAATTAAAACGTTTCACAGTTACCGTAACAATTTATATATGTTATATATGGATAATATTATATATGATATTTATATAATGTTTATCAAATATACTAATATAAAATAGATAACTATATTTAATATTATTAATTGAATTAAAAAAATTAAGTTAATTAACTAACTTATGCGATAATTTAGTATTTAACATTATCCTTTAATATAAATAAATAATGTTTACATAAATAAACACTTCCGACATATAATAATTAAAACTATGTGTATGTATACTTTAAACTATATACAATATACTGTAGATATATCTACATAATATATCATTATACTGTTATAATTAGTAATACAAATTCGGCATGCATAAGCCAAGCAGTTTTGTTATTAATTGTAAACCCAATGTTAATTTGTGTACCATGTCTATTTGGGTATCAATTCATATCTATTTATCTTCCATATTTTTGTTTATTTATTTTTGTTTACCTAATAAACTATATATTATTATTATTATTATTATTATTATTATTATTATTAAATATACTCCAAGTAACTACTATTGTAAAATTTGATACAATTGTCTAGATATACTTTCAGGAAAGTAAAAATATAAATATCGTTTTTAATATTTAAAATTGATGTTAATCGAATACAGGTCCAAAACAACGTTGATTGGTATACCAACATATATTCCTTTACAATCAAGTATTACCAGAAAGTAAATATAACATGTTCAATTTACCGGCAAATTACTTTAAACTTTTAAACTTAACAGATTTAACATTACAACTCGCTCAAAAACTATAGTTTCCACGGAAATAACTTTCCGGAGGGGCGTGGCGTAAGACCACGCCCCCTCGTGACCTATTTATTACACAACACACACTAACATATCGCGGTGACGGTGATGGTGGGCGAATGATTGTTCACGTCGATCAGGGTAACGGTCAAGTAGGCAGTATCCGCGAGACCACCGGCATCGGTGACCCTCAAGGTCAACGAGCATCGGCAGAGGTCATCTTCTGGGTAACACGGACAGGTCAACCGTTGCACTCGACTGGTGATACGACCGCTGCGCTGGTCAACGAGAAACTGACCACTAGGGTCTGAGTCTATGGAGAACGAGAGGGCGGAAGTGACGTCCGCATCGGTAGCGAATACCTGTTTCCGGTAGAGAATGTTTAGAGTTATTGACGGCAGGATAGATATATATATATAATAATAAAATTAAATTTCACAATTGCCTGGATGAAGAAAGAAGCAACGCTTATCGAGTCATGCATCCATTTAAGATTATATATATACTGGACAACAAAAATAGAAAATATTACATTTTTTGTTGAAGATAACATAATATAAACTACAATTGTAATTATAATAATTATTTATCGGAATATTATTAATATAATATTATAATAGGGTATATTCTATTATATAAAGTGTATATATATTATATATATAATATATATATATATATATATATATATATATAATTATATATAATATATATATATATATATATATATATATATAAATATACAGTGCATTACCGAGGCACCGACACAGCGGGCATACATTTCTCGGTACTTTCTGCGTATCGGTTAGTATGAACGCGTGACACCTGCTTAGCTCTAATTAAACTATCATTATCTATGTTGATATACCTATATATATATATATATAATTTAAGTATTGCGTATAGTAATATACACGTTAATTAACTATATATGAAAACACTACAACTATATTATAGTATTGAAGACATACTAAGTTAAGGGTACGCTATATCTTGTGTTATAACAATTATGTAGCTGTGATCGGTTAGTCTATGTTAGTGTATCCTCTGTTATGATATAACAATGAATACGTTATTAACTATACAGCGTATATACGATGTATAGTTAATAACGTATATATATATACGTATACGTTATTACATATACCTAACATAGGGCGTATATATTATACGCTGGATATCACATCATATATTACATCATATATTACATCATATATTACATCATATATTACATCATATATAATCAATTTTCATACACAAAATTATTTTGGTTTCACGATCGGTTGGTTTCAATGAAATCATTTCATATATGAAAATCTATAGCTCCATCCGCATATGTATAGGGATATACATTACTTATACATATAACAATAGCTATACCTATACCTATACAGGTATACGTGATGACGTAACTAGTGGGTGGGAAGTGACGTCACTATATAGCATGCGCACTAACCATGACTAGGAAGTGTTGTGGTTACAAGAAACGCATGCGCGCTGCGGTGCTGTTGCTTGTTTATTAGCCACACCAAGGACATGTCCTTGGCCACACTATAATCTCGACGTGCGTATTTATGATAGGTAATAATATCTATTACCCAACGACGTTGCCTAATGTTATCTAATACGACGTAAGAGGTGATTTTAGATAAATAAGGCGGATGATGACGTTAATCGTAAGTTTTATGTTTTGTTTACGTAAACATCTAGGTCATTGTTCTATTACTCATCGCATTGTTCTATTACTCATCACCGTAGTACCGGTGAACTAACAATACCCTGGTATTATAGACAATCAGGTAAATGTAAACACCCTATATGGTTTATATGTATGTGCATATAGTATATACTTCTACTGTACTATATATGTATGTATGTGCATATAGTAAATGTATGGGTATATTTAATACTATACAATTATATTTACTCAACATAGGTTCGTTTCATCAGATAATATTTCAATTGACTTTCACTAAAGCCACGAACGTTTCTATAATTATAATCTTGCGATGTATGTGTATTTCATATCGGACATAATCTTCCGGTTTATTGATTTATTGTATTACATTACAATGTATTTACAGTCACATTGAATATATATCACAGAGTTGAACGATCTATTTAAAATCAATACAATATTACATAATCTTATATGGTAACAAATTGTTACTAAGGTTACTAGGGTATACCATAACAGTGTATGTTCGTTATATTGCATAATGTTATTCGTGAATTAACTTCTGATTATGTAATACACGTTTATATAATGATTTAATGGATAGAATAATATTTATATTATATATATATAATACTTATATATACCTTAATATAAACACAAAAAACATTAATTCATATATACTTAGTATTTATATATATAATTATTAAATGTATATCCAATAATTATATAAGCATAAAAAAAAACAAAAAAATCTAGTAATGTATATACACAATATGTAAATAATAAATAATATGTGTTCATATCCATATACCATTTAAAACTATAGTTTTATATATATATATATATATATATATATATATATATATATATATATATATATATATATATATATATATATGTATAGTTACAAACTATAGTTACATTAAAATGATTAAATTAAACTATAGTTTAAACTATATTACATATATTGCTATAGCAACGATTTCCGTTTTCAACTATTTATATAGGTACATAAGCACACGCATGCATTTAAACGTCGTATGTACACACACACACACACACACACACACACACACACACACACACACACACACACACACACACACACATACACATACATACACACATACATATACACATACATATACAGATATATTATTTAAATTTCTTATCGCGTCATATCCGCTCGCTCTCTCGTATGTCTTACGTAATAACTATTATGTAACACACACACACGAGGGTATACCCTATAGGGGGCGCTCTGACAGCGGGGAGGTGTTCGAGGGTATTACGTAATGGGCTGGCTACTAATTAAACGTGCTTAGAATGCTAGATATATATATCTAGAATTCTAAATAAGCTCACGCGAGGCGATGATATTAAACGTTTCCTAATCTTAAACGTGCTTATGTATTATATAGTTTATAAACTGTAGTTTTTTACATGTAAAATACTTAATATGTTTAAAGTTTAAATAACTTATATTGCATAGGTAGTTTTAAAATATGACGCCGCGGCATATATTGAATATAATGCAATATAATAGGATAGGAATACTTTATTGGAATAATATAATTTATTGTTTTATTTTTAATATTAATTCTAAAATATTCTTTCTTTACTTTTCAAAAAGTTTTAAATTATGACATGTGTCTTTACGAGTTTTTTTTCAGTGATGTATTCATTAATTTATTATATATATATATAATATATATTATATATATATATAATAAAATAATACACGTATATTGTACACCGTATACAATGTACAGTATACACTTTGTACTATACACCCTCCAGTGTTCACATATAGGTATACAGCGTCTGTCATGCGCATTCACGTACTTGTATATACGGTCATGCGCATGGACACACATGTATTGTGATATCATTATCTCAAATTTAATATAAGACGCACCAGGTGTGTGTGTTACTGTGCATGTTCTTAATCCAGGTATATGTACACTGTATGTACACTGTATGTACACTGTATGTACAGTGTACATTGTACATTGTACACTGATCGGGTATCACATCACTGACTCGTCGCAATCCTTATAATACTCACGTTAACGATGCAGTATGTATGTATATCACTGTACATACATGTCCTATATACATATGTGTGTGTATAAACTGTGCAGTGTGTCGTGTTATTGCGAATAATTAGTGTTGCGTGTGTGCGATAATTAGGTAACAGTTGCCGCACAGTTATACTTCGGTGCGGTGTGCGATGTTTTCTAATTACATGCAAACCCGTATGTTATTAGAGGTGTGTGTGTGTGTGTGTGTGTAACTACTACTACTACTACTACTACTACTACTACTACTACTACTTCTACTACTACTACTACTACTACTACTACTACTTCTACTACTACTACTACTACTACTTCTACTACTACTACTTCTACTACTACTACTACTACTACTACTACTACTACTACTACTACTACTACCACTACCACTACCACTACCACTACCACTACTACTACTTCTACTACTACTACTACTACTACTACTACTACTTCTACTACTACTACTTCTACTACTACTACTACTACTACTACTACTACTACTACTACTACTACTACTACTACTACTACTACTACTACTACTACTACTACTACTACTACTACTACTACTACTACTACTACTACTACTACTACTACTACTACTACTACTACTACTACTACTACTACTACTACTACTACTACTACTACTACTACTACTACTACTACTACTACTACTACTACTACTACTACTACTACTACTACTACTACTACTACTACTACTACTACTACTACTACTACTACTACTACTACTACTACTACTACTACTACTACTACTACTACTACTACTACTACTACTACTACTACTACTACTACTACTACTACTACTACTACTACTACTACTACTACTACTACTACTACTACTACTACTACTACTACTACTACTACTACTACTACTACTACTACTACTACTACTACTACTACTACTACTACTACTACTACTACTACTACTACTACTACTACTACTACTACTACTACTACTACTACTACTACTACTACTACTACTACTACTACTACTACTACTACTACTACTACTACTACTACTACTACTACTACTACTACTACTACTACTACTACTACTGCGGTTGGTTAGCTCCAGTCATTACACCGATATCACGTGACCGATAGTGTGTGCATTACGTAACAGTGCACCACGTGACACCGATGACGTCACCACAGCTCACGCGTGCGTGCGTAATGCACCGCACGCAATCAGGCGTCTACTACCACTAGTAGTAGTAGAATAGTCTGTCGGTGGTTGTTGTAGTGGTAGTATATACTAAATTATATACTATAGTATTATAGTGGTAGTCGTAGACTTATAAATATATATATATATATATAATGTGGTAGTACACGATGAGGTTACATTCATACTATGAATAATTAGGTTAACATTATAATATAAGTATATATATATATATATATATATATCTATGAATGCGTGTGTGTGAATATAAGTATATATATGAAGTAATTCAAGATGGTGATAGGGTACCAAGATTAAACCTTCGGTGAATGTTATCTTTCGTTGTTTTGACGTCTAAATAGTACAGACACATACAGTGAGAGAGAGATATAATGAATTATACATATGTCACTATGTCCTTAATGTATGCATATTATACATGTATATATATATATATATATATATGTATATGTATATATATATATATATATGTATATATATATATATATATATATATATATATACGTGTATATATACGTGTATACACGACGTATTGTCCTTGCTATAAGAACACACACGTGATATAGGTACGCATGCACAAACGTGTGACATATACCTACGTGTATACACACCACGGTGGTAGATCAATCACCTGCTGCTCGGCTCTCTATAGAAACCACGCTACAGAGCCGCGAGACCGGGCTGTGTGCCTGCCTGCTAGAGATAGGAACAATGCGCCTTGTCTCACACAATACCCACCGATAGGTGATAGCAAAACATCTATTGTTCCTCGCAGGTATACACGTATATATATATATATATATATATATATATATATATATATATATATATATAGCCTATGCACAAGACTGTGGCTATTATTATTATTATCTACTGTTGTTATAGTAAACAATGTACAGTAGTATGCCTATCTATAGTATAGTATAGTATAGTATATACGATATTACATCGTAAGTCGTATACACAACGTAGTTCAGTGTATGACTTATACACTCTATAATATATCATTATTAATACATAAGATATATATATATAGATATACGTATAATACTAATAATAATCACTTCCGGTAACATTGAAAGATAACAAGCGTACCTATGTACCGCATGCATGCCATATAAGGCTATAGCTAGTCGAACGGGTACACGCGTGTCATGTGACCTCGTTATCTCGTCATCGCCCGGATGTAAACTTAGGGCTCATCCAGTCGCTGTAAACTAGTAGGACCTACTAGTGATATGTTAATAGACTTTATCATCACTCGTCCTAGTTAGGTGTTTGTTATTATTAGATATGTAGACAACTAATCATCTACTATTGTATATACGGGTTGTTGTACATTACACAATGTATAATGCCATAAAAGTATATATACACACATATATATATATATATATATATATACATATGCGATGATACAAATGTCTATTTTCACTTATCATAGGTATGGGCAACCTTAATATACTACTACACCTATAGGTGCATATAACAACATATAACGAGAATACAAAATTAATAAATTAAATAAATAAATGAGAGAGATAATATATATTATATAATTCATAAAAATAGTAATGATGTATAATTAAAATAAGTGAATATATTACATTGATGATATGTAAGCATTAATGCGTGTAAGATGGAATGATCTAATAGAGGCAGGGAGGGAGTTCCATAAGGATGTAACAATATAACTGAATGGTTTATGGTATTTCAGGTATGAGACATGAGGGCAAATTAGGGAAATGTCGGTATTTGAGCGTAAGGAAGTTAGTGGGCGTCTTAAGTGTTAGTAGGGAAGTCAAATAAGGAGGAGAAGTATAATATATTGTATTATGAGCGAGTGATAGAAGGTGTAGGAGAGAACTTTGTTGTTGATGGAACCATTCGGAAATGAGTCGGTGCACCGCTCCCATGGGAGCCGGTAATATATATATATATATATATATATATATATATATATATTATATACTAGTATAATACAATCTTAAATTAGCCTGAAAGCAATATAACAATGAATATTTGCAAACAAAGCGAATCGAATGCGGACACGGGAGAGATGACGTAATCACCGGAAGTCGTTTACGTCATCTCATTATAATATTGAGTAACGTATTTTCAAATGACGCCATCGCCTCTCCGCGGCCAATGGGTTACGTAAGTATTGCATCATCCCTCTCTCGTAGGGGGCGCGTGTGTGCGGCGTATATTTAGGCCATAGTACATGGTAATTATATAATACTTAGTAAGGGTCAATGTTTCGAGCGGGCGAGTAAATATTACGCAATTGTGTACATTTTACGTAATATATATATATATATATATATATATATGTGTGTATGTATGTGTGTAGGTGTATTTATGAAATAGATCTTATGAGTACACATGAATGACCTTCGTAGATCGCATCGGGCTATCGTACGACGTATAGCGCGAAGCGATTGTACTGCGTGAAGGTCGTGCGTGAAGGTCGTGCGTGAAGGTCGTGCGAGGCGCACTCAGTTCACCCCTAGTTCACGTTCAACGTATAGCACATATATAACCCCCCCCCCGACTATAGTCGACGGTATATCCAGTGTGTCTTGCTCTACGTACATTGTACATCATGCACACACGTGTATGTAGGCCTTATACACTGTTATAAATAAATGGTATAACATTGATTAAAAAATGGTATAACCCCGTGGCGTCCTGGTATACCATTTACGGTATAACTAAAAAAAAACAAATGTTATACTATATAATTTGTGATCTTATACCATTTAACGTAATTGTATGGTATAACTCGTATTTCCATATACTATACCATATAATTCATAATGTTATACCCTTATTTTTAACAGTGTAGGGCCTATATAGGGCCTATAGGGCCTATATAGGGCCTATAATGTATACATTGTAGGGCTATACTACTATACGAAACGTGTACTGTAAACCCCTCGGGCTCTACGTACATGTACTGTAAACCCCTCGGGCTCTACGTACATGTACTGTAAACCCCTCGGGCTCTACGTACATGTACTGTAAACCCCTCGGGCTCTACGTACATGTACCGGACTGAACAATAGTGCATATATACGTGTATGTATATAAGTTTAAATACAATAGTAGTATGTATATACTACTGTACCTATCATATATACGGTATACTGTTTATATGTGTATATAATCGACCCGGGCTTCAGCTCCGCACTATAGCAAGACCTCCTATAACCTCGAGGTTATAGGAGGTCTTGCTATAGTGACTACACAGCGTACCGAGCGGGTTATAGCCAGCTGCATTAGTATATACTGTATGTACTAGTGATGTAAACTATGCCGAGATGTTTAATGCAGAGCAGAGAATGTTGGTTATCGATGCCGAGACGAGAATTTAATTTTCGGAAAAAAACGAGACCGAGTCGAGCTGATACTTTAACTGAGACTGCATCGATGCTTTATATTTGATCGTCATTTACATCCTGGTATACACACTACTATATATATATATATAGAGGATAATATGAACAAGCGTCCGATCGCATAGTTTGGTTTGTTTGGGTTTAGTTTTGACATATCCAGGTATATAGCTGCATTACATCCCATGGCTCACTTGGGATGTAATGCAGCTATATATATATATATATATATATATATATATATATATATATAATGATCCTATATATATATATATATATTGTATAACCTGTACAATGAGAGCTCCGACTTGAAGGATTTCATCGCTGCGTACCTTATAGTGAGGGCTAGAGAAGCGAGGGGCATTATCGTTAGTGTCCGCAACGCTGACCGCTATGGTCAAGCTAGCGTACAGTGGCGTTACGGCCATGTCGTGTGTAGTGACAGTCAACCGGTAGGTGGAGGTCTCTTCGCGGTCAAGGGTCACCCGGGTGGTCAAGTACAGGTGACCCATACGTTGTCCTGGTGGTGGGGGGAGGGGTGGTGGTCAGGGGGGGGGTGTAGGCAATAATGGGACAGGATACATCATATATTGAAACCGTTTAGTTGAAATCAAGAGAAATGTGCGATACGTTTCATATATAATTATGAAAAATAATTATATATATATATATATATATATATTGTAATTTAATTGGGTTATATATTTATGTATCGTATAATGTTTTATGCATATATGCTATATAATAGTTCAGGTTGACCTAATTCCTTATGAACTATAGTTTATATAGTTGTATTCCTATTAAACTATAGCATTACTGCCAGCTCGCTTTAATCATTAGTACACTTAGTTGTTTAATAAGTACCCTACTGCAGTGGGTAATGCCATATATGGCAGTGCTATACGGTAAGGGGGCAAGTGTCCTCAGATAAAGTAATAAAATATGTTATGGGAGAATGTTTGTATAGTCCTATATTTATTGTAGGACCCGTGTTAAGTAAACAAATATGTCAGCTTTAGTATATACGTACACACACACATACCCATACACATACACACACACACACATATATATATATATATATATAACTTATATTGTATATATATGTAAGTAGGTCACCTAGTGGTCAAATGTGCTCATTATTAAATTGAGTATATTTTATTTTAATATATTAAAATAAAATATAGGTCAGGTGACCTACTTACATGCTTATGTGGACAAACAAGTGTTCACGTATCACCATTGTAACAATAAGCATGTACGCGTGTCTATAGATAGTAACCATCGATATAATGAAAGTTTTAATACATATACGATATTAACTAGTTAATATCAAAGCACTTGGGCTGTTGATATTAACTAGTTAATACCAATGGTTTTGTTAATACTATACTATCTAGTAACTATATGGCTAGTAAATAATCCTCTATCATAGACATAGTGGTATAATATGTAGAAAAATGACTTTGTTTGGGCATATCTCTAGACATTAATCACTAGCTAAGATGATATTGCGAGGTGCAGTTGAAGGCGGTAGAAAGAGACACTGGATCGATGACATCTCCGACTTAAGGGCACTTAAGACAATTGTATAATATACTACTGCTGATCGTGAACAATGGAGGAAGCTGTATTCTTCAATAGCACGTGATCTCCCCAAGGACATAGTCACGTGACTATGTTGTAAGTAAGTTATTAATGTAATGAATTCTGACGTTTCAACTTTTTGTATTAATACCATGGTCTACATAATAACTGCTCTCTTGCCCAAGCGCAATGCGCGGAGCTTTCATCGCGAGTGACATCTGACATATCGTGGCACGCGAATTTGAACAAAACTAATTGGTAATACGTTATTACTAATAACTAACGATGCATTGTTTATGTAATCAATCATATTATACGTATGTGAAGCATGCGTGAATCTCACGACTAACTCTCAGAGCGTGGTGTGGTGTTATGTCACACCTATGGGTTATACACATACAATTATAACTGTATATAATTGATGGAATATATATATATATGTGTGTGTGTGTGTGTGTGAGAGAGAGGCACACTGTGCGCACATAAGTACCACATGGACATTAACACATGCACATATACAAAACGTATAAGGGAACATACATATATATGTCTTATCAGGGATATCTCCCTGCTCTTATACATATTCCTATAGTCACAATGTGCAATATCTTTACTTCACAATATCTTTGATATTACTTACATTGATGTTATACATAATGTATGTATCACTCACATGTTATGTGTGTACAGTTAACTCGGGCTAACTCAGACTTTGTTTCGTTCGCCAGTTTAGTACGTAAGAAGTATCCGATATATATTCACCACTTCTAATCCGAGTTAGAGGTAGTTTATATGTATCATTATTCATCTCAAGGTAAAGCAAGCAAGTCGTGGCCGAAGTAGAATAAGCTATGTTGATATGTTGAAGACAGATTGTGGTCTTCGTGAGAAGGAAGAAATAAGAACCAGCATGCTGGATAGGGATGTCTGGAGAAAGCTGTGTCGTACCGATGCTCGAGTAGACTGACGAGATCATCCTCGAAATTAAGCAAGTAAGCATATGTATACATACATACAAATTATTAATAGGAGCGCAGCAACATGGGGGGACGGGGGATATGCCCCCCCCCACTTTAAAATCTAGGAGGACCTCATATGTATTGGTCCCCCCCCACTTTAACCACAGCATTTATTTTGATTGGTTGATCCCCCTACATACACACCATCGTTCCAGCGCCCCAGATTGTTACGTAGCATACCGATGTAAAGTTTCACGCGTTTACACACACACACACGTGTATGTTTAACTAGGGCGCACTTCTAACATCGATATTATATCGATAGCGTAATAATCAGATCGTGGGGGTGGGGGGACGTACAGACATAGTGACAGACAGACAGCGTGTAGAGATAGCGCGTGTCTAGACTGACCCGTGTGGCGTTAGTGTTTAGTACCACAACAACACGGTCGCCACTTGTTACAGGCAGGTAGGCATTACCGGAGCTCTGTACGTATAGGTACATATAGGGTGGAGTGGGTTTTGAAGTAATTAGGCGGTCTGGTTATGTATCGCGATAGTGATTTAAGGTTATATGTGAATTCACATTAACATTAATGTATTGACATTATTGAACTCCACGTATATAATATATATATATATATATATATATATATATTCGATATACGATAATGAATAAAGGCGTATATATAATAATGATATCTCAATGCATGTGTTCTCATGCGCATGAGCGTATATACAATGATGTGATGGAGCATGCGCATACTCTGTAGGTGAACACTATATTGTACAACATATACTATACAATATACGTGTATTATTGTATTATATATACATATATATATATATATATATATATATATATATGTGTGTATCTAAGTGTGGTAATAGGGGTAAACTAATACCTATACCTATAGGTATAATATACATATAACATAATATAGAAATACATCGTACATGTATATGTTGACCGGTGGCCGAGTGAGAGTGGCCGGTGGCCGAGTGAGAGTGGCCGGTGGTTCATCTAAACTGTACATCTACACTCGTCACGTGCTAATAAAGGGTATACTAGGTATTACGTAATGCGTGACGTAAGCCGGCTAATAAGTAGGCGCGTGATGCAATGGGTTGTAGAGCTAGAGCGAAAGTTCTCTCTCAAGCTCTACGCGTATAGTGTACATAATTATAGTAATTGATAAGCTGGAATTGGTAGTGTTATCCTTATTAATTATTAATATTGAGAATATACGTATATGTGTATATATATATATATATATATATATATATATATATATATATATATATATGGTGCAAGGATAATGATGGCTTAATAACTCTATGGTTAGTGTGTATACGGCAACGAATGCATTGGGGACAGCGCAGTGAACAACAGTTGTTAAGTAGGTCACTGGACCTGCATATTCTATATATAAACCTGCACGCGGCGCTATAACGAATAGGGGCGTATATCTCATCTCGCTGTCACAATCTCCCTCTATCGCGTGTGTGTGTGTGTATGTGAGAGAATACCTATAGGTATATAGCGGTCGTATATCTATTACCGGCAGTTTACGCTCGCGTGTGTGTTATTGTACTGGGTGTATTGTACGAGAAGAGATCACGTGGTATGAAGGAGATCACGTGTGATGCATTCATCACGTGCTCTCGCCGGAATGTTATTCAATATATGTCACGCGCGCGTTATTCAGTAATCGAATTAGACCGTCGTGTCATCGTTCGCTAATCTACACGTAGTAGTGATAGAACAATAGGTACCGTTGCGTCTACGAATAAGGGGGATGACGTGGATGAGCGTCGCACACCGTACCTATACTACTACTATTACGTAATATATACGTATATATTACGTTACTCACGTGTTACACTTGATGACGTCATCACTTGTTTAACACGGCATACGCGATACCTCTACAACTGCGAGCTATACATCGTTATGTAACACACAGGTATATTACCACGTGGTTGCGGTACACCTTACACTTATACAGTTACTATACGACGTACTACACATGCCACATACCATATATGGTAAAGATATATATATATATATATATATATGTATATGTATGTATACGCAAACATATATTGTTATTGTTATTGTAATTTTGGTGGAGTCCTTTCATCCCATCCAGGAACTTAGATGAAGTTTTCACTTATAACCATATATGGCTCTAATGTCCCATGGCTCTAATGGCAACGTGTATAATATATATACACGTTGAGACATACATGGCTAGATATACCAGACATCTGTTAACACGTAATAGGTCTAATATATGTACCTGATATACCTATAATAGGAACAACTGATAATGACCACTGATCAATAGGTTATTACGTAAGAGATTACGTAATCAGGCGGGAGCTAGTATTACGTAACAGCTAGTGGTACTGACCTCTAGCGTTTCTGTCGGTCACGTTGAACCTGTCATCCGGGTCTCCCTCCACAATACTGTACACGACCAGTTGACCGTTGACCCCTTGGTCTAGGTCAGTGGCCGTAGCCAATACCACGTGTTGTCCGGCCGCTATACCCTCCCTGAAGGTGACCTCTACCTCGGTGGCGGGGAACCGAGGGTGGTTATCGTTAATGTCCGCCACGATGACCACTACCTCTATCACGTGACGAGCGGAGGGTACGCTACGAACCAGGAACTCCACCCTATCGCCCACTAAAACCTCTCTGTCCACTCTGGCTATGTTACGTAGCTCTCCTGTGGCGGTGTCTAGCGAGAATAGGGGGTTAGGCTTCAGGAACCGGTAGGCGAGGTGGTTCTGTAGCGGTAGGCGGCCTACTAGACTGCCCACCGGTTGTTCCTCCTTTATGTTGAATACAACGCGTTCGTCTACTGCTACGGCTACTGCGGCCTGTAGAAGGAACACCAGCAGTAGCGGGGGGCTGGCGAACCGTTTCTTACGTTTTCTACACATCGTCAACTAGGAGGCGATACTAGTTGTGGCCGTCGATATCGAGCCGCGATGAAGGCTGATTGACCTAATGCTATTCGAGTAGTCCGTGTTTAATCCGCTAGGTTTGTCGTGCATTAATTTAGCAGACGATGATCGTTTGTTTTCTTATATAAATCCTATTTACGTTGCAGTGTAGCAAGCGTGAATCCTTAAACAGGTCGTTATACGTGCGTTTCGTAGTGTGTGTACGTCTTTACCGACTTGTATAAATATCGGGTACTAAATTATGAGTTTAAACAGCTAAAACGTACGAAATGCAGGTACCGAATGTAAACACTAATTCAAGCGTCGGCCAGACAGGTAACTCTCCGCTGATTGGTCGAGCGCTGTCGTCGAGTACCAGCCCCGTCGTAAGCCACGCCCACTCAGCTATTCACCAGATTATACTACGCTAAATAGAGTTGTAAATAAATAATGCGTTAAATCCCGTACTTATTCAATATTTATTTTGTATTCAGATACTATCGTTGATATCATTTATCTATTACTAATTGATATGATATGATATGATATGATGTGATATATATGATTATATCTTTGAAATGGATAACGCATAATATCCTATTGTATACAATCGTTTTAATATAGTATGACACAAATAATAATTATATATTATATCCTTAAATAATACCAACTATCAATATTTTATATATAGATATTGAAATATATTATATAAAAAAATCAGATTTATTATGTCATATTGTAGAGAAATCTATAATATATATATATAGGTATCCTATATATATATATATATATATATATATATATATATATATATATATATATATATATATATATATATATATATATATATATATACTTACTTGTTACTTGTTATCCCGTGACTCGTAAATCGTAGGGGAAATCAATCGAAGAGGCATCAGCAACACGTTTTCTCCAGCCATATCTTTCGTGCACATCTTGTATTAGATCGTTTACATCTTGTTTAGTCCATTTAACAATGTTATCAATCCATTGAGATTTGGGTCGTCCTTGTTTTCGAGTTACTTCAACAGAACCTTGCATTATAGTTTTGCACAGGTTGTCGTGTATGGAGACATGGCCAAACCACTTCAGTTTGCGACGCTTTACCGTTTTTAGGAGAGGTTCGTAAGTTCCTAACATCATGGTTATCCTATTGCACACATACACGTTCGTAATCCTATCTTGATATTTGATGCCAAGTAGTTTTCTGTGTGCTTTGCTTTCAAATGCAGATATTTTCTTTTGCATTGCCACACTAATCGTCCATGTTTCGCAGCCATAAGTAAGGATAGAGAGCACTAGTGATCGATATAGATTGTACTTAATTTGAAATAGATGTGTTTGCTGTTCCAAATTGTGTAGAGACGTATCATATATATATATATATATATATATATAAATTTAATATCATATAATTTATTTAATGTATAATATTATAAGGACTTATTGAGCCTGAGCAAGTATACTTTCCTATAGGCATCAACAATAAAAAAGTGGAATAATAAAATACGAACGTAAACATACAAACTAACTAATGATAAAGAACGATAAAAAACAGTACACTCTAGTATAATTAATAGGTACATTGGTATATATATATATATATATATATATATAAATATTGTTATATAGGGAAAAGGGATATGCACTGGTCCCTATATACTGTCCATTGCCTCCTTTAGCTTCCTTATAAGGAATAAGCTAAAGATGAATAAACCCACTAATGGTTTAAAATATCAACTAAAACACATATATTTATCATTGCATATTCCTGATCCATATATAACAATATTTATAAATATAGTTAAGTAGAGAGTGAACTATGTGATAAATGATTACATTGATAATTGTCCTATATATGCCATGCACGAATGTTGGTGGAATAAAGGGTATACCCTATAGGGTATTAAACCCTTCATTCTATATACGCTACATTCCATTCGAGCATGGCTTATATAGGTCAATTATATATATATATATATATATATATATATATATATATATATATATATACATATATATATGCTAAGAGGGTATGTGTAGGGGCTAATAAGTGGTAGAATGTATACATTCTATAGAGAGATATTATGAGTGGGAATAGAAAGTAAGAAAGCTAAAACTATAGGTATTCGGGTGGGGTGTAGTGAAGAGGGGGTTATTCAGTTATAAGTAGGCTATCACTTTGAAGAGGATACGCTATTTAATTGCTATATTAGATAGACACCTACATATCAATCATATTTCTGTGTACATATAATACACGTCGTCTATCTCTGTATTTATAACAATAAAAACATAGATTTCATATTTCATTTGTATAATATAATATTATATATTATGTTGATTATTATAATTATAATATATTCTACTTGGGTTACTTAGGCTTCCTATAGGTATACCACCTACATTAATCAACTTTATATTCTATATATTTAGAAGAATACCCAATACTCTTGTTAATACTATTGTTAACAATAGTGAATGTTTTTTGTCTTCATCTTAATTCTTAAAATTATTATATATATTATTTAAGGTATAACTAGACTATATTATATATAATCATGTCCTCCTTTAGCTAAATGAGGTCATGATATAATCTGTTAATAGAGTGGAACATAAGAGTAATATTATACTCTCTATTTATATATAACCAATATTCACGTGTATAGGTAATATATTCCTTATATATATAAATAAATATACTATATATATATATATAACCATTACTTTAAATCACAGATTTACTTCATAATAATAAATAAGAAATTGAAGAATAGTGTAAAAAAAACTGCAGAACTTACAACTCTTTTAATAGCATTGCATCTGACCACCGTATAATAACAGCAGCTATAAAATTGAATCTTAGATCTAATAGCTCGAGCTATTAAAAATAAAAATAGTAAATGCAAACCATATGACTTACAAGATTGAAACATGATACTGAAATTAGAAATTACTTTATTGTACCGATGAAAAACATATTCTTGATTCTTCAAAATTCTGATGCAGTTTCTGCGGTATCCGCAAGTTTTGAAAAATCATGCAAATATGCAGATAATAAAGTAATAGGTTACCGTTAAAACCCAAATTGAAGAAATTAAATGAACCCTGGGAAACAATAAACATCTGTCAATAACGTGATACACTGAACAAACCAGAACAACTGAAAGAAAGCTCGCCTACGCAGATGAATATTAACAAGTTTATAAATGCTCAGCAATATTTAGTTAATTCTTATGATTCAGAAAAAAAAAGTATACAAATAAAAATATATATGAAATCTAAAAGAAATCTGCACTAGCCTAGGAAATAATAAATTAAATCAGCGGAAGAAAGAAATAAAATAGAAGTAAACAGTGATAATAAACGATTCAAACTTTAGCGTAAGTATTTCAAAAAGTTAGAAAGAATATCCAATCTACAATTCATAGCAAAAATTCAGAGCATATATTGAATAATCTTGATATAAAAATCGACATTTTCATGAAAGAAGAAGTAATGAAAGCTACAAATAATATATCATATGGAAAAGCAGTAGGTTTGTACGAAATACCAGCAGAAGTTTGGAAATTAGATGAATTCAAAGATTTTTTTAGAATCCCATAACAGTGTTTATTTCCAGGAACCTATAATAAGTTGTACAACTGGATGTATTTTTCCTTTTACTAAAAAAAGGAGACCTTTCCATCACAAAATAACTACAGAGGAATTACTCTAACAGCATTCGCCGCAAAGATATATAACCCAATGTTATTATACAGGATTATACCAGAAATTGATCCAATCTTAAGAAAAAATCAAAATTACTTCCGAACAAATAGATCTAAAACGGGAAAAATGCTGACTATTAGACGAAGTTCAAAAGTAGTAAAATCTAAAAACCTACCACTAACTCTACTCTGTATTGACTTTTCAAAAGCTTTTAACACCATAAATCGAAAAAATATAAACGAAATACTTTTAAAGTATGGTATACCAGAATAAACACACGTATGTACAATTGTGATACTATACACAAATACTCTCTCAATATTTTGCGAAGTATAGCTAAATATAGTTCGCTAACCATATAGAGATACACCTTAATGTAATTACTTTGACATCACAACTGGGGTCTTACAGGGTGAAACACTTGATCCGTTCCTCTTTATAATCTGTCTCGACTATATTCTGAAGTTTATCAACTATATTTCATTCAAATTGGAAGAAGGCAATGGAACGATTTACTAGTTATGGAAAATCTAATATGCATCGTATGTCAAAGGAAGCGGAGAATAGAAATAGTATTTAAGATGTAATAATATTTATAATAAAAATCCAGGATAAAAGGATAAAAATGACATACACAATACAAATATTGTTGTGGGAGCTATATTTATTTCTATAAGATACATTGCTCAATAAAACATAACTTTTAGAGTAAAATTCATTTTGAGGGTAAATTCCTAAAAGTAATTATTATATTTAGATAAAATTAAATTCACCAATTAAATGCATGGTTAAATATTGTAACTGGTAATACTAATAAAATACATCTAATATCATGGTAAATTACAAATATGATTATTAAGTTATCGCACATGTAGTATTAAGAAAAACGTTATAAACACAATCGATTCACAAGAAAAAATATCTAAAGGTAAACAACTTCTACAATACGCATACGATACCATTGAAACTGCTATTCTAAACTCCAATATCAAACGTATTGAACAATTCAATGAAAAAGTAGACGTGTATAGACTGGAAGTAATAACAAAGTGACTGGACGGAGAAACCCAAAAAGAGGGAAAATCGAGGTAATTAGAAAGGAGGAGCGACGCTAAGCAAATGGCACGAACACTTTAAGAAACTGCTAGGTATAAGAAAGGAACCTGAAACGAGTTTCAATCAGATCAAGACTATCAGTGAAAGTACTCTCGCTATGCAAACTGATCCTTTCACGAACGAAGAATATAGCAAGGTAAATGAAAATCTAATAGACGGTAGCAGGGCCCGACGGAATCGTTCCAGAAATACTAAAATACGGTAACTTCGATGACATAATTCTCGAGTTCACTAAAAAGATACTCACACGACACGAAATACCATCGCAATGGTTAACATGCAATATTGTAACATTTCCCAAATCCGTTAATCTTGAAGAAGCAGGGAACTACAGAGGCATAGTACTATCAGTAATATCAGCTAAAATGACGAATAAACTGATACTAAATAAAATTCAACCATACATAAACCCTATACTACGTCACAATTGTGATTAATCAGAACGGATTCTGACCTGGAAGATCTACGATATCACATATATTCTCAGACGCTTAATTGAAGTAGTGAAAAATCACAATCTTTAGGCTATTATCATTTTTGTCGATTTTTAGAAGGCATTCACACTGTGAATTTCACAGTATCAACAGATAAATGATGCTCCGTATACTAAAATATTAAGGTTAATGGTTAACTGTAAACGATAAACCGTTTACCCTACAACATCATACAAGCGATCGCATTAATGTATAAAGACAGCTATAGCTCATACGCAAAAGTGTTAACACCTGACGGAGAGACCGACACATTTCAAATAACAAAGGGAGTCTTGCAAGGTGAAACACTCGTGCCTTTTCACTTTGTGATCACACTGAATTACGCCATGCGACAAGATATTGATGGACGAGAAGCATAATTCGGACTCGAAATAATACAACGAAAAGGGAGACGATCGTCTTCTTCGATGTCGACATCAAGAAATACGGCTAATATACCTCAGTTACGCAGATGATATGACACTTGTATTTCAAGAAGTCGAACAAGCTCAGCAACTACTAATATCCATTGAAATAGAAGTCACTATAATTTTTCTTCAACTGAACTCAAAGAAAACCGAAGGCATTATGTTTAATAACACAATCCCTGTCAACATTATAATAGAAAACGGTGGTACGCCTATTAACAATGTTACACATTTTTAAATAGCTTAGGTCATGTATGGCTAGCTAACAAAAGGATTTTGAAATTCGCAAAGCATTATCATGATCATCAATACGCAATATAAATCAAAATGGAAAACAGTCTTAAAATAAGAACTTTCAAAGCTACAAACGAACCTATATTATTATATGGTAGCGAATACTGGAAAATCGACTATACAATGCGTAATAAAATCGATGGCTGTTATACCAAGTTACTTAGAATGGTCACAAATATATCATGGAAAGATAATGTCACAAATAAACAACTATACAGGGATATGTCAAATATCTCTGAGGTGATAAAACAAATATGCTTGCGATTAACAGGTCACTGCATAAGGCACACCGTCGAACTATAGTTAAGCGATATAGTTCTTAACTTAATGTTATGGAAGCCAAATAATGGTATATAAAGCAGAGTGAGACAACTCAATACATTCATAGACCTTTTAAAGAACGACTGCGACTGTGAAGAAGACGAATTAAAAACAATTATGATGGACAGAATAGGATATAAATCAATTGAAAGATCTGGTGAAGTGAGAACTCGACAAAAATAAAGTAAGTAAGTATATATATTAATATATAATAAATTAATGGACCCCTCTTTGTGAAATATACATACATGTATGCATTTATACATGCATGTATACAAAATAAAAAATGCTATTATTATAAAAACTATAATAACTATCTTATTTTTTTTGTATTATAAAATAACATATATTTATATATTCCTAGAAATATCTTATATTAATATTATTTTCTAATAATAGTGAAAAATAATATAAAAATAAATATAAAATATATATATATATATATATATATATATATATTATAAATACAATACAAAGAAAAAGGTGATATATTCAATGAATAGAATTATGCGAGCTATGATATTAATATACCATATGCTATATATATATATATATATATATATATATATATATATATATATATATATATATATATATATATATATATATATTTACATGGTAAACTGTGAAATTGCGTATGCGCAATTTCACAGTTTGAAAATGCAAAATTGCGTATAAATATATATATATATATATATTATTGCGAATTATTATTTTTTAAAACATACCAGGGTATAGAATAACAGAGAAAAAAACATAGAAAATACTAGTGAAATAGGATTGAAAAGATAGATACAATCCTTTGAAATACGTGAATGTGCAACTTGGTTGAAGGACAAAAAGAAAAAGTAAATATTTCAATATTCCAAAATACTATTGGTATATGCGTAGTAGACATATTTAACTCATTTAAGAAGAACACTTTGAAAAAACGGAAGATAATAGGAACCATTAATGTATAGAAATTAACGTAAAGAATATATATATATATATATATATCTAATCGATTATAGACATGTTCGAAAAGTATTTAACACAGACAAATAATAACTCATGTGAGATATTTTCTTTAAAATATATAAACTAGTATATAAGTATATTAAATCATACCATGATGTACTAAATTGTCTATATAAAACATATACATTTCAAGATGTGAAAGATTATCATATAAAGGATTTAATCATAATATGAATGGTGGATGAAAATCTGATACATAGATGTTTGTAAGAAGCATACTAGTTTGAGATAACAGCATAAAAGTTATGATAACTGTCAAAATAAAAGAGACTAATATATTACAAGTGAATATTCATATCATGATAAAGAAAATAAATGTGATTACAAGAATAATACATCGATAATCGAAAATAAATAGTACAATAATTATTTAAAATATAATTGGAAACATCGACATAAATAATGTAGATCGTAAAATCAAAAATGCATGATTTGTACAAGAATTGGGCATATGTTGCAAATGCAGATAAACTAATAAAATAGTAAATAAAACGGTAAAGTTCCTAGGGGAATTTAAGGATTGATCTAATCAAATAGAGGAAGATTTTACAATTATAAGAAAAGTAGAAATCAAGATAAGAAGTTATCAAGGAAATGTATACAAAGTTATAACTTTAAAAAGTTACATGTTCAAGAATTACAGTACATACTACCGTACCGCAATACTTTATCAATGTTACAATTAACAATAATTATTTAAGGTCCCAATACTACTCAAGGAATCCTGTGTATACTACTGTCTTGTCAACACATACAAAAACTTGAATATGAGTAGTATTATGACCTTAACGAATTGTTGTTGATGTTAACATAGGTAAAGTATACTATAGTGTGGACCACACTGTGTGATACGGTTTCACTGTAATGCGTGCTCAAGTATCGAGTTTTAGAGTTACATTCCTTTGAAAGAAATATCAATGAAATAATAGACATGTATTCTTGAAAAATAAACCGTAGGATTAACAAGACTATTATCTTTAGGAATATTAGCATTGTTAGATTAAATAATGTCAGTCTTTTTGAAGGATTAGTAAACATATAATATACATACAATATAGAGATGAAAGAAAATAGTGTACCAACCTCTATATAGGTATCTATCTACTTAGTAGGTACATATGTACCGTGGCCAGTAAGCCTACTCATACACCAATACAGAATATTTATATAGGATTATATATTTAGCCGTCATAGAAGATAGAAAAATGTAACGAGTCAGTGAAGACTCTTCACTGAAGAGAAACATGTATTTAATGTCAATAGTTGAAAGTAACTTAGAAAAAAGTAAAGGCAAAATATACAGTCATTTTAATGCAAATTCTGATTTCTGGCAAATCACCTTGGAATGAAACTCTCAGAAATTGACAATATGTTTAACACTATGGGTGTTATTAATATAAGAAATTTCTTATTAATTTATTACCAATGGATTAACTTTAGTCTAAGAGATTCTCTGTATATGATATAAATGGATAGCATTATTAAATACCTCAAAGTATTCGTAATACATAAGGATTATATACTAGTTATGGGTGAAAACAATGATGAACATAATGATTTGAACATGATTTCAATACTAGATATAGTATTGAAAATAATCAGAGAATCAGAATATTATTAAATAAGTTCATTTTGTTGTATTATGTTAATTATAATTTTTTGGATTTAATATCAGAGAAGAAGGCATTCAAGCTGGATAACAATATCAATGATATATATATATTTTCCAGAACAATATTATGTGAATGCAGTAATAAGTTTCTTAATAATGATTAATCAACATATTAGATTTAATCATGATATAACCTATAGCAAAACGCGAGTGAACTTTCACTAGAGCTTATGAAATAATATATTGAATGGTTTTGGGAAAAAGTTTTTTAAGAGCTCAAGAAAATTGTTTCTTAAAATTATTTTCTAATTAAATGTTTATTGAACTTCGTATTTTAGCGCACCTTAACCTGAAGAAAAATACAATGATTACGACTAATGTTTTTAATCATAGGAATGGTGAAATTCTCTCTCAGTGTTGATTACGAATGAACACTAACATGATATGAGCCGCTAGTAAATCCATAAACAGTAATTACGCAGTTATAGAGAAATAATCTCTAGGTATCGTTTGGGCACTGGTGAAGTTCAATTATTATATTTGTAGAAACATATCACGACAGATTGATTAGACTGTTAGGAAAGAAATAAGTATAAAAACCCATATACATATTCACATATTTAGAATACGTGTTAAGAGATATTCTGTAGAAATGATATACTACCCGGAACATTGAATCAAACAGAAGATGCTTTATCAATTTATCTTCCCAAGAATACAAGCACTTCTAATGTAAAAGAATTGGAAGTAAGTAAACTTATACGATCTACCTGTATTCTTGGTGAGTATGTGAAACTTAAGAAAATAAGAATAATTCAAAAGGATGATCGAATCATAAAATAAGTTATTGATAAAATACGTAGCGGCTGCCAGGACAAAAATCGGATATTGGGTATAGATTTAAGTAAATACTATGAAAATCAAGCTAACTTATGATTGGTTAAGAAGGGCTGTATAACACATTAGAATAGTAGGACCTAATTACTAGAACCCATTTACAAAAGGTTTTAAATACCTTACCTTACCTTACCAGGTCGATCTTGCTCGGCAATTTATAAAACTTTCTTTTCATTTATCCATTTCTTTCATCGCAGCTGGTAATTCCTCGGTTCTACATCCAGTATCTTTAACCAGTGTATCGATATATGTTAAGGGCGGTTTTCCTCGAAATCGTTTGCCATGAGATGGTTGCCAGAGTAGTAAGTCGCTTGCTAGTTCGCCTTCGCTTCTCCAGCAATGTCCTGCAAATCGTAATCGTTGTTCGCGTATAGCTACTGATATTTTGGATATATTTCCGTATAGTTCCTTGTTTGTCAGATGTTCTCTCCATGACTTATTTAGAGCTGCTCGGAGCATTCTAGTATAGGCTCCATCTATTTTACACTCAATTTAGCTGTTAGAGTCCACGATATGGCACCATATATAATACAGATTCAACTGCCGCTCTGAAAAAATGTCTTTTTAATTTGTCGGGCATCTTAGATTTCCAGATTTCTTGCATACTATTTAGTGCTGACCAGGCTTTAGCAATTCTTATTTGAATATCCTTTTCTGTTGACCCGATGCAGCTCCCAAGATAGTTGAAATTTTCCACTTTTGCAATAATTTTACCATTTATGCTGTTTATTGTGATATCATCGGAGTCAGAATTTTGATTATCATGTAATGAGTTTTTTCAGTATTTATACTTAGTCCGATTTCATTTGATGTTACTTCTATTTGATGTAGCAGAGTATTTGCACTTTTCATATGATTTGTTGTGATTGCTATATCGTCAGCATAATCAATATCAGTTATGTGTGTCACGGATAACGTCTACTTCGTCGTTCAGTTAGTGTGAAACCTAATTCTGCATTGATATCTACAGAAGTCTTAAGAATATAGTCGAGACATAATATAAACAGGAAGGGAGCAAGAGTATCTCATTGCAGTACCCCAGTGGTAATCTCGAAAAAGGCAATATCACCATCGGGAGATCTAACCATAGAACGAGTATTTCTATACAGCATCATTATAGCCTTTCTAACGCTTCCGCCTTGCCGTGGTAGAAAGTCTTGCGCGCATCAATGATTCCTTGAGCTATGGTAACGGGGATTAACAATCTCTAGTAGCTTCAAGCATGTTACAAAGATCAGGGATGAGATGTCAGACTAAATGGAAGTAACCGACATTAGGAGTTGCGACCAATGTTGGTATATCAGCAAAGACAACCCAATTATGGCAAGTACAATAAACAGCTCCAGGGTTAAAGCCCCTGCTTACAACACCACCCAGCTTTCGACTGTAGATGTGGATCAAAATAAAATCCAAAATGACGGTATATCTCCAAACCCGAAAGAAAGGGATATACTTGACAACAAATACATGAGGGCTAAAAACAAACTATTAAAATGCAGAAAAATATTAAATATATCCGTTATGAACGTTAGAACAATCCGTTTAAAATCAAAAAAAGAAGAACTCGCAAATAACATGAAAATGAACAACATTAACATACTAGGCATAGTCGATCACAAGATCAATCATACAGATAAAATTCGATACGAAAATATTGGTAATGTAACTCTGATTACTAGCTCAGCATGGCGCAACTCAAATAATGATTACGTTGGAGGCATAGGAATTATAGTAAACAGATCTTCAGAAAATGTCATAACCGAAATTAAAAAATGGAACGAGCGTATATTGATAGTCAATTTTAATGGAAATCCAATGACAACAATAATAATACACTATTCTCCATGCAAAGGTAGAAACGATGCTGCAGAGCACTACTACCAACTTACACAAGCTACTGCAACTATCCCATAACACAACGTACTACTAACAGTTGGAGATTATAACGCTCACATTGGTAGCCATGATACTAATAATAAATTCACATTTCACCAATCTACAAATACCAATGGAAAACTCGCTATCGACTATGCAGAGGAAGCAGATATGATAACAACAAATACCCACTTTCAAAAAAGAAAGGGTAAGTTGTGGACCTTCCTCTCAGATACTGGAGGTATAAACACCCAAGTCGATTATATAATGATACGGAAAAAATGGATGAACAGTGTGAAAAATAGCGAAGCATACAATTCCTTCAGTAGTATTGGATCTGACCACCGGATAATTACTGCAAAGATAAAACTAAGTTTAAGATCTAATAAAAAGAGAACAAAAAGAATGACATATGACTGGTCTATTCTTAAAAATAAAAATACAAGTAAAGAATATTCCATTATAACTCGAAACAGATTTGAAATTTTAAACAAAAACAAAGACTGTGACGGGAGCGTAACATATCTCTATGAAAACTTTGTTAAAGCTAATGATGAAACATCAAACCAACTAATTCCAAAGAAAGAAAAGCTGAAAATAAAGATCATATCGGAAGACACAAGAATCATTGCTGCCAGAGATAAGGTTAACGTAGCTTTCAGTATTTACTCAAAAACGCCAACAGTTAGTAACCAAGATACCCTTAGACATGCAAAACAGAAACTCCATTCTGAATATGATAATATTTAATCTGAAGAACTCGATAGAGATATTAAAGGTATTGAGCAGGCAAATAAGCTATCTAAATACGCAGCCAGTTGGAAATTAATTAATAAGATTACTGGTCGGAAACTATCGAAAAGATGTATTATCAAAGCAAGAAATAAGGAAGACCAATTAACAATATGGTATGAATACTTTAAGAAACTCCTGGGTGATAAACATGAAATTAATAATACTGAAATCAAAGTTATCTATCCTGAAACTCTTGATATATCCGTTGGTTATTTTACGAATAGCGAATACACTAAAGTAAAGAATAATCTTATCGATGGTAAAGCAACTGGTCCTGATGGCATACCCCCATAAGTTTTTAAATATACTAACCTTGATGATATAATCCTCGAATTCGCAAATCAAATGCTTATACAAAGTAAAAAACCAGCTCAATGGTATAAATGTGATATAGTTCCTATTCCAAAATCTGGCAACCTAGAAGAAGTTGGTAACTATAGAGGAATTGCATTATCAGCAGTCATCGCAAAAATAATTAACAAGATGCTATTAAATCGCATTCAACCGTATATTGACCCTCTATTAAGACCAAACCAAAATTGGTTCAGATCCGGTTGATCTACAATGGCACACATCCTTGCACTGAGAAGGTTAATTTAAGGAATTAAGAGCCATGACCTAAAAGATATTATTATTTTTGTTGATTTCAAAAAAGCATTTAATAGTATTGATCGCGGGAAAATGCTAAAAATGTTAGCAGCATATGGTATACCATCTATCATAACCAATGCAATAGCACTATTCTATGAAAACACTGAAGCTAGAATTATAATACCTGATGGCGAAACAGAATTCTTCAAAATTTCAAAGGGTGTGCTACAGGGAGACACTCTAGCACCCTTCTTATTTATCATAACTCTAGACTACATAATGCGTCAAGTATTTGGTGAAAATTATTACAATCTCGGTTTCAAGTTAACAGAGAGAAGATGTAGTAGAGAACCAGCAGTCGTTATAACCGATCTAAGTTATGCTAACGATATAGCACTGATATCTCAAGAACTATACCAAGCTCAAGAACTGTTACAGAGAGTTGAATTAGAAGCTGGAAAAATAGGTCTAACGCTAAACACTAGAAAAACAGAAGTTATCGGATATAACCTTCAACAATCCCCATTTATTAAAACAACAAGTGGTTAAACAATAAAAGAAGTGTCAATTACAAATATCTGGGATCATGGATTTCAAGTTCTGAAAAGGACTTTGAAATCAGAAAGGCTCTTGCTTGTACGGTTATGCACAGAATGAAACGACTATGGACATCTAACATGAGTAATCAGTTAAAGATCCGGGCCTTTAAAGCTACTGTTAAACCGTTCTGCTATATGGAAGTCAATGTTGGACCGTATACAGTAAGCTGAGAAAACGGATAGATGGATGATATACTCGCTTACTACGCATGGCACAAAATATCTCATGGAAAAGTAAAACGAACAACGAAAAACTGTATAATGTTTTACCTAAAGTAACAGATATAATCTCTGAAAGAATGCTGAATCTTGCTGGACACTGTGTACGTCACAAAGAAGAGATGGCCAATAATCTAGTTCTATGGACTCCCACACGAGGAAAGAGAAGAAGAGGACATCAGCAGCTTACATTTGTAGATTCTCTAAAACTTCAAACTGACCTTGAGAGTATCGATGAGATTAGTTATGTGATGATGGATCGTGGTAAATGGAAGAAACTGTCAAAATTGGGTCGAAAGTAAAGTAAGTAAGTATTATAGCTTCTATGGTTTCTGTTGAAATTCCATATATTTGCATAATTTGCTCCATCTTATTTCGTTTGATAGAATCGAATGCTTTTGAGAAATCTATGAATAAAAGTGTTAATGGTAGGTTTTTTGATTTAACACCTTCTAATATACGACCAATTGTTAAAATTTGTCCTGATGTAGATCTATTTTTCTTGAAACCATTTTGATTCTTCCGTAGAATAGGATCTATTTCTGGTCTAATTCGGTTTAAGATCATTAGGTTAAATATTTTGGCCGCAATTGATGTGAGTGTTATTCCCCTATAGTTTGTTGTTAGAGATAGATTTCCTTTTTTAGGAAAAGGCAGTATACATCCTTCTCTCCATCTTTCTATAGTTTCTTGTGAATATACACTTTTGCAGGATTCTAGTAAGAAATTTTGAAAGTTTTCTAGTTTCCATACTTCTGCTGGTATTTCATCTAGCCCTACCGCTTTTCCGCTTTGAATACTTTTTATAGCTTTAGTTAGTTAATAAGCGGTGAATAATCCTATCTTGATATCTAGTTTAATAATGTCTTAGTCTGATCTTTCATTTATGTCATGGTTTGTTGAAATTGATGTTGGTTTGCCGAGTAATTCTTTAACGTGATCATGCCATAGCTTTATACGTTCTTTTTCGGAATTGGCTTTAAGTTTGGCTTTGTTGGACTTCTTCCTACAACTAACTTCATTCACTGTTTTCCATGCAAGTGCAGACTTTTTAAAACTGATTGCATCTTCAATCTCTTCGATCTTTCGTGTAATATATTCCTCTTGTTCTCTTTGATACATACTTGTGAGTATATTTTGAGCGTCTACGAAGTTTTTTATATTTCTTGGTGAAGGATCTATGTTTTTAATTTCTGCTGCATGATGAAGAAGTTCACGTTTCTGACAGATAAGCAGCATTTCCCATGGTAGACTCTTTATAAGTTTCGGTTATAACGGGATTATATTTTCAGCAGCTTCTTTGCATGCTATCTCAAAATAGTTATATCTTGTATTTGCACTTACATCTGTTGGTTTAAATTCTTGGAGGGTTTTAAATCTATCTTTAACCTCAGTTACGAACTTATTTCGGATATTAATATATTGCTTCATTTTAGTCCAATCATATGGTTTATTATTACATAATTTCTTTTTGTTTGCTCTCAAACAGAGTAGTATTTTGGCTGAAATTATACGATGTTCAGATGCTAAACTTATGAAAGAATTGTAAGCTCTGCAGTTTTTTTGCACTGTTTTTCCATTTTTATTGATGATTATAAAATCAATTTGTGATTTAAAATTATTTGGAGAGCTATGTATCCATAGACCTGATATCTTCTGAAAGTGTGTATTCAAACATAGAAGATTATTTTCACGAATGAAGTTGATAAGCATATTTCCATTTCGATTTGTAGTTATGTGAAAAGAATATTGGTATCCATTTTCTTTGCCGAGGTGTGCATTGAAGTCTCCTCCTATCAACATAGAATCTCTCTAGAGAGATTCTATGTTGATCTCGCATATTCCAAAACATAATGTACTAGTAATAGGAGGATACTTCAATGCACACCTCGGCAAAGAAAATGGATACAAATATTCTTTTCACATAACTACAAATCGAAATGGAAATATGCTTATCAACTTCATTCATGAAAATAATCTTCTATGTTTGAAACAGCTGTTTCCTAAATAGGGGAAAGTAACCTAATACGGACACTTTAACAATAAATGGTCTTAACTTGTTATGACTCATTATTTTTATTCAAAAATTATAATATATTAATATTATATGATTATAGATATTATTTTAATTTTAAAATTTTATTTAATCTTTTAATTCCATAGATAACGTGGGTGTCCGTATTCGGTACCCATGTCCGAATACGAACATCCTGTGTTATAATACGGACACCCTATATACCACTAGATAAACTATATATTATTGATGAATCAAATATTAAAATTACAATTACGTTTTTATAATTAATTTTATAAAAAATATATTGTAATTTAATTAGTTAATAATTTATTTATTTTTATTATTTTTTAATTGATAATACAATTTAATTAATATCTAAACTATCTAAATAATAATTTTTTTAGAATTAGATTTATTGGTAGTATTAATATTATAACACACGCGATTTTTATGAAAATCAGAATTGTTCATACGCTGCGCGCTGATTGGTTATAGGGTGTCCGTATTAAGACATTTAGAGTGTCCGTATTAGGAACTTATATGACCTATAGATATATGCTTATTAGTTAATGAATATTTGATAAAAATTATAGAAATTAAATATATAATTTTTAGATTGCTTTATTTTTAAATAATATAGTGTTATATTTTATATCGATACATTTGTATATTCATGAGAAGGTTTTAAGTAGAAATTTTTATTATAAATTTTTATTATAAATATTTTTTCATAAATTTAAAAAAGTAATAAAAAAATCATTTTATTGTATATATTAGCAATATTTTGTATAATTTAAAAATAAAAAATACTTTTTAGACTATTTTTATAATTATGAATATTTTATTCGTTAAACATTTTTTTGTAGGATTTATGGTTTCTTAGATACCGAGAGTGTCCGTATTCGGTTACTTTCCCCTACCTATATGTATGATAATAATGAATATCTGAATGGCAAACAAGAGAACTATAATATGTGTGGTAGTTTGGCATAAGAAGATACGTTGAATAATGATAAACAAATAATAAAGAAGATATTTAATAAATAGTAGAACAACTAGATAACCGATTTAGATAATACATATACATAAAAAGCTTGGGAGATCATCTGGATATATATATACAGAGCTGGGCACGATACTCAAAAAATGTATAATAGATACAATTACAATTACACACTTTTTTCTTATAATAGATACTACTACAATTACTTTAAAAAAAATTATAGTAGATACAATTACAAATACAGAATTGTCTTAGTAGATACAAATACATTATAATTATATACAATATGTATAAGTATATAGATATAAATTATATATATATATATATATATATATTGTTATTGTTATTGTTATTTTTATTTGGTGGAGTCCTTTCATCCCATCCAGGAACTTAGATGAAGTTTTCACTTATAACCATATATGGCTCTAATGTCCCTTCGAAGCCACTATATAATATAAAATATCATATAATATATTTATATATATATATATATATTCATCTATATCGAATTTTATATTACATATCAAGGTACATTATACGGAAATAATGTCCTGAAATGTTTTCTAGAAAGTTGTAGTGGGATCCCCTTTAAAGTTATTATATTTTCGAACATTTTTCGGAAAGTAATGGGGTAACTCACTATATTATCCTTTATTTATCAGCTGCCTTCGATACACTTGATTATAATATACTTATAAATCGACTATCCTCTATGGAACTGCACTCAATTGGTTTATCTCATACCTAACTTATCGTTTTTTACCAAATTAGCATACATTTACTAATTACTAAACCTCGTTAAGTTTCTCATGGAGTACCTCAAGAATCTGTGCTAGGTATACTCCTGTTCAATATCTGTATATTTCCCTTATTTAAAAGTATTGAAAAATACCCCAATCTAGATCTATAGTCAAATATCACTCGTATGCAGATGACATACAATTACACTGTAGATTGATAGACCCTAACAATGACATACATTTACTTAATTGCATTACTGATATACATAACTGGCTCACCAATAACTCCTTATCACTAACGTGTCTTGAAACTGAATCACTACATATTAAAACATCTACTAATATATTCCTTCCACCACAAATTACCATTAACAATTTACATTTTGAGTATGCTAATAAAGTAAAAATCTTGGTATATTAATCGACCCAACACTACAATTTCACATTCAGACTAAATCACTATCACAGTCAATTAATTAAATACTATAGTATACACAACTTATGAACAATAAGACCCTTCATTAATTTTAATACTGCAAACCTTCTCGCTACATCCATCATTCTACCCGAATTTGATCACTTTAATTCCTGTCTCTATGCCTCCTCACAATATATAATAAATAAATTTACAATTACATTTTTTAATATAAATTATTGCAGATTAATTGTTAATTAAATATTTAAAAAAGTCTACTTTCTATTATTTATGATTAACAAAAAAAATATAAAATAGATAAAATGTTACTATCTTAAAATTGGTTTTAATTTATATAAATTGATATACACATTTTATATTTAATGTCCTTATTAAGGATGTATTCAAAAAACAACGCAGGATAATTCTGCAAACATCAATAAACCAATGTTTATACTGTTAAAATAATTTTTAAATTAATCAATTAAGGAAGAAAAATACTTATTTTATATACTAATATATTTATTCTAGGCTTATATATATATAACAATATATTTTGTTTTTATTATATTCTCCAGATCATTTATTATTGATTTGTAAATGTGTTGATTATTGACTAAATATTTATTTAATTCTAAAAATTATGCGGCAAGTTTACAAATTATTTTTAACAAAATTACGAAAATAATTGAAAATTATTTACAAAAATGTGTCTACAAAATTTTTGCACATTTTTTCAAATTTGGTTTACTTGGTGAACAAAACACAATTTAGTAAGATAGACTCAAATACAAGGCAACTTAGATAGTGGGAGACATTCACGCACATGCAAATGTAGGAGGCTCACGGAGTTATATACGTTCTTTATTATAGGTTTTACCTATTATATATGAAATTCTAAAACTGAATGTGGATCTAGCCAAGCGAGAGCTCATATATATAAGTACTAGATAATGGGCAGATGTGAGCAATACTTTACATAATTAGGTAGGATACTGCATTTAAAATATTAAACTTAAAAATCATTTTAGACATTAAACATGTTTTGTACATTATAATTAATAAATAGGATACATTGTGTATTCTAAATTTTGTCAGAAAATTTAATAATATATCTCATGTATCCCCAAAAAAAATGAGTAGATCTGAGCAATTTTAATATTGTTCGCTTTTTCATGTGATTATAAATTATATAGACTATATATATAAGATAATATTAAAATTATTTTTGTGTCAGTGACGATTTCAAAATCTTCTATAAATATGCAGGGGTTAATAATCTTTTTTTATAGATTTCCGATAGAATAGGAAATTGTAATAATTATTAAAATCTATTAATTAATTAATAGATTTTATCTTTATTTTGAATAATAATTTGAAATTAAATAATAAATAGTATTCTATAGCATTTCAAGAATGTATACATTTCATTTTTATGACATTAATATTTGCCAAGTAATTTAATGTATTTACATAATTATATAAAAAAATGTAATTAATATTTATTCAGATAATTGTGTAATATTTAATTTTCAGGACTCCCTTTTTTGGATTTAAAAAAATGTATACATTGTTATTTTATTTTTTACTATTATATAAATATTTAATCATATATTATTTTATGTAAAGTAATTATAAAAAGTATTTTTTTGTTTTAAAAAAAAATATAATCATTATCATTACATCATGAATTTATTTTCAAAATGTTATTACATGGTAAAAACCCTTCCCTTTATCGGGTTACTGGTTGTTTTATATAATTATTGATATAGTAATAATAATATTTATTGCGAGTGGCTCATGTCTACTACATGTTATTCCTGTAGGCAAGCTTACTTACTGATAAACACAAATCTACTTAGTTAATGGTTGTAGTTCCTATAGGTATGCTGTATATGAGTCCAGGAAGGTTAAGGTCCGGTGAAATAGAAGTTTAAGAAAAAAATATTTTACTATTATTTTAGTGTATTTAATTTGTAAACAGTTGTATTTATAACACGTAAACGTGATGTTATGCATTAAGTCATATATTATTTTAAAGATAATTTATTGATTTTTAATAACAAATATATTTAATTCAAAAATCAAATGTTCACCGTGGTTGCAGGCCCTTTTAGTAAATACTTGTTACGTATTTATATTAATATACTTTTTTATAATTAATGTAATAACTAATTAAAATATATATAACACTAGTAATATATTACCTTATTATAGTAAATCAGTTTATTATTAAATTATTAATAAAATTAAATTATTTTTAAATTCATTTCCAATTTTTATCAAAGTTATCACTGATGTATATAATTATCTTACATTTATGTTTTAGAATTGATCAATGATATACTTACAATGTATATTTTATTATAGTTGTGGGAATATATCCGATGATATTAAAACATAATTATTTACATGGTTTGAAAGCATTTAATAATTATCAAAAATGGTGTATTCAAGAATGCAACTCGAATTATCATATACAAATTATTAACTATTCAAATATAAACTAAATACATAATAACTCATACCCTTTGCATGTAAAATGCTTATCTAAATATAAAATATAATAATAATTAAATAATTTATAAATATGCATTGCTATATGAAATATTTATTTTCAACATAAAAAGTGTTATTTAAAGATAATTGCATAATATTAAAAAAAATCTAATATATTATAAAGTATAAGAAGTATCCAGTAATAGTTATATTAAATAATTCATTATTTTAAATAAATAATAACAATAGTGCAGTATATTTTGTAATTTTATTATATCACTTTTTAAAATATTTATAAAGATATAGAAATAATATTACATATATAACTAATGTAATTAATTTTCATTTTTATAATTTCAATTACTTTTGATATATATATAATCATATATATATTACATAGTTAATTATTATATGTTCAATAAATATTAATTAAAATCGAGTGTATTTATATTCACAATTAAATATAGAGCTATTAAATTATATTAATAATTATTTAAATCATACTATTCACAAAGATAGTCTATGTTTAAATATATATATGCCTTTATGATATTAAGTTATCATATATTACTATACACAAATAATTGAATGTCTCTGGAAGTTAAGAAAGATCATATATTTAAAATATTCTTTCAAAGTAAATTATAGTGAATATAAATAGATATTTTAATTCTATAAAATGCCTATTTCAATCTTTATATATTATTAATGTAATTAATATATATATATAATATTAATATATATATATATATATATTGATAAATTAATTTTTAATTTAAATAAAATATAATCTATTTATAATTGTTAATTTATAAACAAAATTAATACTATCTTTTTAGATAATAATGAAGAAATATTATATTTATTGAGTTATAGGTAATATATATAAAATAAATATCTATATAAATATATATCATATAATACTATTTTAACAAGAAAATAACATTTTAATGATGAAAAACCATAATAAATAACATCAATTTTATGAAATTAGACTTTGCACAAAGCACAAATAGAGAAATTCATATTATCAGGCTCTCTATCCATGAATTTCTGAATAACTTTGCAGGAATCCTACAATCAAGTAGAGAACATTCATTAACGATTATTATGCAATGTCTAAGCCGTTACAAACCTTGAGCAATTGAGCAGGATCAGTAGTGCCGTGGTTTGTAGGTGCCTTTCTTCTGCCATCTGTTCAATAAGTACATGTATGTAGGTTAATAGGTTTAACTCTATAGGCTTAACTCATATATATATATATATATATATATATATATATATATATATATATATATATATATATATATATAGTCTATAACATATACATTACTTACATAAAATAGTTATAATTAATTAGTTATAATTATATATTGTAGATGGATTCTAAGTTTAGAATACATAACATACTAATATACAGAGTTAACTATTTTAATTTTATTTAATTAGACTTCTAAAAATATATTAATATTTAAATTTTGATTTAGAAGTATATAATTTAGAAAACATTATTTCACATATGATAAATATTTGTTATATTTTTTATATTAACGATATACAAAATTAATTTTGTAGGATCCAATAGTTTTATGACTTCAGCATTATGCTATACATTTTATGATAAATACTTTCTGGATTATAATCTGATAATATAGACAGTTGCATATATAATTAACAAATGTATTAAAGCATGATATAATATATTATAATATAGTCATAGATTAATTAACTTAATAAAAGATATTAGTTTCATTACAAAATTAGTGAATCACTTTTAAATTTTCATATTTTTGAATTAATAAATAAAATTAGAATTATTTCTGATTACATTTTTATAGATTTTTAAATAAATCTGTAGATAAATTAATACATTTATATATTTATTTCCCAATAACAATATTAGATAAATATCATATTAATCATTAATAATATCCAACAAATTGTGAATGTAATGGTATACTGTACTATATAAGATACTTAAACGTTAATTAAAATGATATAGAGTTTTACGAAGTTGATTATTACAA
The DNA here is from genome assembly GCA_964019155.1 of Osedax fenrisi. Classification (NCBI taxonomy): domain Eukaryota; kingdom Metazoa; phylum Annelida; class Polychaeta; order Sabellida; family Siboglinidae; genus Osedax; species Osedax fenrisi. The sequence continues at coordinate 85,218,629 of OZ025243.1, forward strand.
ACAAGTACATATAAAGACTATACAATACCATTTTAATAGGAAATAACCCTGTAATCTATATATAAATATATATATATGGATAGATAAAAAGATTATGACAGTTAGATAACACTTAACACTGAGAATAACATTGATAACAGCATATCATATGATGGCTGTAACAACACTGAACATACTACAACAATAGGTGACTCACTACGCACCACTAGCTGGTTGACTCACCTAATTCGTACAATTGTCCAGTCTTCTCTACGAAAGCAATGAAATGAAGATCTAACTTCTTGTCTGCGTCAGGGGCCTACATCGCAGTGAAGCAACAGAGGTTACACGTGTTCAGTACAGTATAGTACAGTATATTATAGTACAGTATAGTATAGTACAGTATAGTATATTATAAACGTAAGTATAGTTTATATAGTTATAAAAGTATAAATTATATATTTTATAGTTTATACAATATATAATTTATACTTTTATAAATTAAAATATTATATAATATATGATTATAAATTAAGTATATTATATTATTATAAATTAATTATTTACTATATTATATATTTGGTATATTATATTATATAATTAATTTGATAAGTGATGATTTTAAAATAATCATTTAATATTATAAATTAATTATTTACTATATTATATATTTGGTATATTATATTATAGAATTAATTTGATAAGTGATGATTTTAAAATAATCATTTAATATTATAAATTAATTATTTACTATATTATATATTTGGTATATTATATTATATAATTAATTTGATAAGTGATGATTTTAAAATAATCATTTAATAAAACATAAAAGCAATACGATATGGATTTGTATTGTTTACAGGTATTTCATATAATACGATGAATGATATAAACTACTAATATTTAACCTCAGTTTGACCTTCAAGAGCAGAAGAATGGTGACTATCTCCTAAGGCCTAAAGATTAAATATCAAATATAATATTATATATATATATATATATAGATATATTTGAAATTATGGGAGTGAGAAATTATTAAATACAATATTAGGTAATACATATACATTAATGCAATAGTAAGGACATTTGCTAAGAAATATAATCATTATAGAATATTAAAATGAAATATAGTGTTTAAAATATTGGATTATTATCTACAAGTAAATATAGAATATGATATATCATTAGGAAATACAACATTATAGTATTATGTGATATGAATAAAAGTGGCAACATCACGACTATCTGTACTTTATGTGTATTGTTTGTGTGTGTATTAACCGTATCAGTTTCCATGTATACGCCTCGTTCTTGGGGAGATAAGTCTTTGGTGGCTTGCAGAAACTTTACCAAGTGCTTGCTAGCTGTAATTATTTTGTAATCTTAGATGAATAATACAACAATTAATCAAGTATAATTATAATTTAAATTTATTTACAAATTTATTAAGGGTTTAATTTTATACAAAACTAAGGTTTAAAATAATATATATGTATTTATAATATTTAAAATGATATCAACATTATTTTCTAAGAAAAAATATAAATTATAATAATAAATACTGATAAATTTAAATAAATATTCTAGTAAGATATATGTTTGTTATAATGTATTATTTAGAAAATTCTTCAAAACAATAATTCCGAAATACTAATTATGTTTCCAATATATATAAATTTATAGAAATCAACTTGTCAATAATGAATACCATGACTTCATATTTCAGATATTATGTAGTATATTGCATAAAATAAAAAATATATATATATACAAATATGTTATTTTTATAAAATGTCAATATCACAGTATAAAAAAACTTGTTAATTATAAATAATTTTAAAATAAATCTATTTATATTTTTTAATTAAACATAAATTTTAATTTTATTAATAATTATGGAACACATTAAATATCAAATATATAAAACAAAATATTATATAGTATACAAATTAATAATAATATAAAAATTAAATATAATATTATTAAATTAAAAAATGGAAAGAAGACCTTGAAATAGTTGAAATTCAAATTTTAAAATCATAAAAGTAAGGAATTATTATAATTATTAAATTATTTTATAGTAGTGCACTGTGTAGACCAATAAAACTATTACCATAATATTATTATATACATTTTATTTAATAATATGATACATAGATGAAACTTCATACCATCAAATTCAATATTGTTTTGATTGTTGGCTAGAGCGTGGATAATAGCCATTGTTCCGCAAGCGTTGCCTATTGTTTGTTTAGCGTAATACACTTCCTTGTTGTCATTATCTTCTTTGCCCATGATATCAGCTTCCGACTGTGTGTTGTTTTCATTATAATTGGGTGATTTATTGAAAAACAAATTTATTGATAACGTTAAAAAAGGTTAATTATAATTAATAATATATAATATGAAATATATATTCTAGAATTTTTATATATATATATATATTTATTTATTATTATTATAGGATGTTCATAAAATGATTACATTGTAAAATATTGGTTTAAAACAACACAAATAGAACATATTCTAGTTTTAACACATAAAATATCGGAAATATGCACGTTGTCTCTTCGAAACTTTCGCACGGCAAATTTCACACAGAAAATCGTTCATACAGCAATCATTCCCACAGATCATGTAAACAGTGTTTACAATAAACACCGGACATTAGAAAGGGAACGTACACTATCCTATACTATACAGCTAGATGAACCTTGGGTGTAATGGGGTAAAGTAACATCACGGCCAACACCTTATCGGGAACCATGGATAGTAGATCAGCCGACAGTCCGTAGACATCCACAAACTTCACCTGTTCGGGCACGCCTAGGTTCTCGATGTATTTGTTCATCACCTGGTGAGTAAGAGAGACAGAACATTATCGTTATATTATGTATATAAATATATATAGTTAACTGGATTAATTAAAAATAATAATATAAAAATGGATCGATACAAATATCCAGTTAATAGATATAGTTTAATGATATTTATTATTTAATATATATCGGCTGTGATTATTTGCTTTTAATTACTATCGTACATAGAATAATAGAGTAATTATTTTATAGAAATATAGCTAATTTATAACATTTATTTCTAATAGCCACTGTAAATTATATTACATAATATTGATTATACTTTTATTTAGAAATACATTGTAATTCAAAAGGAAATAAAAATATAAGAAATCCGAAGACAATTTGTTTCCTAGAAAGGTATTGTTTCAATTATTTGTTCATGTAGAATAAAATCAATAAATATCATTACTATTACAACTGGTATTTTCTATATAAAAAAATATATTAAATATTTTATATTTAACTTAATTGCATATTTTATTTGTTGGGAACACATTGGTAACAAATGTAATGTATATATTATGATTCATAGACATGATAGTATATGACTAAAAATTAGATTAAAAGTAATACAAATTATTTATTTGGCAACTCTTTAACTCTTTATTATGAATTATATGCTTACATAATAAATTACAATAAGCTACAATCAATGTTTATTATGATATTATTTGATAAACTATTATGATTTAAAACTATCAAAAATGTTACTGTAATTAAACACACACAATCGATTAACCAATTTTTAAAGGTTTAAATATCATAATATATTTTATTTATAATACAAAAAAATATAGTCACAAAACACAAGCAAACATATGTAATGGCACCATATTTCTTAAATATAATATATTATAACAATTTAACTATATATTTTATTTAAAGATTAATGCTGTGATTAATTTTAATCCTATACAGATATGAACTGATACAATATAATTGATAACAAATGTGTTTAATACGTAGATATGTTATCAATAATATATCAAGACAGATTTATTACATCATATATTGTACAATACATAGGAATACGTTTGAATAGATTGACAGGGTGAATAGGGGGAATAGGGGGAATATGGTTGGTAAAGCATAGAATTAAATATACATGTAAGGATTACTGAAATTTTGTAGTTTTTTGGTTGGTTCATCATAATATAACAACATTTTTTTCAATACAATATTTAAAGTGAGTGAATATTTGAATCATAACAAGAATTCGACAGCAAGGACACGAACACATACTTGCGGGAGTTATATTTATATTGCGGGAGTTGAAATATTCAAATAAATATACATACGCGTGAAAGTAGATCCGAATGAAAGTAGATCCTAGCATATAGTAATTATATATATATATGTATGTATGTGTGTGTGTGATAAAAATAAATCTAGCTCCAGCTAGATTCGAACTCGGACTTTCTGCTTAGAACGCATCCTTTATAGCACTGTGCCACAACCCACGTTATATATTATGCTATTCATTTTCCTATTTAAAAAACATTTATATATATATATATATTATAAATAAATAATTTAAAAAAAAAATTACAATTACAATTATTACTATCAGAAATTACTCGATTATAATTCGAATATGTTACGTACGAATGAGATCGATATAGTTTTAGAATGTCCATTTAATTTCAAGTAGAATCAATATATTATATATGTATAATACTATATGTCATAAATATGCTATCCGTTATAGTAACTGTACAATGAAGTATTAGTTAATAAATTTGATTTTTAATTAAATTTAAATTATTAAATGGACATTCTAAAACTATATCGATCTCATTCGTACGTAACATATTCGAATTATAATCGAGTAATTTCTGATAGTAATAATTTAAATTTACTTTAAAAAAAATTATTTATTTATAATATAATTATATACATGTATGCGTATTATATCTGAATAATCGCGTATGAATATAAATTATATTGCAAATCATTTAAATGCATAACTCATCACTGAATGTAACGAGCCTATAGCAAACTATGTTGCGCGCGCGCAGTATATTTAAAGTTCATGTCCTTGCATTGCAGTGTTGCTGTTGGATTCTTGTGATCATCCGAATATTTTAGAGATATAGGATTATTTATTGTTAATTTCAATCAATCGTTAAATCATACAAATATACAATATAATAAAATAAATTATTATTAAAATTATAATTAAAAAAAAGTTTAAAACCAACATCTCTAACACTGGATATGCATAACAATCAGAAAAATAGGGTTGTTATTCTTATAATTCATATGTCAAACTATTACATAATATATTATGTAATCATTTATACTGTATGAAGTTCATACATATATGAACAATGATTCATTAGTATGTGTGACACATAATTGTTTTATATATTTCAAATAAAAATTCAATAATCATATTTATATATTATATATATATCAAATATCACTATGACAGTGAGTCACTATTGATTTGCTGAATTCACTATCACACAATAATGAGTATCTATCTCCCATTAATAGGTCACCATTACTAATGAGTCACAACCATGAACTAATGATTCACTATCACACACCGATGAGTCATTAGTCAGTCAGTAATACGGATTACATAATATATTACAATGTTTTCAATAGCTATACCTTAGTTACAATAATAACAAATGTATTGTGCTGATTTTCTTATTTTTCATATGTTTATGAGTCATAATCTTTATGATTCATATTCTATAACTTTGATATTTTTAAATATTTGTACAATTTATAGAATTTATTAAAAATAATATTTATTCTTGTATATATTCATTTAGTTTCTTATATATAATACATTTAATATTCCTTATTATAATAGAAAACATTTAATCAATATTTATATATTTATTATTAGATTAATATTATTTAGAAATTTATATAGTGATTAATTGTAATTTATTTAATTTTTTTAATTAAACTTTTTTTTAAATTTTTATTATACTTTTGAAAGATTATATCATATTGCATCATGATGGTCTACGATTAAATATTTGAATTTGATATACAAATTAGTGCAAAAATAAATGTTTTTAAATTAATGATTAAAATATGATTATATTAAAATCATAATGTAATATAATAATATACGTTATATTATATAGAATATCGACATAGATGATATAGAAAAACATCTGTAAATTCAAACTGAATTAAAAAATAAATCACGTTTGTTGATTTTTTTTAAACCATCAAGTTTTTTTTTCGTTTTATTTTGTTTGGTTTTTTTTGTGTGAACAATATTGGTTTTTTATTTATTAAATAATTTGTATTAAATTTAAATTTTAAATTTTTTAATAAATTGTTATATTGAATTTTATTTGTCATAAATATTTCTATGACTATTATTAGATATTTCATGTATATTATATTATATTAATTAGTATATAGTATATTATATTAAAAAATATTATAGTAAAATGTATACAAAGATTTATTAGTTATTTCAGTAAATTCTTTCCACATTATATTTTTATTTCGGCAAGGCATGTATTAAATGTATACTATTTAATTATTATTCTATCTGGAATTAGTATATTTAGTGAGGGGATTCCACACATAACACTATTTGTCAATTTTGTGTATAAATAGATAGGAAAAACATAGGTTCACTCAAAAAAATAGAACTGATATTCTATTCATACCAACATTTTTTGTATTGTTTTCATAACATGTATAGGAAAATACAAATTTATTTTTAATATTATTATTTATTATATTATATATATCTAAATTAACAATTATGTTATTTCTATAGAAATTATCATTTTATATAATGACTACTATATATTTTATCAATTATCTCTCTATTTACTATTCACATAATTAAATTCTATATAAAGCAAAAAAAATATAATATTAATAATATTATAATTATAATAGTTTTTATGTTCTATATGTTTGAATGCACATACCTAGTGCGAAATAATTATTCTGAGAAAAAAAAGCGCTTGAAGTTTGACAGGATAAAATGTAATATTGAATATATAATAGTATTATATTATCAATTATAATCATTTAATAATTGACTCATATTAAATAATATAAGAATATATATATAACGACAATATACTATAATTCTTATTTTTGTATACATAATTACACTAGAAATAAAATAAAATTTGCATTATATTATTGAAAATATTTATATATAATTTAATTACAAAGTAATAATTCAAGCTACTGTTTTCTGCCTTCTTATTGTATAGTAATATCACATGACTTTGTATTTATATAAATACAATAACAGACTAATTCAACATAAAACATCTACTTTTTATTTTTTTAAATTGGCAAATTATAAGTTATAAAACTTTATAAAATAAAATATACTAGTTAGGGATATTGATTTCATTATAAATAAAATAATAATCTATTTTGTTTTGAATAGTATCTTCAAAAAAACACATTTTTATGCCACTTCTAGACTGAATTCATGTCTAATTTTTATACAGATACTAAAAACTACCATAAGTATTATAATGGAATAACAAAAATATGAAAATAATAATTATGCGGTAATTCTAAATCTTGTGTAACATAGTTATTCATTGTATAGTATTATCTTGCATTAATAATTATTCATAATTGATTGAATTTTATTGATTTAAAAATTTCCACATAACAATATTCTCATTTAATTTTATCTATATTTAATGTAGGTATCCAATATCTTATTTGATAATTTTATTATCTATAAATTATTAAAAATAAATTAAAAACTCACTTTGTAAGAGGTTTCATTGTATAAATTTATATTATCATTAATATTAATATGTATTTTATTATTCATCGTTTCCTTTAATATTTTGTCCTTTCTTTCAAAAAAAATCAATATCTTTATTCTCCTTTATTTTGATAAGTGTCTATTAAGGATTGAGGTTTTAAAGATTCCTGGCTCAATACTACATAACGAATAACATACTGTAGTTTTTCGACACCTTTATCTATTAATTTTGTGAAACCAAAATCTAAGAAATCAACAGTACTTTATTTTTGTAGTTTTAATGGACATTCTAAAAATTCTATTATATTATTATTCTTAAATTTATAATTTAAAGTTTAAATTTTAAACTAACAAATACAATTGGCATTAATTTGAATATTTTGTGAACAAAATGATGTTTACATATAATAAATGTATGAACGCTTTAAATTGGACATATCGACTCCTTCTGGGCGATCACTCCCACTGTGAGAACATCTGATCTTAAGTGTACACTCATCCAATTCGGCAAATTTTAATTATAAGATAAATATTTAAAATTATTTCTTATTAACTAATATCTACTCGAATTTATGTATACATAATATATAATATGCAATTATTCGTTTATAAACGAATAATTTATACATATAAACTTTATATGTATATATTAAATATAATATGTTGTCAATAATTGGATATTGATTATACAATTTGTATATAACCTGTAAACGAATAATTGTGTATACTATGATACGTATATGCTATACGTAAATACAAGTAGATATTAGTTAATATGAAATAATCACATAATTAGATAATGCAGAATTGGTGGACGTCACCTGAGACAAGATTTGTAAACAGTTTGCAGCTTTATACTGTAGCAATGAAACATTGGCAAGCAAATTCAATTAACTAGGCGAAATATGTGCATCCTACGATAATCGCGTTGTAATATATATATTATTATTTATATATTATATATTATATATATATATTAGTTTATAATGTATACTAGTGTGTCAACTGCACAAATGAGTATTTTAAATTTGTTCTCATAAATCATAATAAAAACAAACTGGTCAATATTAGTTACAGATCTGTATATATCTGTATATATCTATATATATTATATATTATAAGATAAATATAAATTAGCTGTTATTATAATTTTATAATTATAACAAATTAAAGTTTTAACTCTGCATTCATAATCAAACAAACGTGATTATAATCGATATCCTCCGCATGTCTAACGACGCATAAATGGCGCTTAGTTATTGTGAATATGCATGCATGTTTTGCACTATATTCCTTTAGACTTGTTCACATAAATAGAATTTAATTAATGATAATGGTTCCTCATCAAAGTAGGCATATTTTTAAAATTATTTTATTAAATAAATTAAATTTGTGTACTAAGCACAATATTTTATAGTCTCACTTCGGATATAAATTATATCATTATGATAATCATATTCATATTTATATGATTATAATATATTATGCATTATAATAATGCAGTTAAAAAAACAAAAGGATAAAACTTAACCCAATAAACCACAAACCCAAACAATATATATCCGCAAATATATATATACGAAATATTGTTTATTATTTTTTTTAAATGTGCCTATTTTTATGCAGCTTGATTATAATAATTTGTTTTTAAAATGTATTATATTTTTGAGTATATTTAGAATATATGTTAGATTTTGGTATAGTGATATTATTCAGTAATAATAAATTAGTAAAATAACTTATAACCAAAATACTAAGCCAACATTTAACTACAACTAAAGCAATTTTTAAAATTATTTTGGTTTTGTTTTTGTTAGATTTTTGCTTGAGTTTCGTTTATAAGTTATTATTAAATATACGATAGCTGATTTATACACATGATCCTAATTTCAATTATAATTTTAATTATTTATTATCAGTATATTATATAAAGAAACAAGAACTACTACATAATATAAACATATATATATTGTTTAATAACGATAATATATTATTTTATGTTACCAAATTTAAAAAAAATATAATTTTTAAATATAATTTATATTTTCAATATAGTTTAGTAATTATATAGAATACTAACATCTGGATTTGATTCTAGTGGTATCCATCTAATTTTTGCCATATCGACTATAACTGATTATTCACTAATGAGCTAATAAAGTCGTAATAACAGTTATATAGCAACCGAGAAGACTAGAAATAGTATACCGGAAGTTTGTAACTATATGTTTGATTAAATACAGTTGCAATTACAATATATTCATTTATCCTCAACATTTAAATTTTATTTTTATTGAATTTAAAATTATGATATCAATATCCTATAATATTTTACAAATTTCATATTGTTTAATTAGAAAATATAAATATAATAATTCTATAATAAAATAAAAAGTAATTACTTTTTGTTAAGTATAGCTATATTATATATATATAATATAGCTATACTTAACAAAAAGTAATTACTTTTTATTTTATATATACTATATAGCCCTACAGCTATATACTATAGTATACTACAACAACCAGTTAAAATAGTAATTTCTTATAAAACTTGAACTATTATATTTATATATATATGATTATAATCATCTACTTGATATAATATTATGTTGTACTGTTTTGATAATACATTATTATATAGTAATTTATGTAGGCACACCACTAGGGGCATAGATCTAGAGAGAAAGTCACAGGGTGATTACAAGAAGGGGATATCTCAAACTTATCAAGTATTACCATATACTTTTCTGAAGATAAATCTAAAATATCATTTATAGAGGGCTTAATATGATTGACTTCTATTGGGTTACACAATACAATTCAAAGGTGGATATAATTATACTACAATAAATATAAATAGCAGAAATATAATAATTATAAAGAATAAAATAATTGGTAGATCATAAAAGTGGGGGGAAATGTCACCCCCCCCCACTTGTATGATGCCCCTACATATCACTATATTGATCACAATATTTATATATATTCATGTTATACAATACAACAAATAATAAATATTATATGAATATTTTTTTTAATTTAATATGAGAATAGTAAAAGCAAGTTATTAGTAATGGTGTGATTAAAATATAAAAGTATAATCAAATCGTTGGTTTACAAATTGTAAATTACAATATATAAGGACATTTCTTTGATATATTTGTAGATTACTATTTTAATTACTATAACACCAATTTAAATAGGGTATATAGTAGTGTGTGTATACACCTACATATATGTAATAGTTTCTTTAAACAAATATTCCCCACCTACCCGCCCTTTATAATCAATATTGCGCTAGGTGTATAATTATAATGTAGTTTCTTTAAATATGTCTGACTTTACATGCATATAAATTTCTTAATATAAATTATATATATCTATGTATGTTTAAACGAATAGATAATACATATTATTTATTAAATTAATTAATTATATTTGTAAATGGACAAATTCCCAAATTACATATTTACCTATACTTATAAATATGTTGTAATTAATGTTTTAATACACAGGTACCATACAAAATCCTAATAGCGAAAACATCGATGAACAAATATTACTCAACCACGAGAATATTTATGTCAAATAGGATATTGCATGAAGGCATATGGCATGCGTCAAGAAATAACTACAGATGAGAAACTTTCCCTAATCACCAAATAACTCTCTTCAGTTTATCAACCAAATTGGACCACTCTTTCCAACAACAGACGGAGTATGTAAGGCTGCTTATTATCTCCCATATTATAATTATGTAGAAATGGTATTAAATCATAACCCAACTATATCAATAGATAGATATTCTATAATTTATTCATTATATAGATATTCTAGATCTACTATTTACTCAACACATGAATTACAATATCAAATAGATGTACCGCAAGAAAAATAAAAATTATTATTATATCCCATCTGGTTTCGAATATAAGTAAATATTAATTTAGATTTATAAATAATACATCTGTCCATAAGTTAGATCATTATTATAGACTTTATATTATTGTTCCTTACATAGTTGAAATCAATTATCTGGAAATACATTCAAATTTATGTAAGATGAAATATTGAAATTTAATTCTAATTTGGGATTAGTAGGACTTATATACACATTTATTAGTACATGTTAATATTATGTGTATTTATCGTAGAGCTAGAGAGAAAGATTTCTAAATGATATTTATGGTGAATGCATAACAAATCTATATTAGGTATGTATATATTAGGTATATATCTATAGTAATATCACATTGTAAAAATACATATCACAATAAAACATAAATGAACATATATATAAAGATATTTTAACACTTACTAATGTAATAAAATATTCAAACAGTATATCAGGACAACAATATTAATAATACAAATAAAATATAGCTCTATATAGTTTATAAACTATATTATGCAGTTATATAATGTATATATGATTGGTATCATTGAAATGTACTATAGTGTATATAACTATTTCATTACAATATGATAATATTCACGTATATACATGTACCATCTCATATTACCCAATCGTTATTTACGTATTGCACTTTTATTTATGAACAACACAAAATTGTACACAATTTTATGATTATTAGTTAGATATTGATTGTCATGATATTTTTATTTGTAATATATTATTATTAGAAAACATATTATTTATACTATTTATACATTTATAAGGCTGAAAATAATTTATTAGATATTTTATTAGACATCATGTAATTCTAGAATGAAATTAAAGAGCATACAAATATACACAGAAATACTTAATATATCCAATATAAGTTTTATATTTTATTGTTAATATAAATGCCTTATAAATATATCCAATACACCATGAGATTATTATATATTCACATGCTATATCGTAGTAAACATAATTAGATAATAATAATTATAATAATAATAGTGATAATAATATTAATAATGATATAAATGTTAACAACATTAGAAGTTATCAATAGTTGATTCGTGTGATTAGTCTTGTAAATATTGCAAGACGAGGGAGGCAGGGATGGAGGGAGGGATTCGTACACTGATGGTATGCGAGGAGGAGGAGGAGGGGAGGAGGAGACGTATAATACTACTGGGGAGCTGGATTCTGTGTGGGCATTGTTTGCGGAAGTGACGAGAACATTGAAGAATAATCGTGAACATTCGACAAGTTACTGTGGAATGTGTGAGGAGGTAGATAGGGGTTATTACATCATTATTATTCTACTGTATTCATTGATCAATAAGAGAAAAATTAAATACACTTAACTTTAAAAATAGGAATTAAACTTATCTAGTCGAGTTATATGTAAATATTAAAAATTTTGTAATGCTATAAACAAAATGGTATACATTTTTGGTATAAAACATACAATATTTAATAATCATTATACTTCTAATAATCACCTAATTAATATAATTAGCTGAATAATTAACATTATTATTGTATAATAATTATGGATCATACAACAATACAATTAATTTTATTTAAATTTATAAATTAAATTTTGAAAAATAAAAATTTGTAATCTAAAAAATATAAATAATAAATTCCTGAACATATTTGAATTATTAGATATTATTATTGAAATGTATATAGATATAAAAGAATTGAAATTAATTAAATATAAAGAAATTTATATATATTAAATATATTATAATGTAGTATATCTTACTAGCCTAGGATGCAAATGAACGTGTACACTTATTTACAGTTAATCATCAAGTATTCATAGAATGGAATCATTAAGAAGACGAATAATAATAAATACTATATTTAAACATATTATGATTTAACTAATTTTTAAATATAAGAGGTCATTTAATTTACTTATATTTATTTGTAAACTTTTGATTGTTTGCTTCGTTCGCCAGATTAGGGTTATAGGGAGCCGGAATCTGACCGCTACTACCGTTCAAAGGAGGCGTGTTTAACTGAGCTCCAGAGTGTTGGCTAATCTGACCCGGGTACTGGCCCGGAACCACTTGATCATTAGGAAGGGGCATCTGAGGTATAGCCATTAGAGATGTATCGCTAAGACCCGCTGTGGCGAGATGATGGGGTTGAGGGGCACCTACCCCGGGCACTGATTGGTCAGCGGTGATTGGCTGTTGAGGTGATCCATATTGATACTGAGGAGGCGTTTGTTGGTATTGCGAGTTGGGAATAGCGTTCGTATAAGCCGGCTTGTTCAAACTGTTTCCATATAAGGGTGTTTCACGCATCAACGAACTGTACAGCTGGAGTGCATTCAACACTTTTCCATTTAGTTCCATCAAATCATTGTACTTTCTGTAATAGTGGGTGTGGGGGGGTTAAGGTTAAAGGTTACTATTACTGTGGCTCTAATGCTAACTTATCGATATGTTGTAGATCGCTGTCAATCAGTGGTTGCATAGCAACGCAATGCTGTTCATCTGCCATGGTCTCAGGACTGTCTTGGCTTAGAGAAGAGGGATCCACGTTCTGTATCTTAGTTAGAGCTTTATCAATCAACGCCTGTTATGCAATCAGTGTATTGCGTGTTAGCTAATATGCATAAATAATAAATAAAATATCCACGAGTAAAGAATTAAAGGGTATACATGGTCATAATATTTAAGGCGTAAACTGATTAATTAACTAAGATATCAATTTGAAACCTCGTCGATTATAATTTTATTCGTAGTTTTCTCGACTTTAAATTCAACGGTATTCTTGGTATCCTTCTCTGTTACGGTACGCGAATGTAGATTTAGTTATATTTGGGATTTATTTATTTGATTTGATGCACTAACTCGATGTGGCGGTGGTGTTATTCTCAGGGATTATCACCTCGTTAAGATCCTGAGTTACAAAGTTAGCAGGGAAGAGGCCTTCCCCTCGAGAGTTGGAGCCTTTCCACCAGTTCACGTCACTGTCAGGAATGCGATGATGATGATGATGATGATGAAGGTAACGATGTAAGGTAATGATGATGATGATGATGATGATGATGATGTTGATGGTGATGATGATAATGATGAAGGTAACAATGTTGTTAAGGTAACGATGATGATGATGATGATAATGATGTTGTTGAGGTAATGATGATGATGATGATGATGATGATGATGATGTTGTTGAGGTAATGATGATGATGATGATGTGGGGAATGGGTATAGAACCTGTCATCTATAATGCAGATGATTTCACCAGCTTTAAACGTGAGTTCATTATCTTCTACCGCCTCGAAATCAAATAATGCTCTTACCTTTAAGGTGAATATTGTATATTAGATTAAGATTGGGTATATCATTACAGTAAAATATATGTTTACTATTATTCAAATAGATGCTGCATTTAAAATGAAACTGGAATTCAAAAATAATTATATTACAATAATATTTACATATAGTTAAGGTAATCCTAAATTATATTAAAGGCCAGGTAAAACATTTTTTACATGGGAACATAAGAGATTTTTTTAAATTAGTGTTTACTAAATATATAATAAACTTTGAAATATATATAATAATAACTAATTTTTTAATATCTTTGTACAATATATTTATAGCTATATAAATATTAAAAATTATTTTATAAGTATATGACCAAGAGAATGTGACCTACAATATAGGTACTACATATTAGAAATTTTAAAAATATAAATATTCTATAAATGTCCACAATATTATAAATATTATATTTTAATTGAATATTATATTTAGTTTTATAGTTATATCTAAAGAGTATCATAACATAAATAAATTCTAAAAGTTGTATGCAATTTGATCTAGTAGTTCAAAAGTGATTTTTAAATCAATATTAATTTTTATAATTTTGTTCATTCCCTTATTCTTATAGTTACAATTGTGTACTATGTCATATTTCATTTTAAAGTAAATAAATCGAATTGTGATTTTCATATATTATTTAAAAATAATAATATACTTATTAAGAAAATTGCTTCTTTACTCGGAACTAAAAGTATTAATGTAATACTATACACATTGTCAATAACAGAATAGTTGTTATTTAAAAAAATCAATAAATTTATTAATAATTATTAAATTTTAAATATTAAATTTAATTGTCTACATGGCACAAATTCGTACTCATAATAAGCAGTATACTATTCTTATAGATATTAGGTACATTTTTAAGTACACACGACATGATACACCATTTCCACTATTTTTTATTTACTTATACAAATACTATAATAAACCACAAATTATAAATTAATTTGAATAAAGTGTTAACTGAAGATAATACTAGGTAAGAGATCCGACATGTGCGATAACTTACGAAGGATAGCTTATGATTCACATGTTAGGTATAAACTCCTTACATATTGTTACCAGCAAATGAAAATAAAAATGTTAGCGATACAAATTTAAATTAACATATGTAAAGCCAAATCGATTAAATATTAAATTAAATACAAACTAAAATAATACGAACCGCATTAATATATATAATATATATATATATATATATTATAAAATACACAATATATTATATTATATACAATATATAACATAAAGCATTAGTATACTGGTATATCATAGGATATATATCGATGTATATGTAATTTTCAATATAGTCCATATTTATAAATCAAATATATATATATATTTAAGTATTCAATATATATATATATACTATATATAACTTTTGATTTCACTTTACGTAAAGTTGTCGTTACCTATGTTAAAGGTTGGTAAATATAAACAAGATGGGAAACATTTTACTATAATATTTGTATTTTTGGATACCTATCAGAATAATTTACATATGATATTGTTCGAACACATTGTGTGCATAATAAATATAAAATAAATTAACCGTAAAAGAATTTTTAATTTAAATAATATTTTAAATATGTGTATTATATCTATATTTTTTTAATTATGAAAGTAACGATATAAAATCTTAATTTTTATATAATATTAAATAACAATTTCAATATGTGAATATGAATATTTTCTATTTATAGTGAAATTTCAACCATAATTCTGCTATTATAACAAAATTACAATGTTTTGAACAGAGTAATATTTTCAGCAATATAAAAATATTGAGGATATCAGGATGTTAACAATTAATTGTAAACAAAATATATATAACTAATAATTTATATATATATTAATCACTAAAATCTTGTTATTCAACTTAAAATAAATATATAACATTTTTATACAAAATAATAGTTATACATATATAAGGATATACATATATATAAAGTAAAAACTAATTAAATATATAACTTTGTTATACCTAATTTAGTAAGAGCTCGTTACTTATTTATATAGAAAATTAAGATATAATATTTACATGAAATGAAAGAGTTAATATGTAATTTTATAAATACCAAAAATAATTTTTGTATCAAACAAAATTAAAATTATCAAGGTGTATTAAATATATTAAATAATTTATATTTAATAATCATTAGAATATTTAAAAAAGAATATTTTTTGAATACAAAAATTTATATTTTTGTTATAACAAATAAATACCAGAACTTTCCATCAGTAAAGAATAGTAATTCTACAATATCGATATGATGGTTATATACTTAAATAATTTAATAAATTATAAAAATATCATAGGCATATCACAAACCATTTTGGTATCTTTAAATCCAACATTAGCTGTCGATTCTGCACTTTTATAGGTAGATTCACCAGTGAGATTAATACCAGGATAGACTGGATTAGAGCTATTCTTTGAAGATGATGTCGCAGCACTAGTCGATATCTGATTTCTGCCGCTCTCTTCCAATAACGATAATGCTATCGCTGCAGTGATGTTATAGAATAGAATGTATTTTATGTAATTATATTTCTATTCTGTATACTAAATATATTTATTAAAAATAAATATTGAAGCATTTTTGATTTGTAAGAATTGTTGTTACAAGGTTATATATATCAGCAAAATGTACCTCAACCATAATGGGGACAACATTTACAATGAAAGTATGGATAAATGAACAGATATAAGTCATCTATTAGCTACACTGAAGACTCTATTGAAATCATATCAACATTTGTGACATTACAAAATCTATCTAGATTAAAATCAAAATGGTTTTTCATCACAAATATAGATGTTATCAATTCTAATAATTATTAGATAATACTAGATTGTTATTGATATAATCAATAATATTGTAATAATTTATTTTTAATCTCATATTATTAATTATATCGGCACATTATAAATAATTGATATCTTAATAATTTGATTTCTCTGTATTTTAAATGACTTATCATTACTTTTGAAAACGAATTAATGAAATATAGATTATAATATTCTATATATATATATTTCGAAATATATAAATTAAAGTTAAACTAAAATATCTTTGTATAAAACTATATATTTATAATTGTAATATATTTATTATATATGAACATGTTCCTTGAACATCACAAATATTTATGAAAACACTTTTCTTGATAAATTTTCATTTGGAATTATTTTAATGTATGATAAATTATCATTAATAATATATTAGAAATAGATTTATTTAGTATATTAAAAATATATTTTTAAAATTAAATATGGAAAATATAGATTAATATGTTTTATAAATAATATATTGCAATTTATTATTATACATTATTGATTAATAAATACTTAATAAATTAACTAAAAATTAAAATAATAACTATACAGATTTATAAATATAAAACTAAATAATTAAAATTAAATATAATCATAATATAGGTTGAAAATAGTGGAAAACCTTTTTCAAAATCATCCTGTTCTTTTACTAAATCAGCATCCATTGTAGAAGATGGTTCTTTCTTCTTTAATATCGGTGATGATGATATTGAAGCTTTCTAGGAAAATCATTTACGTTTGTTATAAATACAATAAAGATTATAATTTCATATAATACAATATATTATTTAAAATTACTATAAACAAAAATAAAACATTATTTAAATATATGTGCAAGGACAGGAAATCATTGTTCACTCATCCCATTCGCTATCTCTATAATGGTTATCTTTTTGTATCCCAAATTGATACTTTCCAGTGGTATATTTAATATATATTTCGATGATTTCAATCTTCGAATCAAATATATTAGAGATATTTATTTATTTGTAAAATAAAATATATTGACATTTTAATTTTATATATATATATATACCTATTTATTTATAAATTATGTTTGTATTGAACTATTTTTTTATATTATTTATGTCGGCATTACAAATAATATAATGTGAATTTAATTATATTATGAATTTATTATAATCATTATTGAACTCATTGATTAAAGAGAGTTTGTACATTGTTTGTGTATCAAATTAAAATTTACACTCCTAGACAATGATAAAATATGATAAAATCACTCAGCAGAAAATAAAAGTTTAAAAAAATATTCATTATCAGATATCCTGACCTTTAAAAGTGATAATTTGAGAAATACGATATAGGCTAGTATATTATTTATAAATTATTAGTATAACACATTATAAAATGTTATTTAATATTTTTGAATAATAAAATAAAATGGTCAATAACAAAATTTATAATTAACTTTAGAAATATAAATATTAAATAATTAAATATATATTCTTTTAAATTCAAATTTATTTACATTATATATTCTAGATTATATTAATAATAGATAATTGAATATTATAGATATAATATTTATAAAAAAAATATAATTAAAATAATAAATTAACTTAATTGTTAAAATTTGTATTAAAATAAATAATCTTATACTTTATTTTTATTTTTAAGATAATTATAAATACCTTGTTCTTTGCAGTCGAATCTTTACCTTTGTGGCTAGGAAAATATCCAGCTGATTTCAAACTTTCGTAGAAAGTTGGTATATTTCTATAAAAATTCAAATTAAATTAATAATGAACAGGTAATGCTTTATATAGTAACAACATAGTAAATAAGTAATTTTAAATGAGCAGAATTATTATGAAAGATAAAGAAACATAGAAATTATAACTTTAAATTTTGTAATTAGCATAATATTTTGTAGTTTAATTATTAGTTAATAATTATTAAAAATTAAAATATAACTCATGATATATATATATATTTAATTTAACTAGTCAACTTAAATTAATTTGTAATATAGTTTACTCATTTCCAAATTTATAAATATTATATATATTTGTTAATTAAATATATATTTATTTATAGAAATATAATAATATTAAATGCGTATATTTAAATTTCTATTCGTGTTATTAAGTGGATGTATAATCCACATCGGTGTATTTATAGAATTGATTGCAATGTATTATACTTACGATAATGCAGGATTAGTGGAGAATTCGTTTTGAGACCACTTATGTATTAAATCTTTGAGGACTTTAGCAACTTTGGGATGTGCCTGTTTATGTAGAGAATTAATTAGTATAAGAGAGGCTATGGGCCAGAGAACAAGGGCTTACTTACTTTAGTATTGATTAGTACTCGGCAGTTGGAAATGAAATCTTTGTTAGCGATTTCGACGTGAAACGGAAGACCACAATTTTGAACGCAGGAATCGAGTATCTGGGTTTAGTGAAGTAAAGCTTTAAATGTACACACAGAGAGAGGTTAGTATTATAAAGATGGTGGCTTATGTACATGACACTAACGGTTAACGTCTGTAGGGCGACAAATGGTACTCGGTGATTCAATCTTTTTACAATAGATTTTAAACAATCTCTTGATCTATATTAAAATGATATTATCATGGATATAATATAACTATACTTGTGACAGATTCATGCAAATCATAAGATATCGTAAGTTTAATTTAAATAAATTAATTTAGCGTTTAACAAATAAAACGGCATATAAACTGAAATATAATCTATGAAATATAATCTATATAAACATATTAATAATATTTTTTGAAACTAGTATTATTATTTAAAATTTTACATATATGAATATTTGAGCACCCCGAAGGTATTGTGATTGGATGCAAGCAAAATTAGTTTGAATGTAGTAATTAAAGTGAATACAGTAAATATAATAGTTATAGCAAAGATTTTCCGAAGGAAAGATATAACACTTACGCGAAATCGTGTAATTCGAATTTGTATACAAAATACCCTGGTGCCACCTATAGCGGGTTACATTTAGGAACTATGCGTTGTTTATAATGTAAATTCGTATTTAACTATACACTTTTAAAATGTTAAATAATATGTTTTAAATTAATATTTATATGATGAAAACTAAGTGTTCATTACTAATATATAACAAACAAATATGATATTTATGTTTTAAATGCTATAAAAGTATATATTTAGTAAGTAAAAGTTAATTTATATTGTATATAATTTAATAGAGCAATGAAAACATTGTTGTATGCAAACAGAGCCGAACCTAAATCTATTTAAGTGATTTTGATACTGCTGCTAGCAGCGGCTGGGGATATTACTAAATTACGTTGCATGCATAGGGAGTGTTATATCTTTGCTTCGCAAAATCTTTGGTTATAGTATATTGCTAAGATGTAGTATAACTCCATATTGGGTATAATACAGAATACAAATAGATAAAGTAGGTTAAAGTTTACAAAATATAGAACTTTAATGGTCGGTATTACTTTTGTGACGTTACATGTAAAAGATAGGGAATTTGTATGTGTGTACTAGAATAATTATAGCTTTTGAGAATGTGTAAACAATTATTTTTTATATTACGTTTTATTTTTTATATTTTTTTGCCTGTTTTTAAAATATTATTGTATAATATACTATAACATACTATAAATATATAATAACATTGTATTAGCTGTAAATGTATATATTCTTAAAATGTTATAAAGATTCCACAAAGTAAACAAAATCTATTGAGTAACACAAATATATAGCATAACAATGGAAAAAAATCCTGAGATATAAACTTCTAAAGTATTATTTTAATTTCATGTGTACTAAATTATAAAAAAATTGTATACTAAAAAGTGTTATTTTTAACTATATAGATAACATTTATTACTATTTCTAATTTTCTAATCTCTAATAAAAAAAAGTTGATTTCGTAAATTTACTAAATAATCACATAAGTTTTTTTACAGACGTATGTTTATAATGCTTATTTAGGCACTTATAGTTACTTTTGAATGACACATTATACATAATTTGTTTGATAAAAATAAAAACTTACATAACGTATGAAGTTTAGAAATGTTACCGATTTGTGATTTGTTACTGATCAAACTCTGAACTATTCATATTTTTGCTCATAGATTTTAAATTCATATTTACTGCATAATAACATATAATAATTTATAGCATAAAATAATTTATAGCAGATAATAATTGTGTGTACATAAAAAACAAATAGCATTTTAAAATTATTTTGTAATTTTTGCAAAAGAAAATGCAACTTGAAAGATATATCATAATAATTATATATATAATATTTATTATTTACTGTATTCACATGTAATATTATTCACTTAATTTAATTATTTCAAACAAATTTTTAATAAAATCTAACTATAAATACATTATCACAAAAAATAATTCTAGTTTATCGTTTAAAATATATTTTCCATTTCCAACATTGTAACATTTATATATATATTACTAATTATTTAATATTATTATAAGCTATTATAATGCCGTAAATATGAATTTAAAATCTATGTGCGATG
Source organism: Osedax fenrisi (assembly GCA_964019155.1). Lineage (NCBI taxonomy): Eukaryota > Metazoa > Annelida > Polychaeta > Sabellida > Siboglinidae > Osedax > Osedax fenrisi. The sequence continues at coordinate 85,240,816 of OZ025243.1, forward strand.
ATATGGATAGTTCAAAGTTCAATCGGTAGCAAATTACAAACATTTCATTACGACACAGGGCCTTACATTAAGAATGTTTATTTAAAATATTGACAATTATCGATAATTTTAAATTTTAGATCTATATATAGATCTATATATATCAAGTAGTAACCAATGATATCTTGCGGCAATTTCATGCAAAGTTATCCCGTGCGATTAGTAATAGAGACAGAAGTGTAACTTCTACTATTTATATTATCATTGTGATCACCAATCCACACGAAATCACTTCACACGAGATAACTGGTATTCTATCTAGTTATAGAGCCCTCATATTTGCAAACACTATTTCTCTATCCGTGATCACATTCATTGAGAATATAACATACATACACAATGTGTATTACACATATTAACCCATTAGGTGTAGACTTTACTCTTTCGCAAATATCTAATATTAGTGTCCAGTTTTCGTTTAGGCTTTTTTCATCTGTTGCTTTCTCTATGTATAAATTTGGAATTGAATTACAAATATTTTATTGAGTTTGAGATTATATATGTACTACATGAATACAATGAAAATAATTATGTATATATATATATATATATTAAATTAAAAGTAAAATAGTAAACAGGTTGTTTTGGAATTAGTAACAATGATAGTTACAACAAATATTTTATATGAACAATTATAAAAATAAATAAATTTAAATTATAAAGATATAGTAATATCTCTCTCTCTATGAATTTTATTTTTTTTACCGAATATTGGCTATAATAATCGGAGGGATACCCGGAAGCTATGTTTAGCTTATACTAAGGATAACCAATGCTAAACACCAGGAGACGAGTTATACAAATCAAATTATATCTTTTAATGAAGGATTTGTCTTAGAGTGTGTTCACACAGTAAATGTCTAGACAATAAATCATTCTTGTACATTTCGTCATACTTCTACGACACAATTGAACATAGATTTAAATTGGTGACGATTTTGTCGTTACAGAATCTTGTCTGCACGATTTTAGTAAAAAACCCTATAGACACAATCATAGTCTGTTTAATAATTAATATAATCATAGTAATCAATGTATTTTCTATGTTCAAGTAGAACATATTATATTATTTCTAATTATATATTTTAAAAAAATTAGGATTTTTATGGTTAAATTATTCAGCTATTGCCGATAATTATATTATCATGCAATCATTGTTTAATTAAATTACATTTATAAATGGTCTGACTATGCGATATCATATGTATGTGTTATGTATACATTATTATATAATGTAAATATAAAAATAATTATCTATGAGTTCCCCAATTATTGTTTCAACGTAAAGAGCCTAATTGATATATACTGGCAATGATACAAATATTTAATATATTTATATATTATTCTTAATTTTATATGTATTAAATATGTGTATCATTGTCAGTATATATATATATATATATACAGTGTGTTAACATATTGGACAACAATTTTAATTGAGATGTCATCATGCTAACAATTATATTTCAGGTAAACAAATAGTAATATATTATGTAATTGTTGCAGCATATATTGTGTAATTGTATGACAGACATTTTATATGGTTGCATGATTTAGATCAAGCTGTTTTAATACAGAATCAACAGGGGGTACATAGTAGATCATGCCTTCATGTAATATTAATACAAGCATTCACTGATATTCATATAACCCACTATATACATGTGTGCATTATATATGTATATAATTAATATTTATTTATTGAATACAATACAAATAGTGGATACAAATGGACCCCTCAAGAAGCCATAGACTTATACATGTTATTAATAACTGTGTGGGGCCCCGGACAATACAATACAAATAGTAAAATTGTCTTTCTTGTTTTTTGATTTATATATATATAAATATATATAAGTATGTAATTGTATTAGTTTATTTAAATACTTCGATATAAGATATATCTAAAAAGTTTATAGACTATATAATAAAAATAATAATGAAATAAATAATTAAAATCAATAATAAGTAAACAAATTACTATTTTATGATACAAATATAATAATAGAAGAACTAGAATGAAAAACTGATAATAATAATAATAATAATAATAATGTCACATTATTCTTTGTTTATTTCATAAATAAAGTATGTTTTCATTAGAAAATATATATACTTTATACTTTTTACGATATATTAGCTCAAATAATATATAGTTGATAATGATCAGTATGAGTTATTTAGCATAACATCCGCCTATGTAGCAACAATATAGCTAGTTTTAGAAATGTAGTGATTTTGGATAATCATTATATTTATGTATACTATATTATATTGCAATTTATTTAGGTTTATTATAGTAACCAGTATGAGTTAGTAGGCAAAATTGAGTAAGTGAAGCTCTATATTTAAAGGAAGTTATGAGGCGTTTATTATTTTATTGAGTCCTCTAATTTGATGTTCCATTAGTGAATAAAGTCAAGGCTCTTGCAACAGTAAAATTTAATAATTACTGAAGCTGATACTAATAGGATATATGTATGTTGGTTTAATAGAAGTTTTATTTGCTAGATTGTATTATTACATTGTTTAATTAGTGATTATATTTGAGTCTATATTATGTCTATATTGCTAGAGTAATCAAACTTAACCCACAATTTGTTATTATTGTACTAGCTTTAATTCCTGAGTTGGAAATAAATATGAGTTTGATAAACATGTTGAACTTGTATACACGTATGTGACAAATGTTAATAACAATGACATGCGTAATCACAAAATAGTCTATTGCGCAGTTATTAAAGATAAGTGCTAGATTTTTTCTCGTTATACTAGGCTAAATAGCTAGAAATAACACTTTTTTTAAAACCAAAACCAGACCCAACGGTTCCACCGGCTTCAGGAGGCTGTAGCGTCTACTCGGTCGAATCGTGGTAGGTCGGGTAGTTTCGTAGTTACCAGAGTTTTCGGAAACACGCGACAATAGTTATAGATATTGTGTCATTAATATAATGAAAGTAAATAAGAAATTGACTCAAACGATATACGAATAGCACAATTCTCGATAAATTAATAAAATGGCATCAGCGATTTTATTTGATTGGATATTTGTAATATCATATACTAATAACATATTAATGTTGATATGTTCTATTTTATATATATATATATATATATATATATATGTATATATATAACTATTATGTTTAGTACAAATTGTATATTAAATTTGATCGTAAATAATATAAATATAAATAAATAATAATAATTTCAACTTTAGTAGTAGGTTTTGACTACAGTGCAAAATGCAATACGATAAATTCAATTTCTCATCCACTTTCTTTATATAGAAATGGTATGTGCGTATTATATATCCTATATATGTATAATATGTAGGTGTATAATATACACTGTATATGTATGATGGTATATGTGTGCCTATGTATTTATTTATTTGTATACATTCAGAAGTACATATGTATATATGATCTATTTATACTGATTAATTTTCTGTGCAAATACTGAGAAAAAAACTGAAATATACTTTGTATTTTCGTAAACAAATAAAATATAGAACATAAATGATATATTCTAAGGTTATTACTCATAGTTGTTCTAATGTATTTTCTATATAGATAGAAATATAATAAGTAATATATATATATATTGAACTAATAGAAATAATACAATGACAATATTGAACTTTAAAAATAGAATGGTATACTATAATGATTTATCGTAAGTAATATTTTTATTAATTAGTAGATTATTAATAATTTGTATTGATACCAGTAAAATTATATAAGATTGATAGTGATTTGTTGTATAATAGTGATATGATTTGTAAAATATCTCTAGGCATCATACAAAGATTGAGCAAAAGTGTAATCATCTATATATAATAGAATTAAATGTAATAACTATAGTTACCAAGACAGTCTTAGAGACTATATGAAGAAGTGCATACATAACTATATACTTGAAACTTCCTCATTTGATATTTGTATTTCTAATGAATAGTTATATTTATAGAATATTTATAATGTATGTGATTCTGATTCATTGGATTAAATATATATCATAATAGATGAAGAATAATATAAGTAAAATATTTTGATCAACTTCCCAATATTTAAACTTATTAAAACTAAAAGTAAGACCAAATACGGTTCACTTTTATTTATGAATAATTATAATATTCTAGTTAATTTGTGATATTTTTAAAATAACTTATTTGATATATTATATAAACACTCATCTCTATATATTTCACACAATTATTATTATAATCATTATTTTAGTATTACACTAAGCATATATTTAATTAGAATAAGTAAAAGTATCTATAATAAATGTATTTACTAAATAATTTAGAAGAAATTTTTATCAAATTTAAATAAGATATAATTATTATTATAATCAATATAATGATGATTATAATAATGAGCTAGTAGTGATTTAGTGATATAAACGGATTACATTTATATAAGTTATGATGATCATTATTACCATAAAGAGTATTATAACCATAATGATGCATTACATATTTATATAAATAAAGATAATTTTAAATTATATTTAAATTAAATTTAATAAAGATAATTACTCAATTCTGAAATTATAAATTATATATAGATATTTTAATAGTAAGTAAATTAATTATTATATCTAATTTACACAAGATATATTGGTATATATTGATTTCATTCAAATACTATTTGAAATAGCTACTATTATAGTATGATTATCATAATCATTATGATAATGATTGTGTAAAATTGTAATATCAACAATAAAGTTGTCTCAGTATTATCATTTACACATCATTTAAATTAATATTTTATTAAACAATTACATCATATGAAATAAATACATGTTAACAAATATTAATACATTATTAAAGTAAACTTATAATTTCATAATAGTTTTATTTTTATAAATATAGGTACGTAATATCAGGGAAATAAATTTATAATAAATTTCTAATTTTAAATTTGTGATATTTGTTTATTAATAATACTCAATTCTTTAATGATTATTTCAACACCGCAATCTCAACATATTTACTTACTATATTCATAATTACGCTTATAGCATAATTACAATATATATTTAATATATATGCATATATTATTATGTTTACTAACCGATGGCTTGATCAAATGGACTAGATGTGTTAAAAAATGGGGCCATAACGATTTATAAAATGATTCACTATCAGTTGACGTATTTGGTTATTGTATAGATGTCGCTAGTAGTTTCCAAGCGAATTACTTTTAATATCCTAATATTATATTAAATATATATGTAATCCTTATATAATTTATATGACTCGTATTTAAATATATACCCACTTTATAAGTTTATTTTTGCTTGTTTTGTTTATGTTTATTTATTGTTTAATAATATTTTGTTTTGTTTTATAAACTGTATATGTTCATAACTCTACACAAACAAATTTACTAAATATAGTTAATTCTATATATAGAAATATATTTAATATATTTAAACACTTTATCTCTACAAATTATATTATGTTTTATCCATACAAATAGATGCAGGAACAAGTATATAATTATATATCTGTGAATGCAGGTAACCTAGTACGATCGATACACATATATTTTTCTTTATATTGATGCATAGCACATATAAATTACTTATATATATATATATATATATATATATATATATATATATTATACCCTAGTATTATTAGGGTGTCATAATTATATTTTATTTACAATATAAAGTATATTATATTATATATTCATAGGTTTAGAGTAGTAGTACCAAAGCTCTTTTGTAGTACTATATATTATATATATATATATATATATATTATATTAAAAAAATTAATTAATTTACAATTTGTAAATAAAATAGTAAATAAAATATAATTAGGCCACCCTAATATCAATACCCCATATAACCTCATATAACCTCGGTTATAGGATGTATTGCTAGTATATATAAATATATATATATATATATAACATCTGATATATCAACTTCTACTACGACTATTAATATCCAGCCCCAGCATCAGCCCAATGTTAATACTCCTAGACATATTCCAAAGCTAATGGATTTAACATTGTACTCAAATCACACATCAACCCCTATATTATCTAGTTTAACTTCCTCAAAGTCATCAGCCATACGCTACATATATAATTCCCTCACACTAGTAGGCTATTTAAACATCGTCTTCCTTCTGAAGTTAACTATGATGTAATAGTATCATTAATTTACTTTATAAAACTTCCCCGTTATAATATTAGTACCTATAGGTATACTTCAGCATCGTTTCTTACCAGCACAGCTATCTGCGTTTCACTAATATTTCTGCTCGTGATATATGTTAATCCTCCTTTCTAAAGATCCCACCACATAGTAATTTTAAGCATATCTTTATTCGTAATTATTGACCTGACTCTACTAGATTTATTTGTAAGGTACTATATCATGCCCTAAAACAAAAAATCACGCCACTTTCGTACAAAGTATTTTCTAATAATCGTTTTCAAACATTTGAACTAAGGGATAACAATAATCTTATTTAATATCCCCCCTTTCTTATCCCTGAATATGAGCTAACAAAATGGCTTGATTATTTTGATCAATATAGGAAATCATTTACAAATAATGCATCCTCTTAAATCTGACTAGCCTCCAATATAGCATTGATCAACATACGCTCCTTAAGATCAAATATATCCCTTCTGTTCCCATACCTTAAAAAATATATTATAATCGCATTGACTGAAACCTTGATTTCTAATGATGAATCTGACATATTTGCCTCCATCTTGGACTTTGGATATATATAGAGGGTATACCTTCTATCACGCTCCACGACAAACGAGCCGTGTTGGTGGTGTAGGATTTATTATAAGTAATGATTTTGACCTCTCTCCATCCATTTCATTCGCTCCCTTTTTATATAGAGATTGTAGTTCGCCTACACTCAAGCTTCCTAACTTAACTCTATATCTCAACGCAATCATTCGTCCCTCAAAACCTGAAACCATTTTATTCTTTGATGAATATCATAATTTCATCCATAATCTTCCCTCATCTTCATCCTATTTACCAATAATTCTTGGTGACTTAAACTATCACTTTAATTCTCACATATATTCCCATGGTGCCTTTAAATTCCTAACTAAGTCTCTTTCCTTGTGCCAACATATATCATTTCCCACCTATTCCAGTGGTAATATACTTGATATGATATTTACACCCTATCCAGTCTTCTTATTGGATATATATTTAAACCCTAATTCCATACCAAATTGAACTACTAACGGATTATTTTATTGTTGAATTCTATATAAATCTAAAATTCATATAGATTAAACGAAAATGTATTACATATAGATATTTGAGGTCTGTTGACCTACCAAGATTTGTAATATAAAAACTGAGATATTTTCTCCTACTTCCCATTACACAGTACACCAAAACTCCGTTCTCCTAAATAGTATCAATATACATGCACCTACACAAACTACATTAATTACCGACCACCCCTTTTCTCTCTGGTTCTCTCATGAACTTTTCATCTTCAAGAAGAGTGTTCACAAATTTGAGATGACATTTCTTAAAAATCCTTCTATTGAAACAAAATTATTTCTATCACTAGCTAGAAAAAATTACAAATCTACAATATCTCGTTCAAAATCCATCTATTATAACAACAATATATCATTGATCTCCTCTGATCCTCGCAAATTATTTAAAATAGCAAATAAAATTCTCTCTCCTCCAGATGAAAAAATCCTCCCCATTTTACCGAACACGTCAAATTTTCAATACACTATGCTCTCTTTTTGAAAAATTCTTTAAAAATATAATTGCAAGCATTAATCATATTATTTACGCGTCTACTCCATCCATTCTCAATCCTTCCATATATATTACCTATACTATTTACTCATTAAGTATATTCACTATCCCTTCACTGTATGAATTACATTAGCTACTCATGAAATCCCACTGTACCTCCCCACTGATCCCCTACCTATCTTATTATATCACACACTTTCACCCTTATTTTATCCTATTTTCTTGGATATTATTACAAACTCACTAAACTCTGACCAGGTTTCACCCTGCCTCAAGACTGCCATAATATTTCCTATTTAAAAAAAACTAAACCTCGACCCAAACTCACTTAGCAATTATCGCCCGATTTCCCACCTACCCTTATTAGGTAAAATATTAGAAGGAATTGTTTCCAAACAACTCATCGCCCATATAAATTAAAATAATATTTTCGACCCGTTTCAAAGCGCTTTTCATAAGGGTCATTCGACCGAAACAGCTCTCCTCCATATTACTGACATAATATTACCTACCTTAAATAGCAACACGTGTTGCCAGCTAATCCTACGTACTCTCTAATCTACTTTTTATACACTGGACCATAACTTATTAATCTCGCGGCTTACTTTGATGGGTATATCTGGCTTAGCATTACAATTGTTTATTTCATCTCTGACTAACCGCAATATCTCTATTATGATTGACAAATCTTACTCGTCTATATCTCCACTTAACCACGATATTCCACAAGGATCCGTTATAGATCCATCCCCCTTTTCTATTTATATCCGCCCTATTGCTGATCTAATTAATAACTTATCAAATATAAGCTACCATATTTTTGCTGATGATATTCAACTGTTTCCCTATAAATTCTCATAATACCATTAACTCTGAATTAATCGAGTGTGCTAACTGCATAAGATTATGGTTCCTCTCCAATAAACTACTAACCAATTCCTTTAAGACTACTGTACTTAACATATCTATTTCTGATAATTCCTTTCCAAATTGTACTCTAAATAACATGACTATTTCTCCTTCCCATTCCTCCAAAAACCTAGGATTAGTATTTGATGACAAATTAATATTAAGAATTACATATCATCCATTACAAAATCCTCCAACTTTCATCTCTTCTGAATTAAAAAAATACGGTCATCACTGAAACCTTACTAAAACTCTAATAAATGCTCATGTACTTTCCCGACTTGACTACTGTTCTTCCTACTGAATATACTTCCTGCTGAAGCTAATGCTCCACTAAATCGGAGTATCCGTTCCTCAATACATAGTATACTTACTGTATAACACGACTGGATCACTATACTACAACATCACATCAATCATCTCGTATGTGGCTACCCTTCTCCCTCAGGTGTAAATTACGTATACTATCTATAATCCATAAATCAATATATTCTTTCACCCACAGCTAAATCTCTTATCTAATTAAAAAACGTACAATATTACCTTCTATTCGTTACCAAAATGCTCCTCTACTTATCTCCCAGAACTCTATAGAGTACTATAGTAAAACTTCCCTAAATTCAAGAGCTTTTAAATTTCCGGTCCCAACCTATGGAATTCTCTCCCTCCTACCATTCGTTCTATTAGATCTCTCAAAAGATTTATAAATCTTACTTATTTCTTTCTCTCTATCTATAATCATTGAATCATCCAACTTATTATTTTTCTCCGTATAATATTCAACGTATATTATTATTAAATTGTTATCGTATTATTATTATCTTATTATTATATAACACTCCTCTATATCAATGCAATCTTTATTATATAACATTCCACTATATCAATGAAGAATGTAGTATATAATACTCCACTATATAAATGCAGTATGTAGTATATAACACTCCACTCAAGGGTCTCATTAAGGAATAATATTGACTGCACATAAATATATAATTATTAATAATTATTTATCAATTAATATTGTATAGTTATATATATATATATATATATATATATATATATATATATATATATATAATTATTATAAATGCATAGGTAGGTAATATATATATATATATATATATATATATATATATATATATATATGCATGTAAGCTGAAATACTGACAATTACAGCAAACACGTATGACTACAAAGATGAAGCGTTTATATTTATTATTTATTATGCTATATTTAGAATCTTATTGTTTTAAAAGGAATTTCATTTTCTTCTTCTCCTTTATGTTTTCTTGAACCAGACAAAATTCCCTTGGTTTAGCGCACATAATTATACTATATGTAGCTATACTATACTGTATATTGTACTGTATGTACCTATAACACAATGTAGACATTTTTTCCATGCTAGATAATAATAAATTTATATTAGGTATATTTTATGTATATTTCATACATACCTTGATAGCCTTATAACAAGTTCACGAATATTATATTTTCTGAATATATTAATTTCTGAATGCAATAATAAATCATTATATATATACCTTACAATATTGTAAGGATACATCTATTAAGTTCAAATCAGCACTTATCAAAGTATGTACTTGCTTTATGTGTACTTCTTCTTTTAATTTAATAAAATTTTGAAAATATATTTTCATCTGTTGTATCTTAAGATTATTTATTAAAGTTTTTATAAGTTATACTTTTATTGTAGATATATCTCTCATTTCAGATACATATAAATTATGTCTTACTTCACGCTTATTTTTTCTCTTCAACTCGATACCTTTCAAGTAACGAGTAACATTGGGTTTTTCAATTGATTCGATTAACTTAGTAATCCATCAGCCAATTAAATCGGTAGTTAATAATGTATTCAGCATAATCTATTAAAGTTACAAAATATTATGAAATATTATGAAACATTATTTATTTTACTCTGAAAGGCAGGGGCTATAGGCATTGTATTCTGCAATATTAAATATATAAATATGATAATTGTTTATAAACCTCAATGTTATTAAGTTGTTGATCAATATCATATATCATAGTCGAATCGGATTGCATTTTTTTTATATCGAGATAATATAACTAAAACATCGGCCATAAAGTATAATAGATGGATGTTATGTTCATTGCAAAGGTACGTTGAAAATCCACGGGCTACATTGCATGTCGTTGAATTAAAATACATTATTAATACATTCTATGATTTTAATATGCTTTCAACTATTTGATGAGTGAATTCACTCCATCTTATTTCATATATTTTTGGAAATGAGCAAACAATAAGGTTATTGTACATTGCAATATTTTTTAACTCTCTGAATCTGACTCCAGATTTAGCGAAATATGATGAAATGCCCTTTAATGTCATCAGCATATTTTTAAATTCTAGTATTTCATTACTTCCATGCCATACTTGACTTGTGTGCACAACACCATATTGTAAGTAGAGGAGCTACGGGTTCGCTGAACCTCTCCAACCTATAATCTTGAAATATCTTCCATAAACCATTAGTATGTCCTGTATTTATGGATGTACCATCTGTCACCAACGACGAAACCTCTTTCATTATTAAATTTGTTGTTACTTCCAAAAATATTTTCCATTGATTTAATCATTGTGTTAAATATCCCACGAGCTCCACTTTCCAAAAGATCTCCTAGACCTATAAATATAAGCGATTCGTTTCCAACTTTATCTATTAATTTCGAAAGTGTGTATATCTTATCAACATTGTGCTATATATATATACACTACCGTCTGACCGAAGCATTTGCAGTCTGCAGTAGAATTTTTGATTTTTTTTGTAATGTTTCCATATATGTATCTATTATAACGGATATAATTATTTATGCGTATGGGGCATCAGATATTGTAAATCGGTATTCGTAATAATATTATCATCAGAATTATATTTAAATTTTGATGCCATCATATTAACAACTACTCTAGCAGGGAAAGAATATTAAAATAAACCAACTTATTTGCATCATAATACACCATGATCAATAACGATCCTATATTATAAGCTAACTCACTATTTGCCTTTAATATATAGTTTTCTTGTGATGTATTATCTGATTTTTGTATCCCTTCAATCTCTTTTTGATAAGCAATAATAAATTTTGTTATGATATTCAGAACTTAGATGCTTCAAAATGGTCTATTTACTATATATTACACCACAATCTGTTGTTATTGGTGATCTTCTTGTACTAGGTAATATAACAATATCGGGAAAAGCCCCGAATGGTATGCATCTTACATGATGCCTCCACAAATTAATTAGAATAATACAAATATTGTTGCTCAAAATTAAAAAATTGACTGCACAACATTGAAAAATTGACTGCACAAATAAATTATTGACTTCCCATTTTTGCGTTGACTGCACATTAGCGCGACCCCTGACTCCACTATATCACTGAAGACTGTAGTATATAACACTCGCGCCTGAAAAATATCCGTCCCATATATAGTATACTCCTGGAACACTCTCCCTGTATCCATCCGTAATCCTACTACACCATGAACTCGAGTTGGATCCATGGATCCATACTTCAAGAAACTACTGAAAATTCATATATTTAATCTGAAACAATAACATCAACTATATATGGACGACCGATTGCTTTGTAAGCACAGTTCGCTGTCCAAAAATCGAAAAATGTTAAATGTATGTATACATACATGCATGTATGTATACACTAATATATTATTCAAGTTTGAGTTTAATTGACATTTTAACAAAAATAATTATTTGGTAAACTAGTAAACTAATTTGTACACCAAGCAAATATATCTTATGGACTCGCAACATTAGCTTAAATAAAATAACTTATCGAAGATATAATCAAATAAACTAGTCAACTCGACTTATAAAAAATTAATTTAAAATTTGTACGTAATTTTTACTTTATTAATATTATAATATATATATATATACATTTATATGCCAAATATTTCATTTTAATGCGCATAAACTTAAATATTACGTAAAAAGGTATTTACATTAAATGATCAATGCAAATATTTCTTCATTAAAATGCTTATCGTTTTATCAATATTACATATTTTCTGATGAAACTTCACAATGATGTTTATTATAACATTAATGAATTAGGTGACATACTATAAATGAGATAGCAACACTCTCAGTAACGGGATACCCTATTCTTAATTACTTACCACTTCTTAAATAATTAGATAAAACAATGTTATACGATACCTTTATAATATTATAATATATATATATATATATATATATATAAAATACCAATAAGTCTTAAGACTAATTAGTCAATATTAATGAAAACAGGGTTATTATCACAATTATTATTTATTATATACATAAGTTAGGACATACGATTACAGTGATATGATTACGTGTTGTTGTTGTGGTTCACGCATGCGCGGCGGAGACTATTGTACGTCGTGACGTAAATCGGACACGTAAGCGGAAGTCATATCGTCTAGGAGAAGCTCGGGTTTTATTTCGGTACCCCGGTTCATTCTCAGCACCGTTATCAGCACCACTACCGATATCGTCATGGCGGCGTACACCAGGAAGCTGCTCACACCGCTTCCTGTCACGTGTTAGTCTATGATTAGCACACGCAGATAATAGGTTCACTCGTAATATAGGTATATATATATATATATATATATATATATATATATATATATATATATATTATTTTCACATTTTATTAAAAACGGCTGGGACTCGTATGGTTAATCCTTTGAACCCATAACCATTTGAGTCCATTATTCCCGCTGAATCACAAAAGGCATTAATTAATAATTAAATAATTAACAATTAACATAATAATTAAAATATATATTTAGGTTTGATAGTAGGTGTATAGATTTGTACAACTCGTATAGATTTGTGTATGTTTTAAATGAGCGATACTTGTAAAGCCTACGACGTATGCCTATATTAGTAACTAATCTTAATATAGCTTAATATAAATTATTAGATACAATATAAGTTATGCGATAATAGTGCGCCATGGCGCAATATAGTAGCACAGTGTTATGGTATATTATTTACAATCTAGTAAATATTGTAAACAATAGAATGCATAATTTAAATATATATATATATAATTACCGTTATCAATAATTATTTTGTCAACTACGGTATACGTTTTTCCGAAGATTGTATTTCTCGCCATTATATGAACAATAACCCTATCCGAGACTTCGTATCTAGTAATAAGAAATTTATAATTATATATATATATACGTATAATATTACGTCGTATATATATACCGACTATCATATACGGATAAATTAGGTTTATATTCAGGAAAAATATCAATAAATAGGTGATAAAGTAAACATATACAATACAGTTTAAGTGATAACTCTGAAGTACAATATTTGTTTACCGAGAATAATGTGTATTGTCATTTTCAATGGTCGTACTGAAGAGTTAGACATATATACTAAGGCTGCTTCGGTTGAACAAAGTGTCAGTAATGAGCTTTGGAAGATATACATCAATATACATAGATAGTATCAAAGTAGAGCTTAATTTAACGGGATATATATAACCTATAGGATCTATAGATATATCGAGTAGTTTACTTCTTAATATTCTTAATATGGGCAGTTTGTATAGACTCGAATATCATATAATATTATCATTATTATTATAAATATTATATATATATATATTACGATTACAATAGCGAATACAACTCTACAATGAAAACGAGTGAGTTGCAAACCTCTCGTCGTGTACGACTTTAATTCTACTGGAGCCGTTATCGTTGAGGTACGACAGAATGTCGGAGTGTTCAACGTCGTAGTACCAACTTATCTCAGGTTTAGGCACCCCTTCCGCGTCAGCCCATATCAGATCTCCTATAGGGTGATATTAAGATACTCTTTCAACGTTAATACGTATTTATATTAGTGGATTTATTAGGCGTATATAGAATAGCTGTTCCCTTTCAATGTTCAGCTGAAAATGTCAGCCACATTTTCAGCTGCCCGTAGGGGATAAATGAGACACTGTTAAATTTGTTAAATTGTCCTATACAAATTGTTCCGATAATATTTGTAAGAAAATATTATATTCTATTATCTATTACGATATACTTAACATGGTAAATGACTAAAATGATATATATATATATATTTATTATTATATACGGCTATAGCCGTAGTAGGTATAAGTGTTTGTAAAAAGTGACTCAATTTTCCCCATATAAAGTAACATTTATATTTCCCCCCGGTTAAATTTAAAACATGAGCTGAGCGGATATTTATAATACGATATTAATATCGGTTATATCTATAGATATATCATATATATATATATTCTATAGGATATAATTCGATGAAATGCGAAATGCAACTCACGCCAAATTTCAAATAGGGCGGGAGGGTGAGGGGGAGGGTGGGCTGGGTAAGTCGTGTTTTAATAAATCACGCTACAATTACGATTACGATATAGGATATAAATAAATAACGCAATATTAATCATAATTCGATGAATGGCGAAATGCAGCTCGGCCCAAAAATCCTTTAAGGGCGGGTGGGTGTGGGGGAGGGCGGGCGGGGTAGTCGTGTTTTTACTATTTGTACCATTTATTCTTCGTATTAATTATATCTATATATAGGTCAACTATCGTGTCCTCGATGCAGACACACGACCCGCCTATTGTTAGCAACACCACATTGACAAGTCGCATTCGCTGTATTCCGTTACCTAATTCATATAGATATTGGTTGGGTTTGGGTTTGGGTTTGGGTTTAGGTTTATGTTTGAGTTTGGATTTGTGTTTTGGTTTATGTTTGAGTTTGGGTTTGGGTTTATGTTCGAGTTTGGGTTTGGGTTTGGGTTTATGTTTGAGTTTGGGTTTGTGTTTTTACTATAATATAGTACATTTTTTTGGCCGGTATTTTTAATACATAGGGGTGGGTTTGAAAATAGTGTATAACTCCGTAATTATAGAAATACGCATATCGTTACTTACCCATTTACTCTTCGTATTAATTATATCTACGTTAATAATAATACGGTGAATATGGTGTATATGTACATACGAGCGAGTATGGGTGATCGTACCGTTTCTCGCAATTTTCTATGTTTTAATATATATATATATATATATATATATATATATATTATTACGTATAGTATTTTATTGATTTTTTTATAAATTCTATTATATTTTAACATTGATTTTACATTATACTATTAATATTAGAATATTTTTGATTATTTTATAAATTCTATTATATTTTAACATTGATTTTACATTATAATATTCATATATGTATTTGTTTGATTATTACATTGTATATATTGCAACATTGATTTTACATTGTATATATTTTCACATTGTTTATTCTATAAATTCTATTATATTTTATCATTGATTTTACATTATAATATTCATATATGTATTTGTTTGATTATTACATTGTATATATTGCAACATTGATTTTACATTGTATATATTTGCATATTGTTTATTTTATAAATTCTATTATATTTTAACATTGATTTAATAAAATAAGATTTAATATATAATATAATTTTATTTAATATATATATATATATATATATGTTATTTATTTATGAATATATTCAATGATATTTAAAATAAGCGTTTCACTGCTCCTATTTTTAATACAGCTCCTCCATGTCAGGAAATTAGAATTAGTTGTATATATATATATAGTGTGCATTACTTATAGTGAAAATATATTAAATTCAACGTAACTCATTAACGATTGTTTAAATGAGTATAACGGATATTGTATATTACATATTTTCTGATGAAACTTCACAATGATGTTTATTATAACATTAATGAATTAGGTGACATACTATAAATGAGATAACAACACTCTCAGTAACGGGATACCCTATTCTTAATTACTTACCACTTCTTAAATAATTAGATAAAACAATGTTATACGACACCTTTATAATATTATAATATATATATATATATATATATATATATATATATATAAAAGACCAATAAGTCTTAAGACTAATTAGTCAATATTAATGAAAACAGGGTTATTATCACAATTATTATTTATTATATACATAAGTTAGGATATACGATTACAGTGATATGATTACGTGTTGTTTTTGTTGTGGTTCACGCATGCGCGGCGGCGGAGACTATTGGAGCTACTGTACGTCGTGACGTAAGTCGGACACGTAAGCGGAAGTCATATCGTCTAGGAGAAGCTCGGGTTTTATTTCGGTACCCCGGTTCATTCTCAGCACCGTTATCAGCACCACTACCGATATCGTCATGGCGGCGTACACCAGGAAGCTGCTCACACCGCTTCCTGTCACGTGTTAGTCTATGATTAGCACACGCAGATAATAGGTTCACTCGTAATATAGGTATATATATATATATATATATATATTATTTTCACATTTTATTAAAAACGGCTGGGACTCGTATGGTTAATCCTTTGAACCCATAACCATTTGAGTCCATTATTCCCGCTGAATCACAAAAGGCATTAATTAATAATTAAATAATTAACAATTAACATAATAATTAAAATATATATTTAGGTTTGATAGTAGGTGTATAGATTTGTACAACTCGTATAGATTTGTGTATGTTTTAAATGAGCGATACTTGTAAAGCCTACGACGTATGCCTATATTAGTAACTAATCTTAATATAGCTTAATATAAATTATTAGATACAATATAAGTTATGCGATAATAGTGCGCCATGGCGCAATATAGTAGCACAGTGATATGATATATTATTTACAATCTAGTAAATATTGTAAACAATAGAATGCATAATTTAAATATATATATATATAATTACCGTTATCAATAATTATTTTGTCAACTACGGTATACGTTTTTCCGAAGATTGTATTTCTCGCCATTATATGAACAATAACCCTATCCGAGACTTCGTATCTAGTAATAAGAAATTTATAATTATATATATATATATACGTATAATATTACGTCGTATATATATACCGACTATCATATACGGATAAATTAGGTTTATATTCAGGAAAAATATCAATAAATAGGTGATAAAGTAAACATATACAATACAGTTTAAGTGATAACTCTGAAGTACAATATTTGTTTACCGAGAATAATGTGTATTGTCATTTTCAATGGTCGTACTGAAGAGTTAGACATATATACTAAGGCTGCTTCGGTTGAACAAAGTGTCAGTAATGAGCTTTGGAAGATATACATCAATATACATAGATAGTATCAAAGTAGAGCTTAATTTAACGGGATATATATAACCTATATGATCTATAGATATATCGAGTAGTTTACTTCTTAATATTCTTAATATGGGCAGTTTGTATAGACTCGAATATCATATAATATTATCATTATTATTATAAATATTATATATATATATATATATATTACGATTACAATAACGAATACAACTCTACAATGAAAACGAGTGAGTTGCAAACCTCTCGTCGTGTACGACTTTAATTCTACTGGAGCCGTTATCGTTGAGGTACGACAGAATGTCGGAGTGTTCAACGTCGTAGTACCAACTTATCTCAGGTTTAGGCACCCCTTCCGCGTCAGCCCATATCAGATCTCCTATAGGGTGATATTAAGATACTCTTTCAACGTTAATACGTATTTATATTAGTGGATTTATTAGGCGTATATAGAATAGCTGTTCCCTTACAATGTTCAGCTGAAAATGTCAGCCACATTTTCAGCTGCCCGTAGGGGATAAATGAGACACTGTTAAATTTGTTAAATTGTCCTATACAAATTGTTCCGATAATATTTGTAAGAAAATATTGTATTCTATTATCTATTACGATATACTTAACATGGTAAATGCCTAAAATGATATATATATATATATATATATTTATTATTATATACGGCTATAGCCGTAGTAGGTATAAGTGTTTGTAAAAAGTGACTCAATTTTCCCCATATAAAGTAACATTTATATTTCCCCCCGGTTAAATTTAAAACATGAACTGAGCGGATATTTATAATACGATATTAATATCGGTTATATCTATAGATATATCATATATATATATATTCTATAGGATATAATTCGATGAAATGCGAAATGCAACTCACGCCAAATTTCAAATAGGGCGGGAGGGTGAGGGGGAGGGTGGGCTGGGTAAGTCGTGTTTTAATAAATCACGCTACAATTACGATTACGATATAGGATATAAATAAATAACGCAATATTAATCATAATTCGATGAATGGCGAAATGCAGCTCGGCCCAAAAATCCTTTAAGGGCGGGTGGGAGTGGGGGAGGGCGGGCGGGGTAGTCGTGTTTTTACTATTTGTACCATTTATTCTTCGTATTAATTATATCTATATATAGGTCAACTATCGTGTCCTCGATGCAGACACACGACCCGCCTATTGTTAGCAACACCACATTGACAAGTCGCATTCGCTGTATTCCGTTACCTAATTCATATAGATATTGGTTGGGTTTGGGTTTGGGTTTGGGTTTAGGTTTATGTTTGAGTTTGGATTTGTGTTTTGGTTTATGTTTGAGTTTGGGTTTGGGTTTATGTTCGAGTTTGGGTTTGGGTTTGGGTTTATGTTTGAGTTTGGGTTTGTGTTTTTACTATAATATAGTACATTTTTTTGGCCGGTATTTTTAATACATAGGGGTGGGTTTGAAAATAGTGTATAACTCCGTAATTATAGAAATACGCATATCGTTACTTACCCATTTACTCTTCGTATTAATTATATCTACGTTAATAATAATACGGTGAATATGGTGTATATGTACATACGAGCGAGTATGGGTGATCGTACCGTTTCTCGCAATTTTCTATGTTTTAATATATATATATATATATATATATATATATATATATTATTACGTATAGTATTTTATTGATTTTTTTATAAATTCTATTATATTTTAACATTGATTTTACATTATACTATTAATATTAGAATATTATTGATTATTTTATAAATTCTATTATATTTTAACATTGATTTTACATTATAATATTCATATATGTATTTGTTTGATTATTACATTGTATATATTGCAACATTGATTTTACATTGTATATATTTTCACATTGTTTATTCTATAAATTCTATTATATTTTATCATTGATTTTACATTATAATATTCATATATGTATTTGTTTGATTATTACATTGTATATATTGCAACATTGATTTTACATTGTATATATTTGCATATTGTTTATTTTATAAATTCTATTATATTTTAACATTGATTTAATAAAATAAGATTTAATATATAATATAATTTTATTTAATATATATATATATATATATGTTATTTATTTATGAATATATTCAATGATATTTAAAATAAGCGTTTCACTGCTCCTATTTTTAATACAGCTCCTCCATGTCAGGAAATTAGAATTAGTTGTATATATATATATATAGTGTGCATTACTTATAGTGAAAATATATTAAATTCAACGTAACTCATTAACGATTGTTTAAATGAGTATAACGGATATTGTATATTACATATTTTCTGATGAAACTTCACAATGATGTTTATTATAACATTAATGAATTAGGTGACATACTATAAATGAGATAACAACACTCTCAGTAACGGGATACCCTATTCTTAATTACTTACCACTTCTTAAATAATTAGATAAAACAATGTTATACGACCCCTTTATAATATTATAATATATATATATATTTATATTAGTGGATTTATTAGGCGTATATAGAATAGCTGTTCCCTTACAATGTTCAGCTGAAAATGTCA
Organism: Osedax fenrisi; assembly: GCA_964019155.1. Taxonomy (NCBI): domain Eukaryota; kingdom Metazoa; phylum Annelida; class Polychaeta; order Sabellida; family Siboglinidae; genus Osedax; species Osedax fenrisi. Next base: position 85,261,353 of record OZ025243.1, read on the forward strand.
GCCACATTTTCAGCTGCCCGTAGGGGATAAATGAGACACTGTTAAATTTGTTAAATTGTCCTATACAAATTGTTCCGATAATATTTGTAAGAAAATATTGTATTCTATTATCTATTACGATATACTTAACATGGTAAATGCCTAAAATGATATATATATATATATATATTTATTATTATATACGGCTATAGCCGTAGTAGGTATAAGTGTTTGTAAAAAGTGACTCAATTTTCCCCATATAAAGTAACATTTATATTTCCCCCCGGTTAAATTTAAAACATGAACTGAGCGGATATTTATAATACGATATTAATATCGGTTATATCTATAGATATATCATATATATATATATTCTATAGGATATAATTCGATGAAATGCGAAATGCAACTCACGCCAAATTTCAAATAGGGCGGGAGGGTGAGGGGGAGGGTGGGCTGGGTAAGTCGTGTTTTAATAAATCACGCTACAATTACGATTACGATATAGGATATAAATAAATAACGCAATATTAATCATAATTCGATGAATGGCGAAATGCAGCTCGGCCCAAAAATCCTTTAAGGGCGGGTGGGAGTGGGGGAGGGCGGGCGGGGTAGTCGTGTTTTTACTATTTGTACCATTTATTCTTCGTATTAATTATATCTATATATAGGTCAACTATCGTGTCCTCGATGCAGACACACGACCCGCCTATTGTTAGCAACACCACATTGACAAGTCGCATTCGCTGTATTCCGTTACCTAATTCATATAGATATTGGTTGGGTTTGGGTTTGGGTTTGGGTTTAGGTTTATGTTTGAGTTTGGATTTGTGTTTTGGTTTATGTTTGAGTTTGGGTTTGGGTTTATGTTCGAGTTTGGGTTTGGGTTTGGGTTTATGTTTGAGTTTGGGTTTGTGTTTTTACTATAATATAGTACATTTTTTTGGCCGGTATTTTTAATACATAGGGGTGGGTTTGAAAATAGTGTATAACTCCGTAATTATAGAAATACGCATATCGTTACTTACCCATTTACTCTTCGTATTAATTATATCTACGTTAATAATAATACGGTGAATATGGTGTATATGTACATACGAGCGAGTATGGGTGATCGTACCGTTTCTCGCAATTTTCTATGTTTTAATATATATATATATATATATATATATATATATATATTATTACGTATAGTATTTTATTGATTTTTTTATAAATTCTATTATATTTTAACATTGATTTTACATTATACTATTAATATTAGAATATTATTGATTATTTTATAAATTCTATTATATTTTAACATTGATTTTACATTATAATATTCATATATGTATTTGTTTGATTATTACATTGTATATATTGCAACATTGATTTTACATTGTATATATTTTCACATTGTTTATTCTATAAATTCTATTATATTTTATCATTGATTTTACATTATAATATTCATATATGTATTTGTTTGATTATTACATTGTATATATTGCAACATTGATTTTACATTGTATATATTTGCATATTGTTTATTTTATAAATTCTATTATATTTTAACATTGATTTAATAAAATAAGATTTAATATATAATATAATTTTATTTAATATATATATATATATATATGTTATTTATTTATGAATATATTCAATGATATTTAAAATAAGCGTTTCACTGCTCCTATTTTTAATACAGCTCCTCCATGTCAGGAAATTAGAATTAGTTGTATATATATATATATAGTGTGCATTACTTATAGTGAAAATATATTAAATTCAACGTAACTCATTAACGATTGTTTAAATGAGTATAACGGATATTGTATATTACATATTTTCTGATGAAACTTCACAATGATGTTTATTATAACATTAATGAATTAGGTGACATACTATAAATGAGATAACAACACTCTCAGTAACGGGATACCCTATTCTTAATTACTTACCACTTCTTAAATAATTAGATAAAACAATGTTATACGACCCCTTTATAATATTATAATATATATATATATTTATATTAGTGGATTTATTAGGCGTATATAGAATAGCTGTTCCCTTACAATGTTCAGCTGAAAATGTCAGCCACATTTTCAGCTGCCCGTAGGGGATAAATGAGACACTGTTAAATTTGTTAAATTGTCCTATACAAATTGTTCCGATAATATTTGTAAGAAAATATTATATTCTATTATCTATTACGATATACTTAACATGGTAAATGCCTAAAATGATATATATATATATATATTTATTATTATATACGGCTATAGCCGTAGTAGGTATAAGTGTTTGTAAAAAGTGACTCAATTTTCCCCATATAAAGTAACATTTATATTTCCCCCCGGTGAAATTTAAAACATGAACTGAGCGGATATTTATGATACGATATTAATATCGGTTATATCTATAGATATATCATATATATATATATATTCTATAGGATATAATTCGATGAAATGCGAAATGCAACTCACGCCAAATTTCAAATAGGGCGGGAGGGTGAGGGGGAGGGTGGGCTGGGTAAGTCGTGTTTTAATAAATCACGCTACAATTACGATTACGATATAGGATATAAATAAATAACGCAATATTAATCATAATTCGATGAATGGCGAAATGCAGCTCGGCCCAAAAATCCTTTAAGGGCGGGTGGGAGTGGGGGAGGGCGGGCGGGGTAGTCGTGTTTTTACTATTTGTACCATTTATTCTTCGTATTAATTATATCTATATATAGGTCAACTATCGTGTCCTCGATGCAGACACACGACCCGCCTATTGTTAGCAACACCACATTGACAAGTCGCATTCGCTGTATTCCGTTACCTAATTCATATAGATATTGGTTGGGTTTGGGTTTGGGTTTGGGTTTAGGTTTATGTTTGAGTTTGGATTTGTGTTTTGGTTTATGTTTGAGTTTGGGTTTGGGTTTATGTTCGAGTTTGGGTTTGGGTTTGGGTTTATGTTTGAGTTTGGGTTTGTGTTTTTACTATAATATAGTACATTTTTTTGGCCGGTATTTTTAATACATAGGGGTGGGTTTGAAAATAGTGTATAACTCCGTAATTATAGAAATACGCATATCGTTACTTACCCATTTACTCTTCGTATTAATTATATCTACGTTAATAATAATACGGTGAATATGGTGTATATGTACATACGAGCGAGTATGGGTGATCGTACCGTTTCTCGCAATTTTCTATGTTTTAATATATATATATATATATATATATATATATATATATTATTACGTATAGTATTTTATTGATTTTTTTATAAATTCTATTATATTTTAACATTGATTTTACATTATACTATTAATATTAGAATATTATTGATTATTTTATAAATTCTATTATATTTTAACATTGATTTTACATTATAATATTCATATATGTATTTGTTTGATTATTACATTGTATATATTGCAACATTGATTTTACATTGTATATATTTTCACATTGTTTATTCTATAAATTCTATTATATTTTATCATTGATTTTACATTATAATATTCATATATGTATTTGTTTGATTATTACATTGTATATATTGCAACATTGATTTTACATTGTATATATTTGCATATTGTTTATTTTATAAATTCTATTATATTTTAACATTGATTTAATAAAATAAGATTTAATATATAATATAATTTTATTTAATATATATATATATATATATGTTATTTATTTATGAATATATTCAATGATATTTAAAATAAGCGTTTCACTGCTCCTATTTTTAATACAGCTCCTCCATGTCAGGAAATTAGAATTAGTTGTATATATATATATATAGTGTGCATTACTTATAGTGAAAATATATTAAATTCAACGTAACTCATTAACGATTGTTTAAATGAGTATAACGGATATTGTATATTACATATTTTCTGATGAAACTTCACAATGATGTTTATTATAACATTAATGAATTAGGTGACATACTATAAATGAGATAACAACACTCTCAGTAACGGGATACCCTATTCTTAATTACTTACCACTTCTTAAATAATTAGATAAAACAATGTTATACGACCCCTTTATAATATTATAATATATATATATATTTATATTAGTGGATTTATTAGGCGTATATAGAATAGCTGTTCCCTTACAATGTTCAGCTGAAAATGTCAGCCACATTTTCAGCTGCCCGTAGGGGATAAATGAGACACTGTTAAATTTGTTAAATTGTCCTATACAAATTGTTCCGATAATATTTGTAAGAAAATATTATATTCTATTATCTATTACGATATACTTAACATGGTAAATGCCTAAAATGATATATATATATATATATTTATTATTATATACGGCTATAGCCGTAGTAGGTATAAGTGTTTGTAAAAAGTGACTCAATTTTCCCCATATAAAGTAACATTTATATTTCCCCCCGGTGAAATTTAAAACATGAACTGAGCGGATATTTATGATACGATATTAATATCGGTTATATCTATAGATATATCATATATATATATATATTCTATAGGATATAATTCGATGAAATGCGAAATGCAACTCACGCCAAATTTCAAATAGGGCGGGAGGGTGAGGGGGAGGGTGGGCTGGGTAAGTCGTGTTTTAATAAATCACGCTACAATTACGATTACGATATAGGATATAAATAAATAACGCAATATTAATCATAATTCGATGAATGGCGAAATGCAGCTCGGCCCAAAAATCCTTTAAGGGCGGGTGGGAGTGGGGGAGGGCGGGCGGGGTAGTCGTGTTTTTACTATTTGTACCATTTATTCTTCGTATTAATTATATCTATATATAGGTCAACTATCGTGTCCTCGATGCAGACACACGACCCGCCTATTGTTAGCAACACCACATTGACAAGTCGCATTCGCTGTATTCCGTTACCTAATTCATATAGATATTGGTTGGGTTTGGGTTTGGGTTTGGGTTTAGGTTTATGTTTGAGTTTGGATTTGTGTTTTGGTTTATGTTTGAGTTTGGGTTTGGGTTTATGTTCGAGTTTGGGTTTGGGTTTGGGTTTATGTTTGAGTTTGGGTTTGTGTTTTTACTATAATATAGTACATTTTTTTGGCCGGTATTTTTAATACATAGGGGTGGGTTTGAAAATAGTGTATAACTCCGTAATTATAGAAATACGCATATCGTTACTTACCCATTTACTCTTCGTATTAATTATATCTACGTTAATAATAATACGGTGAATATGGTGTATATGTACATACGAGCGAGTATGGGTGATCGTACCGTTTCTCGCAATTTTCTATGTTTTAATATATATATATATATATATATATATATATATTATTACGTATAGTATTTTATTGATTTTTTTATAAATTCTATTATATTTTAACATTGATTTTACATTATACTATTAATATTAGAATATTATTGATTATTTTATAAATTCTATTATATTTTAACATTGATTTTACATTATAATATTCATATATGTATTTGTTTGATTATTACATTGTATATATTGCAACATTGATTTTACATTGTATATATTTTCACATTGTTTATTCTATAAATTCTATTATATTTTATCATTGATTTTACATTATAATATTCATATATGTATTTGTTTGATTATTACATTGTATATATTGCAACATTGATTTTACATTGTATATATTTGCATATTGTTTATTTTATAAATTCTATTATATTTTAACATTGATTTAATAAAATAAGATTTAATATATAATATAATTTTATTTAATATATATATATATATATGTTATTTATTTATGAATATATTCAATGATATTTAAAATAAGCGTTTCACTGCTCCTATTTTTAATACAGCTCCTCCATGTCAGGAAATTAGAATTAGTTGTATATATATATATATAGTGTGCATTACTTATAGTGAAAATATATTAAATTCAACGTAACTCATTAACGATTGTTTAAATGAGTATAACGGATATTGTATATTACATATTTTCTGATGAAACTTCACAATGATGTTTATTATAACATTAATGAATTAGGTGACATACTATAAATGAGATAACAACACTCTCAGTAACGGGATACCCTATTCTTAATTACTTACCACTTCTTAAATAATTAGATAAAACAATGTTATACGACCCCTTTATAATATTATAATATATATATATATTTATATTAGTGGATTTATTAGGCGTATATAGAATAGCTGTTCCCTTACAATGTTCAGCTGAAAATGTCAGCCACATTTTCAGCTGCCCGTAGGGGATAAATGAGACACTGTTACATTTGTTAAATTGTCCTATACAAATTGTTCCGATAATATTTGTAAGAAAATATTATATTCTATTATCTATTACGATATACTTAACATGGTAAATGCCTAAAATGATATATATATATATATATATATTTATTATTATATACGGCTATAGCCGTAGTAGGTATAAGTGTTTGTAAAAAGTGACTCAATTTTCCCCATATAAAGTAACATTTATATTTCCCCCCGGTTAAATTTAAAACATGAACTGAGCGGATATTTATAATACGATATTAATATCGGTTATATCTATAGATATATCATATATATATATATATTCTATAGGATATAATTCGATGAAATGCGAAATGCAACTCACGCCAAATTTCAAATAGGGCGGGAGGGTGAGGGGGAGGGTGGGCTGGGTAAGTCGTGTTTTAATAAATCACGCTACAATTACGATTACGATATAGGATATAAATAAATAACGCAATATTAATCATAATTCGATGAATGGCGAAATGCAGCTCGGCCCAAAAATCCTTTAAGGGCGGGTGGGAGTGGGGGAGGGCGGGCGGGGTAGTCGTGTTTTTACTATTTGTACCATTTATTCTTCGTATTAATTATATCTATATATAGGTCAACTATCGTGTCCTCGATGCAGACACACGACCCGCCTATTGTTAGCAACACCACATTGACAAGTCGCATTCGCTGTATTCCGTTACCTAATTCATATAGATATTGGTTGGGTTTGGGTTTGGGTTTGGGTTTAGGTTTATGTTTGAGTTTGGATTTGTGTTTTGGTTTATGTTTGAGTTTGGGTTTGGGTTTATGTTCGAGTTTGGGTTTGGGTTTGGGTTTATGTTTGAGTTTGGGTTTGTGTTTTTACTATAATATAGTACATTTTTTTGGCCGGTATTTTTAATACATAGGGGTGGGTTTGAAAATAGTGTATAACTCCGTAATTATAGAAATACGCATATCGTTACTTACCCATTTACTCTTCGTATTAATTATATCTACGTTAATAATAATACGGTGAATATGGTGTATATGTACATACGAGCGAGTATGGGTGATCGTACCGTTTCTCGCAATTTTCTATGTTTTAATATATATATATATATATATATATATATATATTATTACGTATAGTATTTTATTGATTTTTTTATAAATTCTATTATATTTTAACATTGATTTTACATTATACTATTAATATTAGAATATTATTGATTATTTTATAAATTCTATTATATTTTAACATTGATTTTACATTATAATATTCATATATGTATTTGTTTGATTATTACATTGTATATATTGCAACATTGATTTTACATTGTATATATTTTCACATTGTTTATTCTATAAATTCTATTATATTTTATCATTGATTTTACATTATAATATTCATATATGTATTTGTTTGATTATTACATTGTATATATTGCAACATTGATTTTACATTGTATATATTTGCATATTGTTTATTTTATAAATTCTATTATATTTTAACATTGATTTAATAAAATAAGATTTAATATATAATATAATTTTATTTAATATATATATATATATATATGTTATTTATTTATGAATATATTCAATGATATTTAAAATAAGCGTTTCACTGCTCCTATTTTTAATACAGCTCCTCCATGTCAGGAAATTAGAATTAGTTGTATATATATATATATAGTGTGCATTACTTATAGTGAAAATATATTAAATTCAACGTAACTCATTAACGATTGTTTAAATGAGTATAACGGATATTGTATATTACATATTTTCTGATGAAACTTCACAATGATGTTTATTATAACATTAATGAATTAGGTGACATACTATAAATGAGATAACAACACTCTCAGTAACGGGATACCCTATTCTTAATTACTTACCACTTCTTAAATAATTAGATAAAACAATGTTATACGACCCCTTTATAATATTATAATATATATATATATTTATATTAGTGGATTTATTAGGCGTATATAGAATAGCTGTTCCCTTACAATGTTCAGCTGAAAATGTCAGCCACATTTTCAGCTGCCCGTAGGGGATAAATGAGACACTGTTACATTTGTTAAATTGTCCTATACAAATTGTTCCGATAATATTTGTAAGAAAATATTATATTCTATTATCTATTACGATATACTTAACATGGTAAATGCCTAAAATGATATATATATATATATATATATTTATTATTATATACGGCTATAGCCGTAGTAGGTATAAGTGTTTGTAAAAAGTGACTCAATTTTCCCCATATAAAGTAACATTTATATTTCCCCCCGGTTAAATTTAAAACATGAACTGAGCGGATATTTATAATACGATATTAATATCGGTTATATCTATAGATATATCATATATATATATATATTCTATAGGATATAATTCGATGAAATGCGAAATGCAACTCACGCCAAATTTCAAATAGGGCGGGAGGGTGAGGGGGAGGGTGGGCTGGGTAAGTCGTGTTTTAATAAATCACGCTACAATTACGATTACGATATAGGATATAAATAAATAACGCAATATTAATCATAATTCGATGAATGGCGAAATGCAGCTCGGCCCAAAAATCCTTTAAGGGCGGGTGGGAGTGGGGGAGGGCGGGCGGGGTAGTCGTGTTTTTACTATTTGTACCATTTATTCTTCGTATTAATTATATCTATATATAGGTCAACTATCGTGTCCTCGATGCAGACACACGACCCGCCTATTGTTAGCAACACCACATTGACAAGTCGCATTCGCTGTATTCCGTTACCTAATTCATATAGATATTGGTTGGGTTTGGGTTTGGGTTTGGGTTTAGGTTTATGTTTGAGTTTGGATTTGTGTTTTGGTTTATGTTTGAGTTTGGGTTTGGGTTTATGTTCGAGTTTGGGTTTGGGTTTGGGTTTATGTTTGAGTTTGGGTTTGTGTTTTTACTATAATATAGTACATTTTTTTGGCCGGTATTTTTAATACATAGGGGTGGGTTTGAAAATAGTGTATAACTCCGTAATTATAGAAATACGCATATCGTTACTTACCCATTTACTCTTCGTATTAATTATATCTACGTTAATAATAATACGGTGAATATGGTGTATATGTACATACGAGCGAGTATGGGTGATCGTACCGTTTCTCGCAATTTTCTATGTTTTAATATATATATATATATATATATATATATATATATATTATTACGTATAGTATTTTATTGATTTTTTTATAAATTCTATTATATTTTAACATTGATTTTACATTATACTATTAATATTAGAATATTATTGATTATTTTATAAATTCTATTATATTTTAACATTGATTTTACATTATAATATTCATATATGTATTTGTTTGATTATTACATTGTATATATTGCAACATTGATTTTACATTGTATATATTTTCACATTGTTTATTCTATAAATTCTATTATATTTTATCATTGATTTTACATTATAATATTCATATATGTATTTGTTTGATTATTACATTGTATATATTGCAACATTGATTTTACATTGTATATATTTGCATATTGTTTATTTTATAAATTCTATTATATTTTAACATTGATTTAATAAAATAAGATTTAATATATAATATAATTTTATTTAATATATATATATATATATATGTTATTTATTTATGAATATATTCAATGATATTTAAAATAAGCGTTTCACTGCTCCTATTTTTAATACAGCTCCTCCATGTCAGGAAATTAGAATTAGTTGTATATATATATATATAGTGTGCATTACTTATAGTGAAAATATATTAAATTCAACGTAACTCATTAACGATTGTTTAAATGAGTATAACGGATATTGTATATTACATATTTTCTGATGAAACTTCACAATGATGTTTATTATAACATTAATGAATTAGGTGACATACTATAAATGAGATAACAACACTCTCAGTAACGGGATACCCTATTCTTAATTACTTACCACTTCTTAAATAATTAGATAAAACAATGTTATACGACCCCTTTATAATATTATAATATATATATATATTTATATTAGTGGATTTATTAGGCGTATATAGAATAGCTGTTCCCTTACAATGTTCAGCTGAAAATGTCAGCCACATTTTCAGCTGCCCGTAGGGGATAAATGAGACACTGTTAAATTTGTTAAATTGTCCTATACAAATTGTTCCGATAATATTTGTAAGAAAATATTGTATTCTATTATCTATTACGATATACTTAACATGGTAAATGCCTAAAATGATATATATATATATATATATTTATTATTATATACGGCTATAGCCGTAGTAGGTATAAGTGTTTGTAAAAAGTGACTCAATTTTCCCCATATAAAGTAACATTTATATTTCCCCCCGGTTAAATTTAAAACATGAACTGAGCGGATATTTATAATACGATATTAATATCGGTTATATCTATAGATATATCATATATATATATATTCTATAGGATATAATTCGATGAAATGCGAAATGCAACTCACGCCAAATTTCAAATAGGGCGGGAGGGTGAGGGGGAGGGTGGGCTGGGTAAGTCGTGTTTTAATAAATCACGCTACAATTACGATTACGATATAGGATATAAATAAATAACGCAATATTAATCATAATTCGATGAATGGCGAAATGCAGCTCGGCCCAAAAATCCTTTAAGGGCGGGTGGGAGTGGGGGAGGGCGGGCGGGGTAGTCGTGTTTTTACTATTTGTACCATTTATTCTTCGTATTAATTATATCTATATATAGGTCAACTATCGTGTCCTCGATGCAGACACACGACCCGCCTATTGTTAGCAACACCACATTGACAAGTCGCATTCGCTGTATTCCGTTACCTAATTCATATAGATATTGGTTGGGTTTGGGTTTGGGTTTGGGTTTAGGTTTATGTTTGAGTTTGGATTTGTGTTTTGGTTTATGTTTGAGTTTGGGTTTGGGTTTATGTTCGAGTTTGGGTTTGGGTTTGGGTTTATGTTTGAGTTTGGGTTTGTGTTTTTACTATAATATAGTACATTTTTTTGGCCGGTATTTTTAATACATAGGGGTGGGTTTGAAAATAGTGTATAACTCCGTAATTATAGAAATACGCATATCGTTACTTACCCATTTACTCTTCGTATTAATTATATCTACGTTAATAATAATACGGTGAATATGGTGTATATGTACATACGAGCGAGTATGGGTGATCGTACCGTTTCTCGCAATTTTCTATGTTTTAATATATATATATATATATATATATATATATATATATTATTACGTATAGTATTTTATTGATTTTTTTATAAATTCTATTATATTTTAACATTGATTTTACATTATACTATTAATATTAGAATATTATTGATTATTTTATAAATTCTATTATATTTTAACATTGATTTTACATTATAATATTCATATATGTATTTGTTTGATTATTACATTGTATATATTGCAACATTGATTTTACATTGTATATATTTTCACATTGTTTATTCTATAAATTCTATTATATTTTATCATTGATTTTACATTATAATATTCATATATGTATTTGTTTGATTATTACATTGTATATATTGCAACATTGATTTTACATTGTATATATTTGCATATTGTTTATTTTATAAATTCTATTATATTTTAACATTGATTTAATAAAATAAGATTTAATATATAATATAATTTTATTTAATATATATATATATATATATGTTATTTATTTATGAATATATTCAATGATATTTAAAATAAGCGTTTCACTGCTCCTATTTTTAATACAGCTCCTCCATGTCAGGAAATTAGAATTAGTTGTATATATATATATATAGTGTGCATTACTTATAGTGAAAATATATTAAATTCAACGTAACTCATTAACGATTGTTTAAATGAGTATAACGGATATTGTATATTACATATTTTCTGATGAAACTTCACAATGATGTTTATTATAACATTAATGAATTAGGTGACATACTATAAATGAGATAACAACACTCTCAGTAACGGGATACCCTATTCTTAATTACTTACCACTTCTTAAATAATTAGATAAAACAATGTTATACGACCCCTTTATAATATTATAATATATATATATATTTATATTAGTGGATTTATTAGGCGTATATAGAATAGCTGTTCCCTTACAATGTTCAGCTGAAAATGTCAGCCACATTTTCAGCTGCCCGTAGGGGATAAATGAGACACTGTTAAATTTGTTAAATTGTCCTATACAAATTGTTCCGATAATATTTGTAAGAAAATATTGTATTCTATTATCTATTACGATATACTTAACATGGTAAATGCCTAAAATGATATATATATATATATATATTTATTATTATATACGGCTATAGCCGTAGTAGGTATAAGTGTTTGTAAAAAGTGACTCAATTTTCCCCATATAAAGTAACATTTATATTTCCCCCCGGTTAAATTTAAAACATGAACTGAGCGGATATTTATAATACGATATTAATATCGGTTATATCTATAGATATATCATATATATATATATTCTATAGGATATAATTCGATGAAATGCGAAATGCAACTCACGCCAAATTTCAAATAGGGCGGGAGGGTGAGGGGGAGGGTGGGCTGGGTAAGTCGTGTTTTAATAAATCACGCTACAATTACGATTACGATATAGGATATAAATAAATAACGCAATATTAATCATAATTCGATGAATGGCGAAATGCAGCTCGGCCCAAAAATCCTTTAAGGGCGGGTGGGAGTGGGGGAGGGCGGGCGGGGTAGTCGTGTTTTTACTATTTGTACCATTTATTCTTCGTATTAATTATATCTATATATAGGTCAACTATCGTGTCCTCGATGCAGACACACGACCCGCCTATTGTTAGCAACACCACATTGACAAGTCGCATTCGCTGTATTCCGTTACCTAATTCATATAGATATTGGTTGGGTTTGGGTTTGGGTTTGGGTTTAGGTTTATGTTTGAGTTTGGATTTGTGTTTTGGTTTATGTTTGAGTTTGGGTTTGGGTTTATGTTCGAGTTTGGGTTTGGGTTTGGGTTTATGTTTGAGTTTGGGTTTGTGTTTTTACTATAATATAGTACATTTTTTTGGCCGGTATTTTTAATACATAGGGGTGGGTTTGAAAATAGTGTATAACTCCGTAATTATAGAAATACGCATATCGTTACTTACCCATTTACTCTTCGTATTAATTATATCTACGTTAATAATAATACGGTGAATATGGTGTATATGTACATACGAGCGAGTATGGGTGATCGTACCGTTTCTCGCAATTTTCTATGTTTTAATATATATATATATATATATATATATATATATATATTATTACGTATAGTATTTTATTGATTTTTTTATAAATTCTATTATATTTTAACATTGATTTTACATTATACTATTAATATTAGAATATTATTGATTATTTTATAAATTCTATTATATTTTAACATTGATTTTACATTATAATATTCATATATGTATTTGTTTGATTATTACATTGTATATATTGCAACATTGATTTTACATTGTATATATTTTCACATTGTTTATTCTATAAATTCTATTATATTTTATCATTGATTTTACATTATAATATTCATATATGTATTTGTTTGATTATTACATTGTATATATTGCAACATTGATTTTACATTGTATATATTTGCATATTGTTTATTTTATAAATTCTATTATATTTTAACATTGATTTAATAAAATAAGATTTAATATATAATATAATTTTATTTAATATATATATATATATATATGTTATTTATTTATGAATATATTCAATGATATTTAAAATAAGCGTTTCACTGCTCCTATTTTTAATACAGCTCCTCCATGTCAGGAAATTAGAATTAGTTGTATATATATATATATAGTGTGCATTACTTATAGTGAAAATATATTAAATTCAACGTAACTCATTAACGATTGTTTAAATGAGTATAACGGATATTGTATATTACATATTTTCTGATGAAACTTCACAATGATGTTTATTATAACATTAATGAATTAGGTGACATACTATAAATGAGATAACAACACTCTCAGTAACGGGATACCCTATTCTTAATTACTTACCACTTCTTAAATAATTAGATAAAACAATGTTATACGACCCCTTTATAATATTATAATATATATATATATTTATATTAGTGGATTTATTAGGCGTATATAGAATAGCTGTTCCCTTACAATGTTCAGCTGAAAATGTCAGCCACATTTTCAGCTGCCCGTAGGGGATAAATGAGACACTGTTAAATTTGTTAAATTGTCCTATACAAATTGTTCCGATAATATTTGTAAGAAAATATTATATTCTATTATCTATTACGATATACTTAACATGGTAAATGCCTAAAATGATATATATATATATATATTTATTATTATATACGGCTATAGCCGTAGTAGGTATAAGTGTTTGTAAAAAGTGACTCAATTTTCCCCATATAAAGTAACATTTATATTTCCCCCCGGTGAAATTTAAAACATGAACTGAGCGGATATTTATGATACGATATTAATATCGGTTATATCTATAGATATATCATATATATATATATATTCTATAGGATATAATTCGATGAAATGCGAAATGCAACTCACGCCAAATTTCAAATAGGGCGGGAGGGTGAGGGGGAGGGTGGGCTGGGTAAGTCGTGTTTTAATAAATCACGCTACAATTACGATTACGATATAGGATATAAATAAATAACGCAATATTAATCATAATTCGATGAATGGCGAAATGCAGCTCGGCCCAAAAATCCTTTAAGGGCGGGTGGGAGTGGGGGAGGGCGGGCGGGGTAGTCGTGTTTTTACTATTTGTACCATTTATTCTTCGTATTAATTATATCTATATATAGGTCAACTATCGTGTCCTCGATGCAGACACACGACCCGCCTATTGTTAGCAACACCACATTGACAAGTCGCATTCGCTGTATTCCGTTACCTAATTCATATAGATATTGGTTGGGTTTGGGTTTGGGTTTGGGTTTAGGTTTATGTTTGAGTTTGGATTTGTGTTTTGGTTTATGTTTGAGTTTGGGTTTGGGTTTATGTTCGAGTTTGGGTTTGGGTTTGGGTTTATGTTTGAGTTTGGGTTTGTGTTTTTACTATAATATAGTACATTTTTTTGGCCGGTATTTTTAATACATAGGGGTGGGTTTGAAAATAGTGTATAACTCCGTAATTATAGAAATACGCATATCGTTACTTACCCATTTACTCTTCGTATTAATTATATCTACGTTAATAATAATACGGTGAATATGGTGTATATGTACATACGAGCGAGTATGGGTGATCGTACCGTTTCTCGCAATTTTCTATGTTTTAATATATATATATATATATATATATATATATTATTACGTATAGTATTTTATTGATTTTTTTATAAATTCTATTATATTTTAACATTGATTTTACATTATACTATTAATATTAGAATATTATTGATTATTTTATAAATTCTATTATATTTTAACATTGATTTTACATTATAATATTCATATATGTATTTGTTTGATTATTACATTGTATATATTGCAACATTGATTTTACATTGTATATATTTTCACATTGTTTATTCTATAAATTCTATTATATTTTATCATTGATTTTACATTATAATATTCATATATGTATTTGTTTGATTATTACATTGTATATATTGCAACATTGATTTTACATTGTATATATTTGCATATTGTTTATTTTATAAATTCTATTATATTTTAACATTGATTTAATAAAATAAGATTTAATATATAATATAATTTTATTTAATATATATATATATATATGTTATTTATTTATGAATATATTCAATGATATTTAAAATAAGCGTTTCACTGCTCCTATTTTTAATACAGCTCCTCCATGTCAGGAAATTAGAATTAGTTGTATATATATATATATAGTGTGCATTACTTATAGTGAAAATATATTAAATTCAACGTAACTCATTAACGATTGTTTAAATGAGTATAACGGATATTGTATATTACATATTTTCTGATGAAACTTCACAATGATGTTTATTATAACATTAATGAATTAGGTGACATACTATAAATGAGATAACAACACTCTCAGTAACGGGATACCCTATTCTTAATTACTTACCACTTCTTAAATAATTAGATAAAACAATGTTATACGACCCCTTTATAATATTATAATATATATATATATTTATATTAGTGGATTTATTAGGCGTATATAGAATAGCTGTTCCCTTACAATGTTCAGCTGAAAATGTCAGCCACATTTTCAGCTGCCCGTAGGGGATAAATGAGACACTGTTACATTTGTTAAATTGTCCTATACAAATTGTTCCGATAATATTTGTAAGAAAATATTATATTCTATTATCTATTACGATATACTTAACATGGTAAATGCCTAAAATGATATATATATATATATATATATTTATTATTATATACGGCTATAGCCGTAGTAGGTATAAGTGTTTGTAAAAAGTGACTCAATTTTCCCCATATAAAGTAACATTTATATTTCCCCCCGGTTAAATTTAAAACATGAACTGAGCGGATATTTATAATACGATATTAATATCGGTTATATCTATAGATATATCATATATATATATATATTCTATAGGATATAATTCGATGAAATGCGAAATGCAACTCACGCCAAATTTCAAATAGGGCGGGAGGGTGAGGGGGAGGGTGGGCTGGGTAAGTCGTGTTTTAATAAATCACGCTACAATTACGATTACGATATAGGATATAAATAAATAACGCAATATTAATCATAATTCGATGAATGGCGAAATGCAGCTCGGCCCAAAAATCCTTTAAGGGCGGGTGGGAGTGGGGGAGGGCGGGCGGGGTAGTCGTGTTTTTACTATTTGTACCATTTATTCTTCGTATTAATTATATCTATATATAGGTCAACTATCGTGTCCTCGATGCAGACACACGACCCGCCTATTGTTAGCAACACCACATTGACAAGTCGCATTCGCTGTATTCCGTTACCTAATTCATATAGATATTGGTTGGGTTTGGGTTTGGGTTTGGGTTTAGGTTTATGTTTGAGTTTGGATTTGTGTTTTGGTTTATGTTTGAGTTTGGGTTTGGGTTTATGTTCGAGTTTGGGTTTGGGTTTGGGTTTATGTTTGAGTTTGGGTTTGTGTTTTTACTATAATATAGTACATTTTTTTGGCCGGTATTTTTAATACATAGGGGTGGGTTTGAAAATAGTGTATAACTCCGTAATTATAGAAATACGCATATCGTTACTTACCCATTTACTCTTCGTATTAATTATATCTACGTTAATAATAATACGGTGAATATGGTGTATATGTACATACGAGCGAGTATGGGTGATCGTACCGTTTCTCGCAATTTTCTATGTTTTAATATATATATATATATATATATATATATATATTATTACGTATAGTATTTTATTGATTTTTTTATAAATTCTATTATATTTTAACATTGATTTTACATTATACTATTAATATTAGAATATTATTGATTATTTTATAAATTCTATTATATTTTAACATTGATTTTACATTATAATATTCATATATGTATTTGTTTGATTATTACATTGTATATATTGCAACATTGATTTTACATTGTATATATTTTCACATTGTTTATTCTATAAATTCTATTATATTTTATCATTGATTTTACATTATAATATTCATATATGTATTTGTTTGATTATTACATTGTATATATTGCAACATTGATTTTACATTGTATATATTTGCATATTGTTTATTTTATAAATTCTATTATATTTTAACATTGATTTAATAAAATAAGATTTAATATATAATATAATTTTATTTAATATATATATATATATATATGTTATTTATTTATGAATATATTCAATGATATTTAAAATAAGCGTTTCACTGCTCCTATTTTTAATACAGCTCCTCCATGTCAGGAAATTAGAATTAGTTGTATATATATATATATAGTGTGCATTACTTATAGTGAAAATATATTAAATTCAACGTAACTCATTAACGATTGTTTAAATGAGTATAACGGATATTGTATATTACATATTTTCTGATGAAACTTCACAATGATGTTTATTATAACATTAATGAATTAGGTGACATACTATAAATGAGATAACAACACTCTCAGTAACGGGATACCCTATTCTTAATTACTTACCACTTCTTAAATAATTAGATAAAACAATGTTATACGACACCTTTATAATATTATAATATATATATATATTTATATTAGTGGATTTATTAGGCGTATATAGAATAGCTGTTCCCTTACAATGTTCAGCTGAAAATGTCAGCCACATTTTCAGCTGCCCGTAGGGGATAAATGAGACACTGTTACATTTGTTAAATTGTCCTATACAAATTGTTCCGATAATATTTGTAAGAAAATATTATATTCTATTATCTATTACGATATACTTAACATGGTAAATGACTAAAATGATATATATATATATATATTTATTATTATATACGGCTATAGCCGTAGTAGGTATAAGTGTTTGTAAAAAGTGACTAAATTTTCCCCATATAAAGTAACATTTATATTTCCCCCCGGTTAAATTTAAAACATGAACTGAGCGGATATTTATGATACGATATTAATATCGGTTATATCTATAGATATATCATATATATATATATATTCTATAGGATATAATTCGATGAAATGCGAAATGCAACTCACGCCAAATTTCAAATAGGGCGGGAGGGTGAGGGGGAGGGTGGGCTGGGTAAGTCGTGTTTTAATAAATCACGCTACAATTACGATTACGATATAGGATATAAATAAATAACGCAATATTAATCATAATTCGATGAATGGCGAAATGCAGCTCGGCCCAAAAATCCTTTAAGGGCGGGTGGGAGTGGGGGAGGGCGGGCGGGGTAGTCGTGTTTTTACTATTTGTACCATTTATTCTTCGTATTAATTATATCTATATATAGGTCAACTATCGTGTCCTCGATGCAGACACACGACCCGCCTATTGTTAGCAACACCACATTGACAAGTCGCATTCGCTGTATTCCGTTACCTAATTCATATAGATATTGGTTGGGTTTGGGTTTGGGTTTGGGTTTAGGTTTATGTTTGAGTTTGGATTTGTGTTTTGGTTTATGTTTGAGTTTGGGTT
Source organism: Osedax fenrisi (assembly GCA_964019155.1). Classification (NCBI taxonomy): domain Eukaryota; kingdom Metazoa; phylum Annelida; class Polychaeta; order Sabellida; family Siboglinidae; genus Osedax; species Osedax fenrisi. Next base: position 85,280,778 of record OZ025243.1, read on the forward strand.
TGGGTTTATGTTCGAGTTTGGGTTTGGGTTTGGGTTTATGTTTGAGTTTGGGTTTGTGTTTTTACTATAATATAGTACATTTTTTTGGCCGGTATTTTTAATACATAGGGGTGGGTTTGAAAATAGTGTATAACTCCGTAATTATAGAAATACGCATATCGTTACTTACCCATTTACTCTTCGTATTAATTATATCTACGTTAATAATAATACGGTGAATATGGTGTATATGTACATACGAGCGAGTATGGGTGATCGTACCGTTTCTCGCAATTTTCTATGTTTTAATATATATATATATATATATATATATATTATTACGTATAGTATTTTATTGATTTTTTTATAAATTCTATTATATTTTAACATTGATTTTACATTATACTATTAATATTAGAATATTATTGATTATTTTATAAATTCTATTATATTTTAACATTGATTTTACATTATAATATTCATATATGTATTTGTTTGATTATTACATTGTATATATTGCAACATTGATTTTACATTGTATATATTTTCACATTGTTTATTCTATAAATTCTATTATATTTTATCATTGATTTTACATTATAATATTCATATATGTATTTGTTTGATTATTACATTGTATATATTGCAACATTGATTTTACATTGTATATATTTGCATATTGTTTATTTTATAAATTCTATTATATTTTAACATTGATTTAATAAAATAAGATTTAATATATAATATAATTTTATTTAATATATATATATATATATATATATATATGTTATTTATTTATGAATATATTCAATGATATTTAAAATAAGCGTTTCACTGCTCCTATTTTTAATACAGCTCCTCCATGTCAGGAAATTAGAATTAATTGTATATATATATAGTGTGCATTACTTATAGTGAAAATATATTAAATTCAACGTAACTCATTAACGATTGTTTAAATGAGTATAACGGATATTGTATATTACATATTTTCTGATGAAACTTCACAATGATGTTTATTATAACATTAATGAATTAGGTGACATACTATAAATGAGATAACAACACTCTCAGTAACGGGATACCCTATTCTTAATTACTTACCACTTCTTAAATAATTAGATAAAACAATGTTATACGACACCTTTATAATATTATAATATATATATATATATATATATATATATATATAAAAGACCAATAAGTCTTAAGACTAATTAGTCAATATTAATGAAAACAGGGTTATTATCACAATTATTATTTATTATATACATAAGTTAGGACATACGATTACAGTGATATGATTACGTGTTGTTTTTGTTGTGGTTCACGCATGCGCGGCGGCGGAGACTATTGGAGCTACTGTACGTCGTGACGTAAGTCGGACACGTAAGCGGAAGTCATATCGTCTAGGAGAAGCTCGGGTTTTATTTCGGTACCCCGGTTCATTCTCAGCACCGTTATCAGCACCACTACCGATATCGTCATGGCGGCGTACACCAGGAAGCTGTTCACACCGCTTCCTGTCACGTGTTAGTCTATGATTAGCACACGCAGATAATAGGTTCACTCGTAATATAGGTATATATATATATATATATATATATTATTTTCACATTTTATTAAAAACGGCTGGGACTCGTATGGTTAATCCTTTGAACCCATAACCATTTGAGTCCATTATTCCCGCTGAATCACAAAAGGCATTAATTAATAATTAAATAATTAACAATTAACATAATAATTAAAATATATATTTAGGTTTGATAGTAGGTGTATAGATTTGTACAACTCGTATAGATTTGTGTATGTTTTAAATGAGCGATACTTGTAAAGCCTACGACGTATGCCTATATTAGTAACTAATCTTAATATAGCTTAATATAAATTATTAGATACAATATAAGTTATGCGATAATAGTGCGCCATGGCGCAATATAGTAGCACAGTGATATGGTATATTATTTACAATCTAGTAAATATTGTAAACAATAGAATGCATAATTTAAATATATATATATATAATTACCGTTATCAATAATTATTTTGTCAACTACGGTATACGTTTTTCCGAAGATTGTATTTCTCGCCATTATATGAACAATAACCCTATCCGAGACTTCGTATCTAGTAATAAGAAATTTATAATTATATATATATATACGTATAATATTACGTCGTATATATATATACTGACTATCATATACGGATAAATTAGGTTTATATTCAGGAAAAATATCAATAAATAGGTGATAAAGTAAACATATACAATAAAGTTTAAGTGATAACTCTGAAGTACAATATTTGTTTACCGAGAATAATGTGTATTGTCATTTTCAATGGTCGTACTGAAGAGTTAGACATACATACTAAGGCTGCTTCGGTTGAACAAAGTGTCAGTATTGAGCTTTGGAAGATATCCATCAATATAGATTGATAGTATCAAAGTAGAGCTTAATTTAACGGGATATATATAACCTATAGGATCTATCGAGTAGTTTACTTCTTAATATTCTTAATATGGGCAGTTTGTATAGACTCGAATATCATATAATATTATCATTATTATTATAAATATTATATATATATATATATATTACGATTACAATAACGAATACAACTCTACAATGAAAACGAGTGAGTTGCAAACCTCTCGTCGTGTACGACTTTAATTCTACTGGAGCCGTTATCGTTGAGGTACGACAGAATGTCGGAGTGTTCAACGTCGTAGTACCAACTTATCTCAGGTTTAGGCACCCCTTCCGCGTCAGCCCATATCAGATCTCCTATAGGGTGATATTAAGATACTCTTTCAACGTTAATACGTATTTATATTAGTGGATTTATTAGGCGTATATAGAATAGCTGTTCCCTTACAATGTTCAGCTGAAAATGTCAGCCACATTTTCAGCTGCCCGTAGGGGATAAATGAGACACTGTTAAATTTGTTAAATTGTCCTATACAAATTGTTCCGATAATATTTGTAAGAAAATATTATATTCTATTATCTATTACGATATACTTAACATGGTAAATGACTAAAATGATATATATATATATATATTTATTATTATATACGGCTATAGCCGTAGTAGGTATAAGTGTTTGTAAAAAGTGACTCAATTTTCCCCATATAAAGTAACATTTATATTTCCCCCCGGTTAAATTTAAAACATGAACTGAGCGGATATTTATGATACGATATTAATATCGGTTATATCTATAGATATATCATATATATATATATTCTATAGGATATAATTCGATGAAATGCGAAATGCAACTCACGCCAAATTTCAAATAGGGCGGGAGGGTGAGGGGGAGGGTGGGCTGGGTAAGTCGTGTTTTAATAAATCACGCTACAATTACGATTACGATATAGGATATAAATAAATAACGCAATATTAATCATAATTCGATGAATGGCGAAATGCAGCTCGGCCCAAAAATCCTTTAAGGGCGGGTGGGAGTGGGGGAGGGCGGGCGGAGTAGTCGTGTTTTTACTATTTGTACCATTTATTCTTCGTATTAATTATATCTATATATAGGTCAACTATCGTGTCCTCGATGCAGACACACGACCCGCCTATTGTTAGCAACACCACATTGACAAGTCGCATTCGCTGTATTCCGTTACCTAATTCATATAGATATTGGTTGGGTTTGGGTTTGGGTTTGGGTTTAGGTTTATGTTTGAGTTTGGATTTGTGTTTTGGTTTATGTTTGAGTTTGGGTTTGGGTTTATGTTCGAGTTTGGGTTTGGGTTTGGGTTTATGTTTGAGTTTGGGTTTGTGTTTTTACTATAATATAGTACATTTTTTTGGCCGGTATTTTTAATACATAGGGGTGGGTTTGAAAATAGTGTATAACTCCGTAATTATAGAAATACGCATATCGTTACTTACCCATTTACTCTTCGTATTAATTATATCTACGTTAATAATAATACGGTGAATATGGTGTATATGTACATACGAGCGAGTATGGGTGATCGTACCGTTTCTCGCAATTTTCTATGTTTTAATATATATATATATATATATATATATATTATTACGTATAGTATTTTATTGATTTTTTTATAAATTCTATTATATTTTAACATTGATTTTACATTATACTATTAATATTAGAATATTATTGATTATTTTATAAATTCTATTATATTTTAACATTGATTTTACATTATAATATTCATATATGTATTTGTTTGATTATTACATTGTATATATTGCAACATTGATTTTACATTGTATATATTTTCACATTGTTTATTCTATAAATTCTATTATATTTTATCATTGATTTTACATTATAATATTCATATATGTATTTGTTTGATTATTACATTGTATATATTGCAACATTGATTTTACATTGTATATATTTGCATATTGTTTATTTTATAAATTCTATTATATTTTAACATTGATTTAATAAAATAAGATTTAATATATAATATAATTTTATTTAATATATATATATATATATATATATATATGTTATTTATTTATGAATATATTCAATGATATTTAAAATAAGCGTTTCACTGCTCCTATTTTTAATACAGCTCCTCCATGTCAGGAAATTAGAATTAATTGTATATATATATAGTGTGCATTACTTATAGTGAAAATATATTAAATTCAACGTAACTCATTAACGATTGTTTAAATGAGTATAACGGATATTGTATATTACATATTTTCTGATGAAACTTCACAATGATGTTTATTATAACATTAATGAATTAGGTGACATACTATAAATGAGATAACAACACTCTCAGTAACGGGATACCCTATTCTTAATTACTTACCACTTCTTAAATAATTAGATAAAACAATGTTATACGACACCTTTATAATATTATAATATATATATATATATATATATATATATATAAAAGACCAATAAGTCTTAAGACTAATTAGTCAATATTAATGAAAACAGGGTTATTATCACAATTATTATTTATTATATACATAAGTTAGGACATACGATTACAGTGATATGATTACGTGTTGTTTTTGTTGTGGTTCACGCATGCGCGGCGGCGGAGACTATTGGAGCTACTGTACGTCGTGACGTAAGTCGGACACGTAAGCGGAAGTCATATCGTCTAGGAGAAGCTCGGGTTTTATTTCGGTACCCCGGTTCATTCTCAGCACCGTTATCAGCACCACTACCGATATCGTCATGGCGGCGTACACCAGGAAGCTGTTCACACCGCTTCCTGTCACGTGTTAGTCTATGATTAGCACACGCAGATAATAGGTTCACTCGTAATATAGGTATATATATATATATATATATATATATATTATTTTCACATTTTATTAAAAACGGCTGGGACTCGTATGGTTAATCCTTTGAACCCATAACCATTTGAGTCCATTATTCCCGCTGAATCACAAAAGGCATTAATTAATAATTAAATAATTAACAATTAACATAATAATTAAAATATATATTTAGGTTTGATAGTAGGTGTATAGATTTGTACAACTCGTATAGATTTGTGTATGTTTTAAATGAGCGATACTTGTAAAGCCTACGACGTATGCCTATATTAGTAACTAATCTTAATATAGCTTAATATAAATTATTAGATACAATATAAGTTATGCGATAATAGTGCGCCATGGCGCAATATAGTAGCACAGTGATATGGTATATTATTTACAATCTAGTAAATATTGTAAACAATAGAATGCATAATTTAAATATATATATATATAATTACCGTTATCAATAATTATTTTGTCAACTACGGTATACGTTTTTCCGAAGATTGTATTTCTCGCCATTATATGAACAATAACCCTATCCGAGACTTCGTATCTAGTAATAAGAAATTTATAATTATATATATATATACGTATAATATTACGTCGTATATATATATACTGACTATCATATACGGATAAATTAGGTTTATATTCAGGAAAAATATCAATAAATAGGTGATAAAGTAAACATATACAATAAAGTTTAAGTGATAACTCTGAAGTACAATATTTGTTTACCGAGAATAATGTGTATTGTCATTTTCAATGGTCGTACTGAAGAGTTAGACATACATACTAAGGCTGCTTCGGTTGAACAAAGTGTCAGTATTGAGCTTTGGAAGATATCCATCAATATAGATTGATAGTATCAAAGTAGAGCTTAATTTAACGGGATATATATAACCTATAGGATCTATCGAGTAGTTTACTTCTTAATATTCTTAATATGGGCAGTTTGTATAGACTCGAATATCATATAATATTATCATTATTATTATAAATATTATATATATATATATATATTACGATTACAATAACGAATACAACTCTACAATGAAAACGAGTGAGTTGCAAACCTCTCGTCGTGTACGACTTTAATTCTACTGGAGCCGTTATCGTTGAGGTACGACAGAATGTCGGAGTGTTCAACGTCGTAGTACCAACTTATCTCAGGTTTAGGCACCCCTTCCGCGTCAGCCCATATCAGATCTCCTATAGGGTGATATTAAGATACTCTTTCAACGTTAATACGTATTTATATTAGTGGATTTATTAGGCGTATATAGAATAGCTGTTCCCTTACAATGTTCAGCTGAAAATGTCAGCCACATTTTCAGCTGCCCGTAGGGGATAAATGAGACACTGTTAAATTTGTTAAATTGTCCTATACAAATTGTTCCGATAATATTTGTAAGAAAATATTATATTCTATTATCTATTACGATATACTTAACATGGTAAATGCCTAAAATGATATATATATATATATTTATTATTATATACGGCTATAGCCGTAGTAGGTATAAGTGTTTGTAAAAAGTGACTAAATTTTCCCCATATAAAGTAACATTTATATTTCCCCCCGGTTAAATTTAAAACATGAACTGAGCGGATATTTATGATACGATATTAATATCGGTTATATCTATAGATATATCATATATATATATATTCTATAGGATATAATTCGATGAAATGCGAAATGCAACTCACGCCAAATTTCAAATAGGGCGGGAGGGTGAGGGGGAGGGTGGGCTGGGTAAGTCGTGTTTTAATAAATCACGCTACAATTACGATTACGATATAGGATATAAATAAATAACGCAATATTAATCATAATTCGATGAATGGCGAAATGCAGCTCGGCCCAAAAATCCTTTAAGGGCGGGTGGGAGTGGGGGAGGGCGGGCGGAGTAGTCGTGTTTTTACTATTTGTACCATTTATTCTTCGTATTAATTATATCTATATATAGGTCAACTATCGTGTCCTCGATGCAGACACACGACCCGCCTATTGTTAGCAACACCACATTGACAAGTCGCATTCGCTGTATTCCGTTACCTAATTCATATAGATATTGGTTGGGTTTGGGTTTGGGTTTGGGTTTAGGTTTATGTTTGAGTTTGGATTTGTGTTTTGGTTTATGTTTGAGTTTGGGTTTGGGTTTATGTTCGAGTTTGGGTTTGGGTTTGGGTTTATGTTTGAGTTTGGGTTTGTGTTTTTACTATAATATAGTACATTTTTTTGGCCGGTATTTTTAATACATAGGGGTGGGTTTGAAAATAGTGTATAACTCCGTAATTATAGAAATACGCATATCGTTACTTACCCATTTACTCTTCGTATTAATTATATCTACGTTAATAATAATACGGTGAATATGGTGTATATGTACATACGAGCGAGTATGGGTGATCGTACCGTTTCTCGCAATTTTCTATGTTTTAATATATATATATATATATATATATATATTATTACGTATAGTATTTTATTGATTTTTTTATAAATTCTATTATATTTTAACATTGATTTTACATTATACTATTAATATTAGAATATTATTGATTATTTTATAAATTCTATTATATTTTAACATTGATTTTACATTATAATATTCATATATGTATTTGTTTGATTATTACATTGTATATATTGCAACATTGATTTTACATTGTATATATTTTCACATTGTTTATTCTATAAATTCTATTATATTTTATCATTGATTTTACATTATAATATTCATATATGTATTTGTTTGATTATTACATTGTATATATTGCAACATTGATTTTACATTGTATATATTTGCATATTGTTTATTTTATAAATTCTATTATATTTTAACATTGATTTAATAAAATAAGATTTAATATATAATATAATTTTATTTAATATATATATATATATATATATATATATGTTATTTATTTATGAATATATTCAATGATATTTAAAATAAGCGTTTCACTGCTCCTATTTTTAATACAGCTCCTCCATGTCAGGAAATTAGAATTAATTGTATATATATATAGTGTGCATTACTTATAGTGAAAATATATTAAATTCAACGTAACTCATTAACGATTGTTTAAATGAGTATAACGGATATTGTATATTACATATTTTCTGATGAAACTTCACAATGATGTTTATTATAACATTAATGAATTAGGTGACATACTATAAATGAGATAACAACACTCTCAGTAACGGGATACCCTATTCTTAATTACTTACCACTTCTTAAATAATTAGATAAAACAATGTTATACGACACCTTTATAATATTATAATATATATATATATATATATATATATATATATAAAAGACCAATAAGTCTTAAGACTAATTAGTCAATATTAATGAAAACAGGGTTATTATCACAATTATTATTTATTATATACATAAGTTAGGACATACGATTACAGTGATATGATTACGTGTTGTTTTTGTTGTGGTTCACGCATGCGCGGCGGCGGAGACTATTGGAGCTACTGTACGTCGTGACGTAAGTCGGACACGTAAGCGGAAGTCATATCGTCTAGGAGAAGCTCGGGTTTTATTTCGGTACCCCGGTTCATTCTCAGCACCGTTATCAGCACCACTACCGATATCGTCATGGCGGCGTACACCAGGAAGCTGTTCACACCGCTTCCTGTCACGTGTTAGTCTATGATTAGCACACGCAGATAATAGGTTCACTCGTAATATAGGTATATATATATATATATATATATATATTATTTTCACATTTTATTAAAAACGGCTGGGACTCGTATGGTTAATCCTTTGAACCCATAACCATTTGAGTCCATTATTCCCGCTGAATCACAAAAGGCATTAATTAATAATTAAATAATTAACAATTAACATAATAATTAAAATATATATTTAGGTTTGATAGTAGGTGTATAGATTTGTACAACTCGTATAGATTTGTGTATGTTTTAAATGAGCGATACTTGTAAAGCCTACGACGTATGCCTATATTAGTAACTAATCTTAATATAGCTTAATATAAATTATTAGATACAATATAAGTTATGCGATAATAGTGCGCCATGGCGCAATATAGTAGCACAGTGATATGGTATATTATTTACAATCTAGTAAATATTGTAAACAATAGAATGCATAATTTAAATATATATATATATAATTACCGTTATCAATAATTATTTTGTCAACTACGGTATACGTTTTTCCGAAGATTGTATTTCTCGCCATTATATGAACAATAACCCTATCCGAGACTTCGTATCTAGTAATAAGAAATTTATAATTATATATATATATACGTATAATATTACGTCGTATATATATATACTGACTATCATATACGGATAAATTAGGTTTATATTCAGGAAAAATATCAATAAATAGGTGATAAAGTAAACATATACAATAAAGTTTAAGTGATAACTCTGAAGTACAATATTTGTTTACCGAGAATAATGTGTATTGTCATTTTCAATGGTCGTACTGAAGAGTTAGACATACATACTAAGGCTGCTTCGGTTGAACAAAGTGTCAGTATTGAGCTTTGGAAGATATCCATCAATATAGATTGATAGTATCAAAGTAGAGCTTAATTTAACGGGATATATATAACCTATAGGATCTATCGAGTAGTTTACTTCTTAATATTCTTAATATGGGCAGTTTGTATAGACTCGAATATCATATAATATTATCATTATTATTATAAATATTATATATATATATATATATTACGATTACAATAACGAATACAACTCTACAATGAAAACGAGTGAGTTGCAAACCTCTCGTCGTGTACGACTTTAATTCTACTGGAGCCGTTATCGTTGAGGTACGACAGAATGTCGGAGTGTTCAACGTCGTAGTACCAACTTATCTCAGGTTTAGGCACCCCTTCCGCGTCAGCCCATATCAGATCTCCTATAGGGTGATATTAAGATACTCTTTCAACGTTAATACGTATTTATATTAGTGGATTTATTAGGCGTATATAGAATAGCTGTTCCCTTACAATGTTCAGCTGAAAATGTCAGCCACATTTTCAGCTGCCCGTAGGGGATAAATGAGACACTGTTAAATTTGTTAAATTGTCCTATACAAATTGTTCCGATAATATTTGTAAGAAAATATTATATTCTATTATCTATTACGATATACTTAACATGGTAAATGACTAAAATGATATATATATATATATATTTATTATTATATACGGCTATAGCCGTAGTAGGTATAAGTGTTTGTAAAAAGTGACTAAATTTTCCCCATATAAAGTAACATTTATATTTCCCCCCGGTTAAATTTAAAACATGAACTGAGCGGATATTTATGATACGATATTAATATCGGTTATATCTATAGATATATCATATATATATATATTCTATAGGATATAATTCGATGAAATGCGAAATGCAACTCACGCCAAATTTCAAATAGGGCGGGAGGGTGAGGGGGAGGGTGGGCTGGGTAAGTCGTGTTTTAATAAATCACGCTACAATTACGATTACGATATAGGATATAAATAAATAACGCAATATTAATCATAATTCGATGAATGGCGAAATGCAGCTCGGCCCAAAAATCCTTTAAGGGCGGGTGGGAGTGGGGGAGGGCGGGCGGAGTAGTCGTGTTTTTACTATTTGTACCATTTATTCTTCGTATTAATTATATCTATATATAGGTCAACTATCGTGTCCTCGATGCAGACACACGACCCGCCTATTGTTAGCAACACCACATTGACAAGTCGCATTCGCTGTATTCCGTTACCTAATTCATATAGATATTGGTTGGGTTTGGGTTTGGGTTTGGGTTTAGGTTTATGTTTGAGTTTGGATTTGTGTTTTGGTTTATGTTTGAGTTTGGGTTTGGGTTTATGTTCGAGTTTGGGTTTGGGTTTGGGTTTATGTTTGAGTTTGGGTTTGTGTTTTTACTATAATATAGTACATTTTTTTGGCCGGTATTTTTAATACATAGGGGTGGGTTTGAAAATAGTGTATAACTCCGTAATTATAGAAATACGCATATCGTTACTTACCCATTTACTCTTCGTATTAATTATATCTACGTTAATAATAATACGGTGAATATGGTGTATATGTACATACGAGCGAGTATGGGTGATCGTACCGTTTCTCGCAATTTTCTATGTTTTAATATATATATATATATATATATATATATTATTACGTATAGTATTTTATTGATTTTTTTATAAATTCTATTATATTTTAACATTGATTTTACATTATACTATTAATATTAGAATATTATTGATTATTTTATAAATTCTATTATATTTTAACATTGATTTTACATTATAATATTCATATATGTATTTGTTTGATTATTACATTGTATATATTGCAACATTGATTTTACATTGTATATATTTTCACATTGTTTATTCTATAAATTCTATTATATTTTATCATTGATTTTACATTATAATATTCATATATGTATTTGTTTGATTATTACATTGTATATATTGCAACATTGATTTTACATTGTATATATTTGCATATTGTTTATTTTATAAATTCTATTATATTTTAACATTGATTTAATAAAATAAGATTTAATATATAATATAATTTTATTTAATATATATATATATATATATATATATATGTTATTTATTTATGAATATATTCAATGATATTTAAAATAAGCGTTTCACTGCTCCTATTTTTAATACAGCTCCTCCATGTCAGGAAATTAGAATTAATTGTATATATATATAGTGTGCATTACTTATAGTGAAAATATATTAAATTCAACGTAACTCATTAACGATTGTTTAAATGAGTATAACGGATATTGTATATTACATATTTTCTGATGAAACTTCACAATGATGTTTATTATAACATTAATGAATTAGGTGACATACTATAAATGAGATAACAACACTCTCAGTAACGGGATACCCTATTCTTAATTACTTACCACTTCTTAAATAATTAGATAAAACAATGTTATACGACACCTTTATAATATTATAATATATATATATATATATATATATATATATATAAAAGACCAATAAGTCTTAAGACTAATTAGTCAATATTAATGAAAACAGGGTTATTATCACAATTATTATTTATTATATACATAAGTTAGGACATACGATTACAGTGATATGATTACGTGTTGTTTTTGTTGTGGTTCACGCATGCGCGGCGGCGGAGACTATTGGAGCTACTGTACGTCGTGACGTAAGTCGGACACGTAAGCGGAAGTCATATCGTCTAGGAGAAGCTCGGGTTTTATTTCGGTACCCCGGTTCATTCTCAGCACCGTTATCAGCACCACTACCGATATCGTCATGGCGGCGTACACCAGGAAGCTGTTCACACCGCTTCCTGTCACGTGTTAGTCTATGATTAGCACACGCAGATAATAGGTTCACTCGTAATATAGGTATATATATATATATATATATATATATTATTTTCACATTTTATTAAAAACGGCTGGGACTCGTATGGTTAATCCTTTGAACCCATAACCATTTGAGTCCATTATTCCCGCTGAATCACAAAAGGCATTAATTAATAATTAAATAATTAACAATTAACATAATAATTAAAATATATATTTAGGTTTGATAGTAGGTGTATAGATTTGTACAACTCGTATAGATTTGTGTATGTTTTAAATGAGCGATACTTGTAAAGCCTACGACGTATGCCTATATTAGTAACTAATCTTAATATAGCTTAATATAAATTATTAGATACAATATAAGTTATGCGATAATAGTGCGCCATGGCGCAATATAGTAGCACAGTGATATGGTATATTATTTACAATCTAGTAAATATTGTAAACAATAGAATGCATAATTTAAATATATATATATATAATTACCGTTATCAATAATTATTTTGTCAACTACGGTATACGTTTTTCCGAAGATTGTATTTCTCGCCATTATATGAACAATAACCCTATCCGAGACTTCGTATCTAGTAATAAGAAATTTATAATTATATATATATATACGTATAATATTACGTCGTATATATATATACTGACTATCATATACGGATAAATTAGGTTTATATTCAGGAAAAATATCAATAAATAGGTGATAAAGTAAACATATACAATAAAGTTTAAGTGATAACTCTGAAGTACAATATTTGTTTACCGAGAATAATGTGTATTGTCATTTTCAATGGTCGTACTGAAGAGTTAGACATACATACTAAGGCTGCTTCGGTTGAACAAAGTGTCAGTATTGAGCTTTGGAAGATATCCATCAATATAGATTGATAGTATCAAAGTAGAGCTTAATTTAACGGGATATATATAACCTATAGGATCTATCGAGTAGTTTACTTCTTAATATTCTTAATATGGGCAGTTTGTATAGACTCGAATATCATATAATATTATCATTATTATTATAAATATTATATATATATATATATATTACGATTACAATAACGAATACAACTCTACAATGAAAACGAGTGAGTTGCAAACCTCTCGTCGTGTACGACTTTAATTCTACTGGAGCCGTTATCGTTGAGGTACGACAGAATGTCGGAGTGTTCAACGTCGTAGTACCAACTTATCTCAGGTTTAGGCACCCCTTCCGCGTCAGCCCATATCAGATCTCCTATAGGGTGATATTAAGATACTCTTTCAACGTTAATACGTATTTATATTAGTGGATTTATTAGGCGTATATAGAATAGCTGTTCCCTTACAATGTTCAGCTGAAAATGTCAGCCACATTTTCAGCTGCCCGTAGGGGATAAATGAGACACTGTTAAATTTGTTAAATTGTCCTATACAAATTGTTCCGATAATATTTGTAAGAAAATATTATATTCTATTATCTATTACGATATACTTAACATGGTAAATGACTAAAATGATATATATATATATATATTTATTATTATATACGGCTATAGCCGTAGTAGGTATAAGTGTTTGTAAAAAGTGACTAAATTTTCCCCATATAAAGTAACATTTATATTTCCCCCCGGTTAAATTTAAAACATGAACTGAGCGGATATTTATGATACGATATTAATATCGGTTATATCTATAGATATATCATATATATATATATTCTATAGGATATAATTCGATGAAATGCGAAATGCAACTCACGCCAAATTTCAAATAGGGCGGGAGGGTGAGGGGGAGGGTGGGCTGGGTAAGTCGTGTTTTAATAAATCACGCTACAATTACGATTACGATATAGGATATAAATAAATAACGCAATATTAATCATAATTCGATGAATGGCGAAATGCAGCTCGGCCCAAAAATCCTTTAAGGGCGGGTGGGAGTGGGGGAGGGCGGGCGGAGTAGTCGTGTTTTTACTATTTGTACCATTTATTCTTCGTATTAATTATATCTATATATAGGTCAACTATCGTGTCCTCGATGCAGACACACGACCCGCCTATTGTTAGCAACACCACATTGACAAGTCGCATTCGCTGTATTCCGTTACCTAATTCATATAGATATTGGTTGGGTTTGGGTTTGGGTTTGGGTTTAGGTTTATGTTTGAGTTTGGATTTGTGTTTTGGTTTATGTTTGAGTTTGGGTTTGGGTTTATGTTCGAGTTTGGGTTTGGGTTTGGGTTTATGTTTGAGTTTGGGTTTGTGTTTTTACTATAATATAGTACATTTTTTTGGCCGGTATTTTTAATACATAGGGGTGGGTTTGAAAATAGTGTATAACTCCGTAATTATAGAAATACGCATATCGTTACTTACCCATTTACTCTTCGTATTAATTATATCTACGTTAATAATAATACGGTGAATATGGTGTATATGTACATACGAGCGAGTATGGGTGATCGTACCGTTTCTCGCAATTTTCTATGTTTTAATATATATATATATATATATATATATATTATTACGTATAGTATTTTATTGATTTTTTTATAAATTCTATTATATTTTAACATTGATTTTACATTATACTATTAATATTAGAATATTATTGATTATTTTATAAATTCTATTATATTTTAACATTGATTTTACATTATAATATTCATATATGTATTTGTTTGATTATTACATTGTATATATTGCAACATTGATTTTACATTGTATATATTTTCACATTGTTTATTCTATAAATTCTATTATATTTTATCATTGATTTTACATTATAATATTCATATATGTATTTGTTTGATTATTACATTGTATATATTGCAACATTGATTTTACATTGTATATATTTGCATATTGTTTATTTTATAAATTCTATTATATTTTAACATTGATTTAATAAAATAAGATTTAATATATAATATAATTTTATTTAATATATATATATATATATATATATATATGTTATTTATTTATGAATATATTCAATGATATTTAAAATAAGCGTTTCACTGCTCCTATTTTTAATACAGCTCCTCCATGTCAGGAAATTAGAATTAATTGTATATATATATAGTGTGCATTACTTATAGTGAAAATATATTAAATTCAACGTAACTCATTAACGATTGTTTAAATGAGTATAACGGATATTGTATATTACATATTTTCTGATGAAACTTCACAATGATGTTTATTATAACATTAATGAATTAGGTGACATACTATAAATGAGATAACAACACTCTCAGTAACGGGATACCCTATTCTTAATTACTTACCACTTCTTAAATAATTAGATAAAACAATGTTATACGACACCTTTATAATATTATAATATATATATATATATATATATATATATATAAAAGACCAATAAGTCTTAAGACTAATTAGTCAATATTAATGAAAACAGGGTTATTATCACAATTATTATTTATTATATACATAAGTTAGGACATACGATTACAGTGATATGATTACGTGTTGTTTTTGTTGTGGTTCACGCATGCGCGGCGGCGGAGACTATTGGAGCTACTGTACGTCGTGACGTAAGTCGGACACGTAAGCGGAAGTCATATCGTCTAGGAGAAGCTCGGGTTTTATTTCGGTACCCCGGTTCATTCTCAGCACCGTTATCAGCACCACTACCGATATCGTCATGGCGGCGTACACCAGGAAGCTGTTCACACCGCTTCCTGTCACGTGTTAGTCTATGATTAGCACACGCAGATAATAGGTTCACTCGTAATATAGGTATATATATATATATATATATATATATATATTATTTTCACATTTTATTAAAAACGGCTGGGACTCGTATGGTTAATCCTTTGAACCCATAACCATTTGAGTCCATTATTCCCGCTGAATCACAAAAGGCATTAATTAATAATTAAATAATTAACAATTAACATAATAATTAAAATATATATTTAGGTTTGATAGTAGGTGTATAGATTTGTACAACTCGTATAGATTTGTGTATGTTTTAAATGAGCGATACTTGTAAAGCCTACGACGTATGCCTATATTAGTAACTAATCTTAATATAGCTTAATATAAATTATTAGATACAATATAAGTTATGCGATAATAGTGCGCCATGGCGCAATATAGTAGCACAGTGATATGGTATATTATTTACAATCTAGTAAATATTGTAAACAATAGAATGCATAATTTAAATATATATATATATAATTACCGTTATCAATAATTATTTTGTCAACTACGGTATACGTTTTTCCGAAGATTGTATTTCTCGCCATTATATGAACAATAACCCTATCCGAGACTTCGTATCTAGTAATAAGAAATTTATAATTATATATATATATACGTATAATATTACGTCGTATATATATATACTGACTATCATATACGGATAAATTAGGTTTATATTCAGGAAAAATATCAATAAATAGGTGATAAAGTAAACATATACAATAAAGTTTAAGTGATAACTCTGAAGTACAATATTTGTTTACCGAGAATAATGTGTATTGTCATTTTCAATGGTCGTACTGAAGAGTTAGACATACATACTAAGGCTGCTTCGGTTGAACAAAGTGTCAGTATTGAGCTTTGGAAGATATCCATCAATATAGATTGATAGTATCAAAGTAGAGCTTAATTTAACGGGATATATATAACCTATAGGATCTATCGAGTAGTTTACTTCTTAATATTCTTAATATGGGCAGTTTGTATAGACTCGAATATCATATAATATTATCATTATTATTATAAATATTATATATATATATATATATTACGATTACAATAACGAATACAACTCTACAATGAAAACGAGTGAGTTGCAAACCTCTCGTCGTGTACGACTTTAATTCTACTGGAGCCGTTATCGTTGAGGTACGACAGAATGTCGGAGTGTTCAACGTCGTAGTACCAACTTATCTCAGGTTTAGGCACCCCTTCCGCGTCAGCCCATATCAGATCTCCTATAGGGTGATATTAAGATACTCTTTCAACGTTAATACGTATTTATATTAGTGGATTTATTAGGCGTATATAGAATAGCTGTTCCCTTACAATGTTCAGCTGAAAATGTCAGCCACATTTTCAGCTGCCCGTAGGGGATAAATGAGACACTGTTAAATTTGTTAAATTGTCCTATACAAATTGTTCCGATAATATTTGTAAGAAAATATTATATTCTATTATCTATTACGATATACTTAACATGGTAAATGCCTAAAATGATATATATATATATATATTTATTATTATATACGGCTATAGCCGTAGTAGGTATAAGTGTTTGTAAAAAGTGACTAAATTTTCCCCATATAAAGTAACATTTATATTTCCCCCCGGTTAAATTTAAAACATGAACTGAGCGGATATTTATGATACGATATTAATATCGGTTATATCTATAGATATATCATATATATATATATTCTATAGGATATAATTCGATGAAATGCGAAATGCAACTCACGCCAAATTTCAAATAGGGCGGGAGGGTGAGGGGGAGGGTGGGCTGGGTAAGTCGTGTTTTAATAAATCACGCTACAATTACGATTACGATATAGGATATAAATAAATAACGCAATATTAATCATAATTCGATGAATGGCGAAATGCAGCTCGGCCCAAAAATCCTTTAAGGGCGGGTGGGAGTGGGGGAGGGCGGGCGGAGTAGTCGTGTTTTTACTATTTGTACCATTTATTCTTCGTATTAATTATATCTATATATAGGTCAACTATCGTGTCCTCGATGCAGACACACGACCCGCCTATTGTTAGCAACACCACATTGACAAGTCGCATTCGCTGTATTCCGTTACCTAATTCATATAGATATTGGTTGGGTTTGGGTTTGGGTTTGGGTTTAGGTTTATGTTTGAGTTTGGATTTGTGTTTTGGTTTATGTTTGAGTTTGGGTTTGGGTTTATGTTCGAGTTTGGGTTTGGGTTTGGGTTTATGTTTGAGTTTGGGTTTGTGTTTTTACTATAATATAGTACATTTTTTTGGCCGGTATTTTTAATACATAGGGGTGGGTTTGAAAATAGTGTATAACTCCGTAATTATAGAAATACGCATATCGTTACTTACCCATTTACTCTTCGTATTAATTATATCTACGTTAATAATAATACGGTGAATATGGTGTATATGTACATACGAGCGAGTATGGGTGATCGTACCGTTTCTCGCAATTTTCTATGTTTTAATATATATATATATATATATATATATATTATTACGTATAGTATTTTATTGATTTTTTTATAAATTCTATTATATTTTAACATTGATTTTACATTATACTATTAATATTAGAATATTATTGATTATTTTATAAATTCTATTATATTTTAACATTGATTTTACATTATAATATTCATATATGTATTTGTTTGATTATTACATTGTATATATTGCAACATTGATTTTACATTGTATATATTTTCACATTGTTTATTCTATAAATTCTATTATATTTTATCATTGATTTTACATTATAATATTCATATATGTATTTGTTTGATTATTACATTGTATATATTGCAACATTGATTTTACATTGTATATATTTGCATATTGTTTATTTTATAAATTCTATTATATTTTAACATTGATTTAATAAAATAAGATTTAATATATAATATAATTTTATTTAATATATATATATATATATATATATATATGTTATTTATTTATGAATATATTCAATGATATTTAAAATAAGCGTTTCACTGCTCCTATTTTTAATACAGCTCCTCCATGTCAGGAAATTAGAATTAATTGTATATATATATAGTGTGCATTACTTATAGTGAAAATATATTAAATTCAACGTAACTCATTAACGATTGTTTAAATGAGTATAACGGATATTGTATATTACATATTTTCTGATGAAACTTCACAATGATGTTTATTATAACATTAATGAATTAGGTGACATACTATAAATGAGATAACAACACTCTCAGTAACGGGATACCCTATTCTTAATTACTTACCACTTCTTAAATAATTAGATAAAACAATGTTATACGACACCTTTATAATATTATAATATATATATATATATATATATATATATATATAAAAGACCAATAAGTCTTAAGACTAATTAGTCAATATTAATGAAAACAGGGTTATTATCACAATTATTATTTATTATATACATAAGTTAGGACATACGATTACAGTGATATGATTACGTGTTGTTTTTGTTGTGGTTCACGCATGCGCGGCGGCGGAGACTATTGGAGCTACTGTACGTCGTGACGTAAGTCGGACACGTAAGCGGAAGTCATATCGTCTAGGAGAAGCTCGGGTTTTATTTCGGTACCCCGGTTCATTCTCAGCACCGTTATCAGCACCACTACCGATATCGTCATGGCGGCGTACACCAGGAAGCTGTTCACACCGCTTCCTGTCACGTGTTAGTCTATGATTAGCACACGCAGATAATAGGTTCACTCGTAATATAGGTATATATATATATATATATATATATATTATTTTCACATTTTATTAAAAACGGCTGGGACTCGTATGGTTAATCCTTTGAACCCATAACCATTTGAGTCCATTATTCCCGCTGAATCACAAAAGGCATTAATTAATAATTAAATAATTAACAATTAACATAATAATTAAAATATATATTTAGGTTTGATAGTAGGTGTATAGATTTGTACAACTCGTATAGATTTGTGTATGTTTTAAATGAGCGATACTTGTAAAGCCTACGACGTATGCCTATATTAGTAACTAATCTTAATATAGCTTAATATAAATTATTAGATACAATATAAGTTATGCGATAATAGTGCGCCATGGCGCAATATAGTAGCACAGTGATATGGTATATTATTTACAATCTAGTAAATATTGTAAACAATAGAATGCATAATTTAAATATATATATATATAATTACCGTTATCAATAATTATTTTGTCAACTACGGTATACGTTTTTCCGAAGATTGTATTTCTCGCCATTATATGAACAATAACCCTATCCGAGACTTCGTATCTAGTAATAAGAAATTTATAATTATATATATATATACGTATAATATTACGTCGTATATATATATACTGACTATCATATACGGATAAATTAGGTTTATATTCAGGAAAAATATCAATAAATAGGTGATAAAGTAAACATATACAATAAAGTTTAAGTGATAACTCTGAAGTACAATATTTGTTTACCGAGAATAATGTGTATTGTCATTTTCAATGGTCGTACTGAAGAGTTAGACATACATACTAAGGCTGCTTCGGTTGAACAAAGTGTCAGTATTGAGCTTTGGAAGATATCCATCAATATAGATTGATAGTATCAAAGTAGAGCTTAATTTAACGGGATATATATAACCTATAGGATCTATCGAGTAGTTTACTTCTTAATATTCTTAATATGGGCAGTTTGTATAGACTCGAATATCATATAATATTATCATTATTATTATAAATATTATATATATATATATATATTACGATTACAATAACGAATACAACTCTACAATGAAAACGAGTGAGTTGCAAACCTCTCGTCGTGTACGACTTTAATTCTACTGGAGCCGTTATCGTTGAGGTACGACAGAATGTCGGAGTGTTCAACGTCGTAGTACCAACTTATCTCAGGTTTAGGCACCCCTTCCGCGTCAGCCCATATCAGATCTCCTATAGGGTGATATTAAGATACTCTTTCAACGTTAATACGTATTTATATTAGTGGATTTATTAGGCGTATATAGAATAGCTGTTCCCTTACAATGTTCAGCTGAAAATGTCAGCCACATTTTCAGCTGCCCGTAGGGGATAAATGAGACACTGTTAAATTTGTTAAATTGTCCTATACAAATTGTTCCGATAATATTTGTAAGAAAATATTATATTCTATTATCTATTACGATATACTTAACATGGTAAATGACTAAAATGATATATATATATATATATTTATTATTATATACGGCTATAGCCGTAGTAGGTATAAGTGTTTGTAAAAAGTGACTAAATTTTCCCCATATAAAGTAACATTTATATTTCCCCCCGGTTAAATTTAAAACATGAACTGAGCGGATATTTATGATACGATATTAATATCGGTTATATCTATAGATATATCATATATATATATATTCTATAGGATATAATTCGATGAAATGCGAAATGCAACTCACGCCAAATTTCAAATAGGGCGGGAGGGTGAGGGGGAGGGTGGGCTGGGTAAGTCGTGTTTTAATAAATCACGCTACAATTACGATTACGATATAGGATATAAATAAATAACGCAATATTAATCATAATTCGATGAATGGCGAAATGCAGCTCGGCCCAAAAATCCTTTAAGGGCGGGTGGGAGTGGGGGAGGGCGGGCGGAGTAGTCGTGTTTTTACTATTTGTACCATTTATTCTTCGTATTAATTATATCTATATATAGGTCAACTATCGTGTCCTCGATGCAGACACACGACCCGCCTATTGTTAGCAACACCACATTGACAAGTCGCATTCGCTGTATTCCGTTACCTAATTCATATAGATATTGGTTGGGTTTGGGTTTGGGTTTGGGTTTAGGTTTATGTTTGAGTTTGGATTTGTGTTTTGGTTTATGTTTGAGTTTGGGTTTGGGTTTATGTTCGAGTTTGGGTTTGGGTTTGGGTTTATGTTTGAGTTTGGGTTTGTGTTTTTACTATAATATAGTACATTTTTTTGGCCGGTATTTTTAATACATAGGGGTGGGTTTGAAAATAGTGTATAACTCCGTAATTATAGAAATACGCATATCGTTACTTACCCATTTACTCTTCGTATTAATTATATCTACGTTAATAATAATACGGTGAATATGGTGTATATGTACATACGAGCGAGTATGGGTGATCGTACCGTTTCTCGCAATTTTCTATGTTTTAATATATATATATATATATATATATATATTATTACGTATAGTATTTTATTGATTTTTTTATAAATTCTATTATATTTTAACATTGATTTTACATTATACTATTAATATTAGAATATTATTGATTATTTTATAAATTCTATTATATTTTAACATTGATTTTACATTATAATATTCATATATGTATTTGTTTGATTATTACATTGTATATATTGCAACATTGATTTTACATTGTATATATTTTCACATTGTTTATTCTATAAATTCTATTATATTTTATCATTGATTTTACATTATAATATTCATATATGTATTTGTTTGATTATTACATTGTATATATTGCAACATTGATTTTACATTGTATATATTTGCATATTGTTTATTTTATAAATTCTATTATATTTTAACATTGATTTAATAAAATAAGATTTAATATATAATATAATTTTATTTAATATATATATATATATATATATATATGTTATTTATTTATGAATATATTCAATGATATTTAAAATAAGCGTTTCACTGCTCCTATTTTTAATACAGCTCCTCCATGTCAGGAAATTAGAATTAATTGTATATATATATATATAGTGTGCATTACTTATAGTGAAAATATATTAAATTCAACGTAACTCATTAACGATTGTTTAAATGAGTATAACGGATATTGTATATTACATATTTTCTGATGAAACTTCACAATGATGTTTATTATAACATTAATGAATTAGGTGACATACTATAAATGAGATAACAACACTCTCAGTAACGGGATACCCTATTCTTAATTACTTACCACTTCTTAAATAATTAGATAAAACAATGTTATACGACACCTTTATAATATTATAATATATATATATATATATATATATATATATATAAAAGACCAATAAGTCTTAAGACTAATTAGTCAATATTAATGAAAACAGGGTTATTATCACAATTATTATTTATTATATACATAAGTTAGGACATACGATTACAGTGATATGATTACGTGTTGTTTTTGTTGTGGTTCACGCATGCGCGGCGGCGGAGACTATTGGAGCTACTGTACGTCGTGACGTAAGTCGGACACGTAAGCGGAAGTCATATCGTCTAGGAGAAGCTCGGGTTTTATTTCGGTACCCCGGTTCATTCTCAGCACCGTTATCAGCACCACTACCGATATCGTCATGGCGGCGTACACCAGGAAGCTGTTCACACCGCTTCCTGTCACGTGTTAGTCTATGATTAGCACACGCAGATAATAGGTTCACTCGTAATATAGGTATATATATATATATATATATATATATATTATTTTCACATTTTATTAAAAACGGCTGGGACTCGTATGGTTAATCCTTTGAACCCATAACCATTTGAGTCCATTATTCCCGCTGAATCACAAAAGGCATTAATTAATAATTAAATAATTAACAATTAACATAATAATTAAAATATATATTTAGGTTTGATAGTAGGTGTATAGATTTGTACAACTCGTATAGATTTGTGTATGTTTTAAATGAGCGATACTTGTAAAGCCTACGACGTATGCCTATATTAGTAACTAATCTTAATATAGCTTAATATAAATTATTAGATACAATATAAGTTATGCGATAATAGTGCGCCATGGCGCAATATAGTAGCACAGTGATATGGTATATTATTTACAATCTAGTAAATATTGTAAACAATAGAATGCATAATTTAAATATATATATATATAATTACCGTTATCAATAATTATTTTGTCAACTACGGTATACGTTTTTCCGAAGATTGTATTTCTCGCCATTATATGAACAATAACCCTATCCGAGACTTCGTATCTAGTAATAAGAAATTTATAATTATATATATATATACGTATAATATTACGTCGTATATATATATACTGACTATCATATACGGATAAATTAGGTTTATATTCAGGAAAAATATCAATAAATAGGTGATAAAGTAAACATATACAATAAAGTTTAAGTGATAACTCTGAAGTACAATATTTGTTTACCGAGAATAATGTGTATTGTCATTTTCAATGGTCGTACTGAAGAGTTAGACATACATACTAAGGCTGCTTCGGTTGAACAAAGTGTCAGTATTGAGCTTTGGAAGATATCCATCAATATAGATTGATAGTATCAAAGTAGAGCTTAATTTAACGGGATATATATAACCTATAGGATCTATCGAGTAGTTTACTTCTTAATATTCTTAATATGGGCAGTTTGTATAGACTCGAATATCATATAATATTATCATTATTATTATAAATATTATATATATATATATATATTACGATTACAATAACGAATACAACTCTACAATGAAAACGAGTGAGTTGCAAACCTCTCGTCGTGTACGACTTTAATTCTACTGGAGCCGTTATCGTTGAGGTACGACAGAATGTCGGAGTGTTCAACGTCGTAGTACCAACTTATCTCAGGTTTAGGCACCCCTTCCGCGTCAGCCCATATCAGATCTCCTATAGGGTGATATTAAGATACTCTTTCAACGTTAATACGTATTTATATTAGTGGATTTATTAGGCGTATATAGAATAGCTGTTCCCTTACAATGTTCAGCTGAAAATGTCAGCCACATTTTCAGCTGCCCGTAGGGGATAAATGAGACACTGTTAAATTTGTTAAATTGTCCTATACAAATTGTTCCGATAATATTTGTAAGAAAATATTATATTCTATTATCTATTACGATATACTTAACATGGTAAATGACTAAAATGATATATATATATATATATTTATTATTATATACGGCTATAGCCGTAGTAGGTATAAGTGTTTGTAAAAAGTGACTAAATTTTCCCCATATAAAGTAACATTTATATTTCCCCCCGGTTAAATTTAAAACATGAACTGAGCGGATATTTATGATACGATATTAATATCGGTTATATCTATAGATATATCATATATATATATATTCTATAGGATATAATTCGATGAAATGCGAAATGCAACTCACGCCAAATTTCAAATAGGGCGGGAGGGTGAGGGGGAGGGTGGGCTGGGTAAGTCGTGTTTTAATAAATCACGCTACAATTACGATTACGATATAGGATATAAATAAATAACGCAATATTAATCATAATTCGATGAATGGCGAAATGCAGCTCGGCCCAAAAATCCTTTAAGGGCGGGTGGGAGTGGGGGAGGGCGGGCGGAGTAGTCGTGTTTTTACTATTTGTACCATTTATTCTTCGTATTAATTATATCTATATATAGGTCAACTATCGTGTCCTCGATGCAGACACACGACCCGCCTATTGTTAGCAACACCACATTGACAAGTCGCATTCGCTGTATTCCGTTACCTAATTCATATAGATATTGGTTGGGTTTGGGTTTGGGTTTGGGTTTAGGTTTATGTTTGAGTTTGGATTTGTGTTTTGGTTTATGTTTGAGTTTGGGTTTGGGTTTATGTTCGAGTTTGGGTTTGGGTTTGGGTTTATGTTTGAGTTTGGGTTTGTGTTTTTACTATAATATAGTACATTTTTTTGGCCGGTATTTTTAATACATAGGGGTGGGTTTGAAAATAGTGTATAACTCCGTAATTATAGAAATACGCATATCGTTACTTACCCATTTACTCTTCGTATTAATTATATCTACGTTAATAATAATACGGTGAATATGGTGTATATGTACATACGAGCGAGTATGGGTGATCGTACCGTTTCTCGCAATTTTCTATGTTTTAATATATATATATATATATATATATATATTATTACGTATAGTATTTTATTGATTTTTTTATAAATTCTATTATATTTTAACATTGATTTTACATTATACTATTAATATTAGAATATTATTGATTATTTTATAAATTCTATTATATTTTAACATTGATTTTACATTATAATATTCATATATGTATTTGTTTGATTATTACATTGTATATATTGCAACATTGATTTTACATTGTATATATTTTCACATTGTTTATTCTATAAATTCTATTATATTTTATCATTGATTTTACATTATAATATTCATATATGTATTTGTTTGATTATTACATTGTATATATTGCAACATTGATTTTACATTGTATATATTTGCATATTGTTTATTTTATAAATTCTATTATATTTTAACATTGATTTAATAAAATAAGATTTAATATATAATATAATTTTATTTAATATATATATATATATATATATATATGTTATTTATTTATGAATATATTCAATGATATTTAAAATAAGCGTTTCACTGCTCCTATTTTTAATACAGCTCCTCCATGTCAGGAAATTAGAATTAATTGTATATATATATATATATAGTGTGCATTACTTATAGTGAAAATATATTAAATTCAACGTAACTCATTAACGATTGTTTAAATGAGTATAACGGATATTGTATATTACATATTTTCTGATGAAACTTCACAATGATGTTTATTATAACATTAATGAATTAGGTGACATACTATAAATGAGATAACAACACTCTCAGTAACGGGATACCCTATTCTTAATTACTTACCACTTCTTAAATAATTAGATAAAACAATGTTATACGACACCTTTATAATATTATAATATATATATATATATATATATATATATATATAAAAGACCAATAAGTCTTAAGACTAATTAGTCAATATTAATGAAAACAGGGTTATTATCACAATTATTATTTATTATATACATAAGTTAGGACATACGATTACAGTGATATGATTACGTGTTGTTTTTGTTGTGGTTCACGCATGCGCGGCGGCGGAGACTATTGGAGCTACTGTACGTCGTGACGTAAGTCGGACACGTAAGCGGAAGTCATATCGTCTAGGAGAAGCTCGGGTTTTATTTCGGTACCCCGGTTCATTCTCAGCACCGTTATCAGCACCACTACCGATATCGTCATGGCGGCGTACACCAGGAAGCTGTTCACACCGCTTCCTGTCACATGTTAGTCTATGATTAGCACACGCAGATAATAGGTTCACTCGTAATATAGGTATATATATATATATATATATATATTATTTTCACATTTTATTAAAAACGGCTGGGACTCGTATGGTTAATCCTTTGAACCCATAACCATTTGAGTCCATTATTCCCGCTGAATCACAAAAGGCATTAATTAATAATTAAATAATTAACAATTAACATAATAATTAAAATATATATTTAGGTTTGATAGTAGGTGTATAGATTTGTACAACTCGTATAGATTTGTGTATGTTTTAAATGAGCGATACTTGTAAAGCCTACGACGTATGCCTATATTAGTAACTAATCTTAATATAGCTTAATATAAATTATTAGATACAATATAAGTTATGCGATAATAGTGCGCCATGGCGCAATATAGTAGCACAGTGATATGGTATATTATTTACAATCTAGTAAATATTGTAAACAATAGAATGCATAATTTAAATATATATATATATAATTACCGTTATCAATAATTATTTTGTCAACTACGGTATACGTTTTTCCGAAGATTGTATTTCTCGCCATTATATGAACAATAACCCTATCCGAGACTTCGTATCTAGTAATAAGAAATTTATAATTATATATATATATACGTATAATATTACGTCGTATATATATACCGACTATCATATACGGATAAATTAGGTTTATATTCAGGAAAAATATCAATAAATAGGTGATAAAGTAAACATATACAATACAGTTTAAGTGATAACTCTGAAGTACAATATTTGTTTACCGAGAATAATGTGTATTGTCATTTTCAATGGTCGTACTGAAGAGTTAGACATATATACTAAGGCTGCTTCGGTTGAACAAAGTGTCAGTAATGAGCTTTGGAAGATATACATCAATATACATAGATAGTATCAAAGTAGAGCTTAATTTAACGGGATATATATAACCTATAGGATCTATAGATATATCGAGTAGTTTACTTCTTAATATTCTTAATATGGGCAGTTTGTATAGACTCGAATATCATATAATATTATCATTATTATTATAAATATTATATATATATATATATTACGATTACAATAGCGAATACAACTCTACAATGAAAACGATTGAGTTGCAAACCTCTCGTCGTGTACGACTTTAATTCTACTGGAGCCGTTATCGTTGAGGTACGACAGAATGTCGGAGTGTTCAACGTCGTAGTACCAACTTATCTCAGGTTTAGGCACCCCTTCCGCGTCAGCCCATATCAGATCTCCTATAGGGTGATATTAAGATACTCTTTCAACGTTAATACGTATTTATATTAGTGGATTTATTAGGCGTATATAGAATAGCTGTTCCCTTACAATGTTCAGCTGAAAATGTCAGCCAAATTTTCAGCTGCCCGTAGGGGATAAATGAGACACTGTTAAATTTGTTAAATTGTCCTATACAAATTGTTCCGATAATATTTGTAAGAAAATATTATATTCTATTATCTATTACGATATACTTAACATGGTAAATGCCTAAAATGATATATATATATATATATATTTATTATTATATACGGCTATAGCCGTAGTAGGTATAAGTGTTTGTAAAAAGTGACTCAATTTTCCCCATATAAAGTAACATTTATATTTCCCCCCGGTGAAATTTAAAACATGAACTGAGCGGATATTTATGATACGATATTAATATCGGTTATATCTATAGATATATCATATATATATATATTCTATAGGATATAATTCGATGAAATGCGAAATGCAACTCACGCCAAATTTCAAATAGGGCGGGAGGGTGAGGGGGAGGGTGGGCTGGGTAAGTCGTGTTTTAATAAATCACGCTACAATTACGATTACGATATAGGATATAAATAAATAACGCAATATTAATCATAATTCGATGAATGGCGAAATGCAGCTCGGCCCAAAAATCCTTTAAGGGCGGGTGGGAGTGGGGGAGGGCGGGCGGGGTAGTCGTGTTTTTACTATTTGTACCATTTATTCTTCGTATTAATTATATCTATATATAGGTCAACTATCGTGTCCTCGATGCAGACACACGACCCGCCTATTGTTAGCAACACCACATTGACAAGTCGCATTCGCTGTATTCCGTTACCTAATACATATAGATATTGGTTGGGTTTGGGTTTGGGTTTGGGTTTAGGTTTATGTTTGAGTTTGGATTTGTGTTTTGGTTTATGTTTGAGTTTGGGTTTGGGTTTATGTTCGAGTTTGGGTTTGGGTTTGGGTTTATGTTTGAGTTTGGGTTTGTGTTTTTACTATAATATAGTACATTTTTTTGGTCGGTATTTTTAATACATAGGGGTGGGTTTGAAAATAGTGTATAACTCCGTAATTATAGAAATACGCATATCGTTACTTACCCATTTACTCTTCGTATTAATTATATCTACGTTAATAATAATACGGTGAATATGGTGTATATGTACATACGAGCGAGTATGGGTGATCGTACCGTTTCTCGCAATTTTCTATGTTTTAATATATATATATATATATATATATATATATTATTACGTATAGTATTTTATTGATTTTTTTATAAATTCTATTATATTTTAACATTGATTTTACATTATACTATTAATATTAGAATATTATTGATTATTTTATAAATTCTATTATATTTTAACATTGATTTTACATTATAATATTCATATATGTATTTGTTTGATTATTACATTGTATATATTGCAACATTGATTTTACATTGTATATATTTTCACATTGTTTATTCTATAAATTCTATTATATTTTATCATTGATTTTACATTATAATATTCATATATGTATTTGTTTGATTATTACATTGTATATATTGCAACATTGATTTTACATTGTATATATTTGCATATTGTTTATTTTATAAATTCTATTATATTTTAACATTGATTTAATAAAATAAGATTTAATATATAATATAATTTTATTTAATATATATATATATATATATGTTATTTATTTATGAATATATTCAATGATATTTAAAATAAGCGTTTCACTGCTCCTATTTTTAATACAGCTCCTCCATGTCAGGAAATTAGAATTAGTTGTATATATATATATATAGTGTGCATTACTTATAGTGAAAATATATTAAATTCAACGTAACTCATTAACGATTGTTTAAATGAGTATAACGGATATTGTATATTACATATTTTCTGATGAAACTTCACAATGATGTTTATTATAACATTAATGAATTAGGTGACATACTATAAATGAGATAACAACACTCTCAGTAACGGGATACCCTATTCTTAATTACTTACCACTTCTTAAATAATTAGATAAAACAATGTTATACGACACCTTTATAATATTATAATATATATATATATATATATATATATATATATATATAAAAGACCAATAAGTCTTAAGACTAATTAGTCAATATTAATGAAAACAGGGTTATTATCACAATTATTATTTATTATATACATAAGTTAGGACATACGATTACAGTGATATGATTACGTGTTGTTTTTGTTGTGGTTCACGCATGCGCGGCGGCGGAGACTATTGGAGCTACTGTACGTCGTGACGTAAGTCGGACACGTAAGCGGAAGTCATATCGTCTAGGAGAAGTTCGGGTTTTATTTCGGTACCCCGGTTCATTCTCAGCACCGTTATCAGCACCACTACCGATATCGTCATGGCGGCGTACACCAGGAAGCTGCTCACACCGCTTCCTGTCACGTGTTAGTCTATGATTAGCACACGCAGATAATAGGTTCACTCGTAATATAGGTATATATATATATATATATATATATTATTTTCACATTTTATTAAAAACGGCTGGGACTCGTATGGTTAATCCTTTGAACCCATAACCATTTGAGTCCATTATTCCCGCTGAATCACAAAAGGCATTAATTAATAATTAAATAATTAACAATTAACATAATAATTAAAATATATATTTAGGTTTGATAGTAGGTGTATAGATTTGTACAACTCGTATAGATTTGTGTATGTTTTAAATGAGCGATACTTGTAAAGCCTACGACGTATGCCTATATTAGTAACTAATCTTAATATAGCTTAATATAAATTATTAGATACAATATAAGTTATGCGATAATAGTGCGCCATGGCGCAATATAGTAGCACAGTGATATGGTATATTATTTACAATCTAGTAAATATTGTAAACAATAGAATGCATAATTTAAATATATATATATATAATTACCGTTATCAATAATTATTTTGTCAACTACGGTATACGTTTTTCCGAAGATTGTATTTCTCGCCATTATATGAACAATAACCCTATCCGAGACTTCGTATCTAGTAATAAGAAATTTATAATTATATATATATATACGTATAATATTACGTCGTATATATATACCGACTATCATATACGGATAAATTAGGTTTATATTCAGGAAAAATATCAATAAATAGGTGATAAAGTAAACATATACAATACAGTTTAAGTGATAACTCTGAAGTACAATATTTGTTTACCGAGAATAATGTGTATTGTCATTTTCAATGGTCGTACTGAAGAGTTAGACATACATACTAAGGCTGCTTCGGTTGAACAAAGTGTCAGTATTGAGCTTTGGAAGATATCCATCAATATAGATTGATAGTATCAAAGTAGAGCTTAATTTAACGGGATATATATAACCTATAGGATCTATCGAGTAGTTTACTTCTTAATATTCTTAATATGGGCAGTTTGTATAGACTCGAATATCATATAATATTATCATTATTATTATAAATATTATATATATATATATATATTACGATTACAATAACGAATACAACTCTACAATGAAAACGAGTGAGTTGCAAACCTCTCGTCGTGTACGACTTTAATTCTACTGGAGCCGTTATCGTTGAGGTACGACAGAATGTCGGAGTGTTCAACGTCGTAGTACCAACTTATCTCAGGTTTAGGCACCCCTTCCGCGTCAGCCCATATCAGATCTCCTATAGGGTGATATTAAGATACTCTTTCAACGTTAATACGTATTTATATTAGTGGATTTATTAGGCGTATATAGAATAGCTGTTCCCTTACAATGTTCAGCTGAAAATGTCAGCCACATTTTCAGCTGCCCGTAGGGGATAAATGAGACACTGTTAAATTTGTTAAATTGTCCTATACAAATTGTTCCGATAATATTTGTAAGAAAATATTATATTCTATTATCTATTACGATATACTTAACATGGTAAATGACTAAAATGATATATATATATATATATTTATTATTATATACGGCTATAGCCGTAGTAGGTATAAGTGTTTGTAAAAAGTGACTCAATTTTCCCCATATAAAGTAACATTTATATTTCCCCCCGGTTAAATTTAAAACATGAACTGAGCGGATATTTATAATACGATATTAATATCGGTTATATCTATAGATATATCATATATATATATATATTCTATAGGATATAATTCGATGAAATGCGAAATGCAACTCACGCCAAATTTCAAATAGGGCGGGAGGGTGAGGGGGAGGGTGGGCTGGGTAAGTCGTGTTTTAATAAATCACGCTACAATTACGATTACGATATAGGATATAAATAAATAACGCAATATTAATCATAATTCGATGAATGGCGAAATGCAGCTCGGCCCAAAAATCCTTTAAGGGCGGGTGGGAGTGGGGGAGGGCGGGCGGGGTAGTCGTGTTTTTACTATTTGTACCATTTATTCTTCGTATTAATTATATCTATATATAGGTCAACTATCGTGTCCTCGATGCAGACACACGACCCGCCTATTGTTAGCAACACCACATTGACAAGTCGCATTCGCTGTATTCCGTTACCTAATTCATATAGATATTGGTTGGGTTTGGGTTTGGGTTTGGGTTTAGGTTTATGTTTGAGTTTGGATTTGTGTTTTGGTTTATGTTTGAGTTTGGGTTTGGGTTTATGTTCGAGTTTGGGTTTGGGTTTGGGTTTATGTTTGAGTTTGGGTTTGTGTTTTTACTATAATATAGTACATTTTTTTGGTCGGTATTTTTAATACATAGGGGTGGGTTTGAAAATAGTGTATAACTCCGTAATTATAGAAATACGCATATCGTTACTTACCCATTTACTCTTCGTATTAATTATATCTACGTTAATAATAATACGGTGAATATGGTGTATATGTACATACGAGCGAGTATGGGTGATCGTACCGTTTCTCGCAATTTTCTATGTTTTAATATATATATATATATATATATATATATATTATTACGTATAGTATTTTATTGATTTTTTTATAAATTCTATTATATTTTAACATTGATTTTACATTATACTATTAATATTAGAATATTATTGATTATTTTATAAATTCTATTATATTTTAACATTGATTTTACATTATAATATTCATATATGTATTTGTTTGATTATTACATTGTATATATTGCAACATTGATTTTACATTGTATATATTTTCACATTGTTTATTCTATAAATTCTATTATATTTTATCATTGATTTTACATTATAATATTCATATATGTATTTGTTTGATTATTACATTGTATATATTGCAACATTGATTTTACATTGTATATATTTGCATATTGTTTATTTTATAAATTCTATTATATTTTAACATTGATTTAATAAAATAAGATTTAATATATAATATAATTTTATTTAATATATATATATATATATATGTTATTTATTTATGAATATATTCAATGATATTTAAAATAAGCGTTTCACTGCTCCTATTTTTAATACAGCTCCTCCATGTCAGGAAATTAGAATTAGTTGTATATATATATATATAGTGTGCATTACTTATAGTGAAAATATATTAAATTCAACGTAACTCATTAACGATTGTTTAAATGAGTATAACGGATATTGTATATTACATATTTTCTGATGAAACTTCACAATGATGTTTATTATAACATTAATGAATTAGGTGACATACTATAAATGAGATAACAACACTCTCAGTAACGGGATACCCTATTCTTAATTACTTACCACTTCTTAAATAATTAGATAAAACAATGTTATACGACACCTTTATAATATTATAATATATATATATATATATATATATATATATATATATATAAAAGACCAATAAGTCTTAAGACTAATTAGTCAATATTAATGAAAACAGGGTTATTATCACAATTATTATTTATTATATACATAAGTTAGGACATACGATTACAGTGATATGATTACGTGTTGTTTTTGTTGTGGTTCACGCATGCGCGGCGGCGGAGACTATTGGAGCTACTGTACGTCGTGACGTAAGTCGGACACGTAAGCGGAAGTCATATCGTCTAGGAGAAGTTCGGGTTTTATTTCGGTACCCCGGTTCATTCTCAGCACCGTTATCAGCACCACTACCGATATCGTCATGGCGGCGTACACCAGGAAGCTGCTCACACCGCTTCCTGTCACGTGTTAGTCTATGATTAGCACACGCAGATAATAGGTTCACTCGTAATATAGGTATATATATATATATATATATATATATTATTTTCACATTTTATTAAAAACGGCTGGGACTCGTATGGTTAATCCTTTGAACCCATAACCATTTGAGTCCATTATTCCCGCTGAATCACAAAAGGCATTAATTAATAATTAAATAATTAACAATTAACATAATAATTAAAATATATATTTAGGTTTGATAGTAGGTGTATAGATTTGTACAACTCGTATAGATTTGTGTATGTTTTAAATGAGCGATACTTGTAAAGCCTACGACGTATGCCTATATTAGTAACTAATCTTAATATAGCTTAATATAAATTATTAGATACAATATAAGTTATGCGATAATAGTGCGCCATGGCGCAATATAGTAGCACAGTGATATGATATATTATTTACAATCTAGTAAATATTGTAAACAATAGAATGCATAATTTAAATATATATATATATAATTACCGTTATCAATAATTATTTTGTCAACTACGGTATACGTTTTTCCGAAGATTGTATTTCTCGCCATTATATGAACAATAACCCTATCCGAGACTTCGTATCTAGTAATAAGAAATTTATAATTATATATATATATACGTATAATATTACGTCGTATATATATACCGACTATCATATACGGATAAATTAGGTTTATATTCAGGAAAAATATCAATAAATAGGTGATAAAGTAAACATATACAATACAGTTTAAGTGATAACTCTGAAGTACAATATTTGTTTACCGAGAATAATGTGTATTGTCATTTTCAATGGTCGTACTGAAGAGTTAGACATACATACTAAGGCTGCTTCGGTTGAACAAAGTGTCAGTATTGAGCTTTGGAAGATATCCATCAATATAGATTGATAGTATCAAAGTAGAGCTTAATTTAACGGGATATATATAACCTATAGGATCTATCGAGTAGTTTACTTCTTAATATTCTTAATATGGGCAGTTTGTATAGACTCGAATATCATATAATATTATCATTATTATTATAAATATTATATATATATATATATATTACGATTACAATAACGAATACAACTCTACAATGAAAACGAGTGAGTTGCAAACCTCTCGTCGTGTACGACTTTAATTCTACTGGAGCCGTTATCGTTGAGGTACGACAGAATGTCGGAGTGTTCAACGTCGTAGTACCAACTTATCTCAGGTTTAGGCACCCCTTCCGCGTCAGCCCATATCAGATCTCCTATAGGGTGATATTAAGATACTCTTTCAACGTTAATACGTATTTATATTAGTGGATTTATTAGGCGTATATAGAATAGCTGTTCCCTTACAATGTTCAGCTGAAAATGTCAGCCACATTTTCAGCTGCCCGTAGGGGATAAATGAGACACTGTTAAATTTGTTAAATTGTCCTATACAAATTGTTCCGATAATATTTGTAAGAAAATATTATATTCTATTATCTATTACGATATACTTAACATGGTAAATGACTAAAATGATATATATATATATATATTTATTATTATATACGGCTATAGCCGTAGTAGGTATAAGTGTTTGTAAAAAGTGACTCAATTTTCCCCATATAAAGTAACATTTATATTTCCCCCCGGTTAAATTTAAAACATGAACTGAGCGGATATTTATAATACGATATTAATATCGGTTATATCTATAGATATATCATATATATATATATATTCTATAGGATATAATTCGATGAAATGCGAAATGCAACTCACGCCAAATTTCAAATAGGGCGGGAGGGTGAGGGGGAGGGTGGGCTGGGTAAGTCGTGTTTTAATAAATCACGCTACAATTACGATTACGATATAGGATATAAATAAATAACGCAATATTAATCATAATTCGATGAATGGCGAAATGCAGCTCGGCCCAAAAATCCTTTAAGGGCGGGTGGGAGTGGGGGAGGGCGGGCGGGGTAGTCGTGTTTTTACTATTTGTACCATTTATTCTTCGTATTAATTATATCTATATATAGGTCAACTATCGTGTCCTCGATGCAGACACACGACCCGCCTATTGTTAGCAACACCACATTGACAAGTCGCATTCGCTGTATTCCGTTACCTAATTCATATAGATATTGGTTGGGTTTGGGTTTGGGTTTGGGTTTAGGTTTATGTTTGAGTTTGGATTTGTGTTTTGGTTTATGTTTGAGTTTGGGTTTGGGTTTATGTTCGAGTTTGGGTTTGGGTTTGGGTTTATGTTTGAGTTTGGGTTTGTGTTTTTACTATAATATAGTACATTTTTTTGGCCGGTATTTTTAATACATAGGGGTGGGTTTGAAAATAGTGTATAACTCCGTAATTATAGAAATACGCATATCGTTACTTACCCATTTACTCTTCGTATTAATTATATCTACGTTAATAATAATACGGTGAATATGGTGTATATGTACATACGAGCGAGTATGGGTGATCGTACCGTTTCTCGCAATTTTCTATGTTTTAATATATATATATATATATATATATATATATTATTACGTATAGTATTTTATTGATTTTTTTATAAATTCTATTATATTTTAACATTGATTTTACATTATACTATTAATATTAGAATATTATTGATTATTTTATAAATTCTATTATATTTTAACATTGATTTTACATTATAATATTCATATATGTATTTGTTTGATTATTACATTGTATATATTGCAACATTGATTTTACATTGTATATATTTTCACATTGTTTATTCTATAAATTCTATTATATTTTATCATTGATTTTACATTATAATATTCATATATGTATTTGTTTGATTATTACATTGTATATATTGCAACATTGATTTTACATTGTATATATTTGCATATTGTTTATTTTATAAATTCTATTATATTTTAACATTGATTTAATAAAATAAGATTTAATATATAATATAATTTTATTTAATATATATATATATATATATGTTATTTATTTATGAATATATTCAATGATATTTAAAATAAGCGTTTCACTGCTCCTATTTTTAATACAGCTCCTCCATGTCAGGAAATTAGAATTAGTTGTATATATATATATATAGTGTGCATTACTTATAGTGAAAATATATTAAATTCAACGTAACTCATTAACGATTGTTTAAATGAGTATAACGGATATTGTATATTACATATTTTCTGATGAAACTTCACAATGATGTTTATTATAACATTAATGAATTAGGTGACATACTATAAATGAGATAACAACACTCTCAGTAACGGGATACCCTATTCTTAATTACTTACCACTTCTTAAATAATTAGATAAAACAATGTTATACGACACCTTTATAATATTATAATATATATATATATATATATATATATATATATAAAAGACCAATAAGTCTTAAGACTAATTAGTCAATATTAATGAAAACAGGGTTATTATCACAATTATTATTTATTATATACATAAGTTAGGACATACGATTACAGTGATATGATTACGTGTTGTTTTTGTTGTGGTTCACGCATGCGCGGCGGCGGAGACTATTGGAGCTACTGTACGTCGTGACGTAAGTCGGACACGTAAGCGGAAGTCATATCGTCTAGGAGAAGTTCGGGTTTTATTTCGGTACCCCGGTTCATTCTCAGCACCGTTATCAGCACCACTACCGATATCGTCATGGCGGCGTACACCAGGAAGCTGCTCACACCGCTTCCTGTCACGTGTTAGTCTATGATTAGCACACGCAGATAATAGGTTCACTCGTAATATAGGTATATATATATATATATATATATATTATTTTCACATTTTATTAAAAACGGCTGGGACTCGTATGGTTAATCCTTTGAACCCATAACCATTTGAGTCCATTATTCCCGCTGAATCACAAAAGGCATTAATTAATAATTAAATAATTAACAATTAACATAATAATTAAAATATATATTTAGGTTTGATAGTAGGTGTATAGATTTGTACAACTCGTATAGATTTGTGTATGTTTTAAATGAGCGATACTTGTAAAGCCTACGACGTATGCCTATATTAGTAACTAATCTTAATATAGCTTAATATAAATTATTAGATACAATATAAGTTATGCGATAATAGTGCGCCATGGCGCAATATAGTAGCACAGTGATATGATATATTATTTACAATCTAGTAAATATTGTAAACAATAGAATGCATAATTTAAATATATATATATATAATTACCGTTATCAATAATTATTTTGTCAACTACGGTATACGTTTTTCCGAAGATTGTATTTCTCGCCATTATATGAACAATAACCCTATCCGAGACTTCGTATCTAGTAATAAGAAATTTATAATTATATATATATATACGTATAATATTACGTCGTATATATATACCGACTATCATATACGGATAAATTAGGTTTATATTCAGGAAAAATATCAATAAATAGGTGATAAAGTAAACATATACAATACAGTTTAAGTGATAACTCTGAAGTACAATATTTGTTTACCGAGAATAATGTGTATTGTCATTTTCAATGGTCGTACTGAAGAGTTAGACATACATACTAAGGCTGCTTCGGTTGAACAAAGTGTCAGTATTGAGCTTTGGAAGATATCCATCAATATAGATTGATAGTATCAAAGTAGAGCTTAATTTAACGGGATATATATAACCTATAGGATCTATCGAGTAGTTTACTTCTTAATATTCTTAATATGGGCAGTTTGTATAGACTCGAATATCATATAATATTATCATTATTATTATAAATATTATATATATATATATATATATATTACGATTACAATAACGAATACAACTCTACAATGAAAACGAGTGAGTTGCAAACCTCTCGTCGTGTACGACTTTAATTCTACTGGAGCCGTTATCGTTGAGGTACGACAGAATGTCGGAGTGTTCAACGTCGTAGTACCAACTTATCTCAGGTTTAGGCACCCCTTCCGCGTCAGCCCATATCAGATCTCCTATAGGGTGATATTAAGATACTCTTTCAACGTTAATACGTATTTATATTAGTGGATTTATTAGGCGTATATAGAATAGCTGTTCCCTTACAATGTTCAGCTGAAAATGTCAGCCACATTTTCAGCTGCCCGTAGGGGATAAATGAGACACTGTTAAATTTGTTAAATTGTCCTATACAAATTGTTCCGATAATATTTGTAAGAAAATATTATATTCTATTATCTATTACGATATACTTAACATGGTAAATGCCTAAAATGATATATATATATATATATTTATTATTATATACGGCTATAGCCGTAGTAGGTATAAGTGTTTGTAAAAAGTGACTCAATTTTCCCCATATAAAGTAACATTTATATTTCCCCCCGGTTAAATTTAAAACATGAACTGAGCGGATATTTATAATACGATATTAATATCGGTTATATCTATAGATATATCATATATATATATATATTCTATAGGATATAATTCGATGAAATGCGAAATGCAACTCACGCCAAATTTCAAATAGGGCGGGAGGGTGAGGGGGAGGGTGGGCTGGGTAAGTCGTGTTTTAATAAATCACGCTACAATTACGATTACGATATAGGATATAAATAAATAACGCAATATTAATCATAATTCGATGAATGGCGAAATGCAGCTCGGCCCAAAAATCCTTTAAGGGCGGGTGGGAGTGGGGGAGGGCGGGCGGGGTAGTCGTGTTTTTACTATTTGTACCATTTATTCTTCGTTTTAATTATATCTATATATAGGTCAACTATCGTGTCCTCGATGCAGACACACGACCCGCCTATTGTTAGCAACACCACATTGACAAGTCGCATTCGCTGTATTCCGTTACCTAATTCATATAGATATTGGTTGGGTTTGGGTTTGGGTTTGGGTTTAGGTTTATGTTTGAGTTTGGATTTGTGTTTTGGTTTATGTTTGAGTTTGGGTTTGGGTTTATGTTCGAGTTTGGGTTTGGGTTTGGGTTTATGTTTGAGTTTGGGTTTGTGTTTTTACTATAATATAGTACATTTTTTTGGCCGGTATTTTTAATACATAGGGGTGGGTTTGAAAATAGTGTATAACTCCGTAATTATAGAAATACGCATATCGTTACTTACCCATTTACTCTTCGTATTAATTATATCTACGTTAATAATAATACGGTGAATATGGTGTATATGTACATACGAGCGAGTATGGGTGATCGTACCGTTTCTCGCAATTTTCTATGTTTTAATATATATATATATATATATATATATATATATATTATTACGTATAGTATTTTATTGATTTTTTTATAAATTCTATTATATTTTAACATTGATTTTACATTATACTATTAATATTAGAATATTATTGATTATTTTATAAATTCTATAATATTTTAACATTGATTTTACATTATAATATTCATATATGTATTTGTTTGATTATTACATTGTATATATTGCAACATTGATTTTACATTGTATATATTTTCACATTGTTTATTTTATAAATTCTATTATATTTTATCATTGATTTTACATTATAATATTCATATATGTATTTGTTTGATTATTACATTGTATATATTGCAACATTGATTTTACATTGTATATATTTTCACATTGTTTATTCTATAAATTCTATTATATTTTATCATTGATTTTACATTATAATATTCATATATGTATTTGTTTGATTATTACATTATATATATTGCAACATTGATTTTACATTGTATATATTTGCATATTGTTTATTTTATAAATTCTATTATATTTTAACATTGATTTAATAAAATAAGATTTAATATATAATATAATTTTATTTAATATATATATATATATATATGTTATTTATTTATGAATATATTCAATGATATTTAAAATAAGCGTTTCACTGCTCCTATTTTTAATACAGCTCCTCCATGTCAGGAAATTAGAATTAGTTGTATATATATATATATAGTGTGCATTACTTATAGTGAACATATATTAAATTCAACGTAACTCATTAACGATTGTTTAAATGAGTATAACGGATATTGTATATTACATATTTTCTGATGAAACTTCACAATGATGTTTATTATAACATTAATGAATTAGGTGACATACTATAAATGAGATAGCAACACTCTCAGTAACGGGATACCCTATTCTTAATTACTTACCACTTCTTAAATAATTAGATAAAACAATGTTATACGACACCTTTATAATATTATAATATATATATATATATATATATATATATATATATATAAAAGACCAATAAGTCTTAAGACTAATTAGTCAATATTAATGAAAACAGGGTTATTATCACAATTATTATTTATTATATACATAAGTTAGGACATACGATTACAGTGATATGATTACGTGTTGTTGTTGTTGTGGTTCACGCATGCGCGGCGGCGGAGACTATTGGAGCTACTGTACGTCGTGACGTAAGTCGGACACGTAAGCGGAAGTCATATCGTCTAGGAGAAGCTCGGGTTTTATTTCAAATAGGGCGGGAGGGTGAGGGGGAGGGTGGGCTGGGTAAGTCGTGTTTTAATAAATCACGCTACAATTACGATTACGATATAGGATATAAATAAATAACGCAATATTAATCATAATTCGATGAATGGCGAAATGCAGCTCGGCCCAAAAATCCTTTAAGGGCGGGTGGGAGTGGGGGAGGGCGGGCGGGGTAGTCGTGTTTTTACTATTTGTACCATTTATTCTTCGTATTAATTATATCTATATATAGGTCAACTATCGTGTCCTCGATGCAGACACACGACCCGCCTATTGTTAGCAACACCACATTGACAAGTCGCATTCGCTGTATTCCGTTACCTAATTCATATAGATATTGGTTGGGTTTGGGTTTGGGTTTGGGTTTAGGTTTATGTTTGAGTTTGGATTTGTGTTTTGGTTTATGTTTGAGTTTGGGTTTGGGTTTATGTTCGAGTTTGGGTTTGGGTTTGGGTTTATGTTTGAGTTTGGGTTTGTGTTTTTACTATAATATAGTACATTTTTTTGGCCGGTATTTTTAATACATAGGGGTGGGTTTGAAAATAGTGTATACCTCCGTAATTATAGAAATACGCATATCGTTACTTACCCATTTACTCTTCGTATTAATTATATCTACGTTAATAATAATACGGTGAATATGGTGTATATGTACATACGAGCGAGTATGGGTGATCGTACCGTTTCTCGCAATTTTCTATGTTTTAATATATATATATATATATATATATATATATATATATTATTACGTATAGTATTTTATTGATTTTTTTATAAATTCTATTATATTTTAACATTGATTTTACATTATACTATTAATATTAGAATATTATTGATTATTTTATAAATTCTATAATATTTTAACATTGATTTTACATTATAATATTCATATATGTATTTGTTTGATTATTACATTGTATATATTGCAACATTGATTTTACATTGTATATATTTTCACATTGTTTATTTTATAAATTCTATTATATTTTATCATTGATTTTACATTATAATATTCATATATGTATTTGTTTGATTATTACATTGTATATATTGCAACATTGATTTTACATTGTATATATTTTCACATTGTTTATTCTATAAATTCTATTATATTTTATCATTGATTTTACATTATAATATTCATATATGTATTTGTTTGATTATTACATTATATATATTGCAACATTGATTTTACATTGTATATATTTGCATATTGTTTATTTTATAAATTCTATTATATTTTAACATTGATTTAATAAAATAAGATTTAATATATAATATAATTTTATTTAATATATATATATATATATATATGTTATTTATTTATGAATATATTCAATGATATTTAAAATAAGCGTTTCACTGCTCCTATTTTTAATACAGCTCCTCCATGTCAGGAAATTAGAATTAGTTGTATATATATATATATAGTGTGCATTACTTATAGTGAACATATATTAAATTCAACGTAACTCATTAACGATTGTTTAAATGAGTATAACGGATATTGTATATTACATATTTTCTGATGAAACTTCACAATGATGTTTATTATAACATTAATGAATTAGGTGACATACTATAAATGAGATAGCAACACTCTCAGTAACGGGATACCCTATTCTTAATTACTTACCACTTCTTAAATAATTAGATAAAACAATGTTATACGACACCTTTATAATATTATAATATAT
This sequence comes from Osedax fenrisi, assembly GCA_964019155.1. Lineage (NCBI taxonomy): Eukaryota > Metazoa > Annelida > Polychaeta > Sabellida > Siboglinidae > Osedax > Osedax fenrisi. The sequence goes on from OZ025243.1 coordinate 85,324,951, forward strand.
ATATATATATATATATATATATATATATATATATATATAAAAGACCAATAAGTCTTAAGACTAATTAGTCAATATTAATGAAAACAGGGTTATTATCACAATTATTATTTATTATATACATAAGTTAGGACATACGATTACAGTGATATGATTACGTGTTGTTGTTGTTGTGGTTCACGCATGCGCGGCGGCGGAGACTATTGGAGCTACTGTACGTCGTGACGTAAGTCGGACACGTAAGCGGAAGTCATATCGTCTAGGAGAAGCTCGGGTTTTATTTCAAATAGGGCGGGAGGGTGAGGGGGAGGGTGGGCTGGGTAAGTCGTGTTTTAATAAATCACGCTACAATTACGATTACGATATAGGATATAAATAAATAACGCAATATTAATCATAATTCGATGAATGGCGAAATGCAGCTCGGCCCAAAAATCCTTTAAGGGCGGGTGGGAGTGGGGGAGGGCGGGCGGGGTAGTCGTGTTTTTACTATTTGTACCATTTATTCTTCGTATTAATTATATCTATATATAGGTCAACTATCGTGTCCTCGATGCAGACACACGACCCGCCTATTGTTAGCAACACCACATTGACAAGTCGCATTCGCTGTATTCCGTTACCTAATTCATATAGATATTGGTTGGGTTTGGGTTTGGGTTTGGGTTTAGGTTTATGTTTGAGTTTGGATTTGTGTTTTGGTTTATGTTTGAGTTTGGGTTTGGGTTTATGTTCGAGTTTGGGTTTGGGTTTGGGTTTATGTTTGAGTTTGGGTTTGTGTTTTTACTATAATATAGTACATTTTTTTGGCCGGTATTTTTAATACATAGGGGTGGGTTTGAAAATAGTGTATAACTCCGTAATTATAGAAATACGCATATCGTTACTTACCCATTTACTCTTCGTATTAATTATATCTACGTTAATAATAATACGGTGAATATGGTGTATATGTACATACGAGCGAGTATGGGTGATCGTACCGTTTCTCGCAATTTTCTATGTTTTAATATATATATATATATATATATATATATATATATTATTACGTATAGTATTTTATTGATTTTTTTATAAATTCTATTATATTTTAACATTGATTTTACATTATACTATTAATATTAGAATATTATTGATTATTTTATAAATTCTATAATAGTTTAACATTGATTTTACATTATAATATTCATATATGTATTTGTTTGATTATTACATTGTATATATTGCAACATTGATTTTACATTGTATATATTTTCACATTGTTTATTTTATAAATTCTATTATATTTTATCATTGATTTTACATTATAATATTCATATATGTATTTGTTTGATTATTACATTGTATATATTGCAACATTGATTTTACATTGTATATATTTTCACATTGTTTATTCTATAAATTCTATTATATTTTATCATTGATTTTACATTATAATATTCATATATGTATTTGTTTGATTATTACATTATATATATTGCAACATTGATTTTACATTGTATATATTTGCATATTGTTTATTTTATAAATTCTATTATATTTTAACATTGATTTAATAAAATAAGATTTAATATATAATATAATTTTATTTAATATACATATATATATATATATGTTATTTATTTATGAATATATTCAATGATATTTAAAATAAGCGTTTCACTGCTCCTATTTTTAATACAGCTCCTCCATGTCAGGAAATTAGAATTAGTTGTATATATATATATATAGTGTGCATTACTTATAGTGAACATATATTAAATTCAACGTAACTCATTAACGATTGTTTAAATGAGTATAACGGATATTGTATATTACATATTTTCTGATGAAACTTCACAATGATGTTTATTATAACATTAATGAATTAGGTGACATACTATAAATGAGATAGCAACACTCTCAGTAACGGGATACCCTATTCTTAATTACTTACCACTTCTTAAATAATTAGATAAAACAATGTTATACGACACCTTTATAATATTATAATATATATATATATATATATATATATATATATATATATATAAAAGACGAATAAGTCTTAAGACTAATTAGTCAATATTAATGAAAACAGGGTTATTATCACAATTATTATTTATTATATACATAAGTTAGGACATACGATTACAGTGATATGATTACGTGTTGTTGTTGTTGTGGTTCACGCATGCGCGGCGGCGGAGACTATTGGAGCTACTGTACGTCGTGACGTAAGTCGGACACGTAAGCGGAAGTCATATCGTCTAGGAGAAGCTCGGGTTTTATTTCGGTACCCCGGTTCATTCTCAGCACCGTTATCAGCACCACTACCGATATCGTCATGGCGGCGTACACCAGGAAGCTGCTCACACCGCTTCCTGTCACGTGTTAGTCTATGATTAGCACACGCAGATAATAGGTTCACTCGTAATATAGGTATATATATATATATATATATATATATATATATATATTATTTTCACATTTTATTAAAAACGGCTGGGACTCGTATGGTTAATCCTTTGAACCCATAACCATTTGAGTCCATTATTCCCGCTGAATCACAAAAGGCATTAATTAATAATTAAATAATTAACAATTAACATAATAATTAAAATATATATTTAGGTTTGATAGTAGGTGTATAGATTTGTACAACTCGTATAGATTTGTGTATGTTTTAAATGAGCGATACTTGTAAAGCCTACGACGTATGCCTATATTAGTAACTAATCTTAATATAGCTTAATATAAATTATTAGATACAATATAAGTTATGCGATAATAGTGCGCCATGGCGCAATATAGTAGCACAGTGATATGATATATTATTTACAATCTAGTAAATATTGTAAACAATAGAATGCATAATTTAAATATATATATATATAATTACCGTTATCAATAATTATTTTGTCAACTACGGTATACGTTTTTCCGAAGATTGTATTTCTCGCCATTATATGAACAATAACCCTATCCGAGACGTCGTATCTAGTAATAAGAAATTTATAATTATATATATATATACGTATAATATTACGTCGTATATATATACCGACTATCATATACGGATAAATTAGGTTTATATTCAGGAAAAATATCAATAAATAGGTGATAAAGTAAACATATACAATACAGTTTAAGTGATAACTCTGAAGTACAATATTTGTTTACCGAGAATAATGTGTATTGTCATTTTCAATGGTCGTACTGAAGAGTTAGACATATATACTAAGGCTGCTTCGGTTGAACAAAGTGTCAGTAATGAGCTTTGGAAGATATACATCAATATACATAGATAGTATCAAAGTAGAGCTTAATTTAACGGGATATATATAACCTATAGGATCTATAGATATATCGAGTAGTTTACTTCTTAATATTCTTAATATGGGCAGTTTGTATAGACTCGAATATCATATAATATTATCATTATTATTATAAATATTATATATATATATATATTACGATTACAATAGCGAATACAACTCTACAATGAAAACGAGTGAGTTGCAAACCTCTCGTCGTGTACGACTTTAATTCTACTGGAGCCGTTATCGTTGAGGTACGACAGAATGTTGGAGTGTTCAACGTCGTAGTACCAACTTATCTCAGGTTTAGACACCCCTTCCGCGTCAGCCCATATCAGATCTCCTATAGGGTGATATTAAGATACTCTTTCAACGTTAATACGTATTTATATTAGTGGATTTATTAGGCGTATATAGAATAGCTGTTCCCTTACAATGTTCAGCTGAAAATGTCAGCCACATTTTCAGCTGCCCGTAGGGGATAAATGAGACACTGTTACATTTGTTAAATTGTCCTATACAAATTGTTCCGATAATATTTGTAAGAAAATATTATATTCTATTATCTATTACGATATACTTAACATGGTAAATGCCTAAAATGATATATATATATATATTTATTATTATATACGGCTATAGCCGTAGTAGGTATAAGTGTTTGTAAAAAGTGACTCAATTTTCCCCATATAAAGTAACATTTATATTTCCCCCCGGTTAAATTTAAAACATGAACTGAGCGGATATTTATAATACGATATTAATATCGGTTATATCTATAGATATATCATATATATATATATTCTATAGGATATAATTCGATGAAATGCGAAATGCAACTCACGCCAAATTTCAAATAGGGCGGGAGGGTGAGGGGGAGGGTGGGCTGGGTAAGTCGTGTTTTAATAAATCACGCTACAATTACGATCACGATATAGGATATAAATAAATAACGCAATATTAATCATAATTCGATGAATGGCGAAATGCAGCTCGGCCCAAAAATCCTTTAAGGGCGGGTGGGAGTGGGGGAGGGCGGGCGGGTTAGTCGTGTTTTTACTATTTGTACCATTTATTCTTCGTATTAATTATATCTATATATAGGTCAACTATCGTGTCCTCGATGCAGACACACGACCCGCCTATTGTTAGCAACACCACATTGACAAGTCGCATTCGCTGTATTCCGTTACCTAATTCATATAGATATTGGTTGGGTTTGGGTTTGGGTTTGGGTTTAGGTTTATGTTTGAGTTTGGATTTGTGTTTTGGTTTATGTTTGAGTTTGGGTTTGGGTTTATGTTCGAGTTTGGGTTTGGGTTTGGGTTTATGTTTGAGTTTGGGTTTGTGTTTTTACTATAATATAGTACATTTTTTTGGCCGGTATTTTTAATACATAGGGGTGGGTTTGAAAATAGTGTATAACTCCGTAATTATAGAAATACGCATATCGTTACTTACCCATTTACTCTTCGTATTAATTATATCTACGTTAATAATAATACGGTGAATATGGTGTATATGTACATACGAGCGAGTATGGGTGATCGTACCGTTTCTCGCAATTTTCTATGTTTTAATATATATATATATATATATATATATATATATATATTATTACGTATAGTATTTTATTGATTTTTTTATAAATTCTATTATATTTTAACATTGATTTTACATTATACTATTAATATTAGAATATTATTGATTATTTTATAAATTCTATAATATTTTAACATTGATTTTACATTATAATATTCATATATGTATTTGTTTGATTATTACATTGTATATATTGCAACATTGATTTTACATTGTATATATTTTCACATTGTTTATTTTATAAATTCTATTATATTTTATCATTGATTTTACATTATAATATTCATATATGTATTTGTTTGATTATTACATTGTATATATTGCAACATTGATTTTACATTGTATATATTTTCACATTGTTTATTCTATAAATTCTATTATATTTTATCATTGATTTTACATTATAATATTCATATATGTATTTGTTTGATTATTACATTATATATATTGCAACATTGATTTTACATTGTATATATTTGCATATTGTTTATTTTATAAATTCTATTATATTTTAACATTGATTTAATAAAATAAGATTTAATATATAATATAATTTTATTTAATATATATATATATATATATATGTTATTTATTTATGAATATATTCAATGATATTTAAAATAAGCGTTTCACTGCTCCTATTTTTAATACAGCTCCTCCATGTCAGGAAATTAGAATTAGTTGTATATATATATATATAGTGTGCATTACTTATAGTGAACATATATTAAATTCAACGTAACTCATTAACGATTGTTTAAATGAGTATAACGGATATTGTATATTACATATTTTCTGATGAAACTTCACAATGATGTTTATTATAACATTAATGAATTAGGTGACATACTATAAATGAGATAGCAACACTCTCAGTAACGGGATACCCTATTCTTAATTACTTACCACTTCTTAAATAATTAGATAAAACAATGTTATACGACACCTTTATAATATTATAATATATATATATATATATATATATATATATATATATATAAAAGACCAATAAGTCTTAAGACTAATTAGTCAATATTAATGAAAACAGGGTTATTATCACAATTATTATTTATTATATACATAAGTTAGGACATACGATTACAGTGATATGATTACGTGTTGTTGTTGTTGTGGTTCACGCATGCGCGGCGGCGGAGACTATTGGAGCTACTGTACGTCGTGACGTAAGTCGGACACGTAAGCGGAAGTCATATCGTCTAGGAGAAGCTCGGGTTTTATTTCAAATAGGGCGGGAGGGTGAGGGGGAGGGTGGGCTGGGTAAGTCGTGTTTTAATAAATCACGCTACAATTACGATTACGATATAGGATATAAATAAATAACGCAATATTAATCATAATTCGATGAATGGCGAAATGCAGCTCGGCCCAAAAATCCTTTAAGGGCGGGTGGGAGTGGGGGAGGGCGGGCGGGGTAGTCGTGTTTTTACTATTTGTACCATTTATTCTTCGTATTAATTATATCTATATATAGGTCAACTATCGTGTCCTCGATGCAGACACACGACCCGCCTATTGTTAGCAACACCACATTGACAAGTCGCATTCGCTGTATTCCGTTACCTAATTCATATAGATATTGGTTGGGTTTGGGTTTGGGTTTGGGTTTAGGTTTATGTTTGAGTTTGGATTTGTGTTTTGGTTTATGTTTGAGTTTGGGTTTGGGTTTATGTTCGAGTTTGGGTTTGGGTTTGGGTTTATGTTTGAGTTTGGGTTTGTGTTTTTACTATAATATAGTACATTTTTTTGGCCGGTATTTTTAATACATAGGGGTGGGTTTGAAAATAGTGTATAACTCCGTAATTATAGAAATACGCATATCGTTACTTACCCATTTACTCTTCGTATTAATTATATCTACGTTAATAATAATACGGTGAATATGGTGTATATGTACATACGAGCGAGTATGGGTGATCGTACCGTTTCTCGCAATTTTCTATGTTTTAATATATATATATATATATATATATATATATATATATTATTACGTATAGTATTTTATTGATTTTTTTATAAATTCTATTATATTTTAACATTGATTTTACATTATACTATTAATATTAGAATATTATTGATTATTTTATAAATTCTATAATATTTTAACATTGATTTTACATTATAATATTCATATATGTATTTGTTTGATTATTACATTGTATATATTGCAACATTGATTTTACATTGTATATATTTTCACATTGTTTATTTTATAAATTCTATTATATTTTATCATTGATTTTACATTATAATATTCATATATGTATTTGTTTGATTATTACATTGTATATATTGCAACATTGATTTTACATTGTATATATTTTCACATTGTTTATTCTATAAATTCTATTATATTTTATCATTGATTTTACATTATAATATTCATATATGTATTTGTTTGATTATTACATTATATATATTGCAACATTGATTTTACATTGTATATATTTGCATATTGTTTATTTTATAAATTCTATTATATTTTAACATTGATTTAATAAAATAAGATTTAATATATAATATAATTTTATTTAATATATATATATATATATATATGTTATTTATTTATGAATATATTCAATGATATTTAAAATAAGCGTTTCACTGCTCCTATTTTTAATACAGCTCCTCCATGTCAGGAAATTAGAATTAGTTGTATATATATATATAGTGTGCATTACTTATAGTGAACATATATTAAATTCAACGTAACTCATTAACGATTGTTTAAATGAGTATAACGGATATTGTATATTACATATTTTCTGATGAAACTTCACAATGATGTTTATTATAACATTAATGAATTAGGTGACATACTATAAATGAGATAGCAACACTCTCAGTAACGGGATACCCTATTCTTAATTACTTACCACTTCTTAAATAATTAGATAAAACAATGTTATACGACACCTTTATAATATTATAATATATATATATATATATATATATATATATATATATATATAAAAGACCAATAAGTCTTAAGACTAATTAGTCAATATTAATGAAAACAGGGTTATTATCACAATTATTATTTATTATATACATAAGTTAGGACATACGATTACAGTGATATGATTACGTGTTGTTGTTGTTGTGGTTCACGCATGCGCGGCGGCGGAGACTATTGGAGCTACTGTACGTCGTGACGTAAGTCGGACACGTAAGCGGAAGTCATATCGTCTAGGAGAAGCTCGGGTTTTATTTCAAATAGGGCGGGAGGGTGAGGGGGAGGGTGGGCTGGGTAAGTCGTGTTTTAATAAATCACGCTACAATTACGATTACGATATAGGATATAAATAAATAACGCAATATTAATCATAATTCGATGAATGGCGAAATGCAGCTCGGCCCAAAAATCCTTTAAGGGCGGGTGGGAGTGGGGGAGGGCGGGCGGGGTAGTCGTGTTTTTACTATTTGTACCATTTATTCTTCGTATTAATTATATCTATATATAGGTCAACTATCGTGTCCTCGATGCAGACACACGACCCGCCTATTGTTAGCAACACCACATTGACAAGTCGCATTCGCTGTATTCCGTTACCTAATTCATATAGATATTGGTTGGGTTTGGGTTTGGGTTTGGGTTTAGGTTTATGTTTGAGTTTGGATTTGTGTTTTGGTTTATGTTTGAGTTTGGGTTTGGGTTTATGTTCGAGTTTGGGTTTGGGTTTGGGTTTATGTTTGAGTTTGGGTTTGTGTTTTTACTATAATATAGTACATTTTTTTGGCCGGTATTTTTAATACATAGGGGTGGGTTTGAAAATAGTGTATAACTCCGTAATTATAGAAATACGCATATCGTTACTTACCCATTTACTCTTCGTATTAATTATATCTACGTTAATAATAATACGGTGAATATGGTGTATATGTACATACGAGCGAGTATGGGTGATCGTACCGTTTCTCGCAATTTTCTATGTTTTAATATATATATATATATATATATATATATATATATATATATATTATTACGTATAGTATTTTATTGATTTTTTTATAAATTCTATTATATTTTAACATTGATTTTACATTATACTATTAATATTAGAATATTATTGATTATTTTATAAATTCTATAATATTTTAACATTGATTTTACATTATAATATTCATATATGTATTTGTTTGATTATTACATTGTATATATTGCAACATTGATTTTACATTGTATATATTTTCACATTGTTTATTTTATAAATTCTATTATATTTTATCATTGATTTTACATTATAATATTCATATATGTATTTGTTTGATTATTACATTGTATATATTGCAACATTGATTTTACATTGTATATATTTTCACATTGTTTATTCTATAAATTCTATTATATTTTATCATTGATTTTACATTATAATATTCATATATGTATTTGTTTGATTATTACATTATATATATTGCAACATTGATTTTACATTGTATATATTTGCATATTGTTTATTTTATAAATTCTATTATATTTTAACATTGATTTAATAAAATAAGATTTAATATATAATATAATTTTATTTAATATATATATATATATATATATGTTATTTATTTATGAATATATTCAATGATATTTAAAATAAGCGTTTCACTGCTCCTATTTTTAATACAGCTCCTCCATGTCAGGAAATTAGAATTAGTTGTATATATATATATATAGTGTGCATTACTTATAGTGAACATATATTAAATTCAACGTAACTCATTAACGATTGTTTAAATGAGTATAACGGATATTGTATATTACATATTTTCTGATGAAACTTCACAATGATGTTTATTATAACATTAATGAATTAGGTGACATACTATAAATGAGATAGCAACACTCTCAGTAACGGGATACCCTATTCTTAATTACTTACCACTTCTTAAATAATTAGATAAAACAATGTTATACGACACCTTTATAATATTATAATATATATATATATATATATATATATATATATATATATATATATATAAAAGACCAATAAGTCTTAAGACTAATTAGTCAATATTAATGAAAACAGGGTTATTATCACAATTATTATTTATTATATACATAAGTTAGGACATACGATTACAGTGATATGATTACGTGTTGTTGTTGTTGTGGTTCACGCATGCGCGGCGGCGGAGACTATTGGAGCTACTGTACGTCGTGACGTAAGTCGGACACGTAAGCGGAAGTCATATCGTCTAGGAGAAGCTCGGGTTTTATTTCGGTACCCCGGTTCATTCTCAGCACCGTTATCAGCACCACTACCGATATCGTCATGGCGGCGTACACCAGGAAGCTGCTCACACCGCTTCCTGTCACGTGTTAGTCTATGATTAGCACACGCAGATAATAGGTTCACTCGTAATATAGGTATATATATATATATATATATATATATATATATATATATTATTTTCACATTTTATTAAAAACGGCTGGGACTCGTATGGTTAATCCTTTGAACCCATAACCATTTGAGTCCATTATTCCCGCTGAATCACAAAAGGCATTAATTAATAATTAAATAATTAACAATTAACATAATAATTAAAATATATATTTAGGTTTGATAGTAGGTGTATAGATTTGTACAACTCGTATAGATTTGTGTATGTTTTAAATGAGCGATACTTGTAAAACCTACGACGTATGCCTATATTAGTAACTAATCTTAATATAGCTTAATATAAATTATTAGATACAATATAAGTTATGCGATAATAGTGCGCCATGGCGCAATATAGTAGCACAGTGATATGATATATTATTTACAATCTAGTAAATATTGTAAACAATAGAATGCATAATTTAAATATATATATATATAATTACCGTTATCAATAATTATTTTGTCAACTACGGTATACGTTTTTCCGAAGATTGTATTTCTCGCCATTATATGAACAATAACCCTATCCGAGACGTCGTATCTAGTAATAAGAAATTTATAATTATATATATATATACGTATAATATTACGTCGTATATATATACCGACTATCATATACGGATAAATTAGGTTTATATTCAGGAAAAATATCAATAAATAGGTGATAAAGTAAACATATACAATACAGTTTAAGTGATAACTCTGAAGTACAATATTTGTTTACCGAGAATAATGTGTATTGTCATTTTCAATGGTCGTACTGAAGAGTTAGACATATATACTAAGGCTGCTTCGGTTGAACAAAGTGTCAGTAATGAGCTTTGGAAGATATACATCAATATACATAGATAGTATCAAAGTAGAGCTTAATTTAACGGGATATATATAACCTATAGGATCTATAGATATATCGAGTAGTTTACTTCTTAATATTCTTAATATGGGCAGTTTGTATAGACTCGAATATCATATAATATTATCATTATTATTATAAATATTATATATATATATATATTACGATTACAATAGCGAATACAACTCTACAATGAAAACGAGTGAGTTGCAAACCTCTCGTCGTGTACGACTTTAATTCTACTGGAGCCGTTATCGTTGAGGTACGACAGAATGTTGGAGTGTTCAACGTCGTAGTACCAACTTATCTCAGGTTTAGACACCCCTTCCGCGTCAGCCCATATCAGATCTCCTATAGGGTGATATTAAGATACTCTTTCAACGTTAATACGTATTTATATTAGTGGATTTATTAGGCGTATATAGAATAGCTGTTCCCTTACAATGTTCAGCTGAAAATGTCAGCCACATTTTCAGCTGCCCGTAGGGGATAAATGAGACACTGTTACATTTGTTAAATTGTCCTATACAAATTGTTCCGATAATATTTGTAAGAAAATATTATATTCTATTATCTATTACGATATACTTAACATGGTAAATGCCTAAAATGATATATATATATATATTTATTATTATATACGGCTATAGCCGTAGTAGGTATAAGTGTTTGTAAAAAGTGACTCAATTTTCCCCATATAAAGTAACATTTATATTTCCCCCCGGTTAAATTTAAAACATGAACTGAGCGGATATTTATAATACGATATTAATATCGGTTATATCTATAGATATATCATATATATATATATTCTATAGGATATAATTCGATGAAATGCGAAATGCAACTCACGCCAAATTTCAAATAGGGCGGGAGGGTGAGGGGGAGGGTGGGCTGGGTAAGTCGTGTTTTAATAAATCACGCTACAATTACGATTACGATATAGGATATAAATAAATAACGCAATATTAATCATAATTCGATGAATGGCGAAATGCAGCTCGGCCCAAAAATCCTTTAAGGGCGGGTGGGAGTGGGGGAGGGCGGGCGGGTTAGTCGTGTTTTTACTATTTGTACCATTTATTCTTCGTATTAATTATATCTATATATAGGTCAACTATCGTGTCCTCGATGCAGACACACGACCCGCCTATTGTTAGCAACACCACATTGACAAGTCGCATTCGCTGTATTCCGTTACCTAATTCATATAGATATTGGTTGGGTTTGGGTTTGGGTTTGGGTTTAGGTTTATGTTTGAGTTTGGATTTGTGTTTTGGTTTATGTTTGAGTTTGGGTTTGGGTTTATGTTCGAGTTTGGGTTTGGGTTTGGGTTTATGTTTGAGTTTGGGTTTGTGTTTTTACTATAATATAGTACATTTTTTTGGCCGGTATTTTTAATACATAGGGGTGGGTTTGAAAATAGTGTATAACTCCGTAATTATAGAAATACGCATATCGTTACTTACCCATTTACTCTTCGTATTAATTATATCTACGTTAATAATAATACGGTGAATATGGTGTATATGTACATACGAGCGAGTATGGGTGATCGTACCGTTTCTCGCAATTTTCTATGTTTTAATATATATATATATATATATATATATATATATATATATATATTATTACGTATAGTATTTTATTGATTTTTTTATAAATTCTATTATATTTTAACATTGATTTTACATTATACTATTAATATTAGAATATTATTGATTATTTTATAAATTCTATTATATTTTAACATTGATTTTACATTATAATATTCATATATGTATTTGTTTGATTATTACATTGTATATATTGCAACATTGATTTTACATTGTATATATTTTCACATTGTTTATTCTATAAATTCTATTATATTTTATCATTGATTTTACATTATAATATTCATATATGTATTTGTTTGATTATTACATTGTATATATTGCAACATTGATTTTACATTGTATATATTTGCATATTGTTTATTTTATAAATTCTATTATATTTTAACATTGATTTAATAAAATAAGATTTAATATATAATATAATTTTATTTAATATATATATATATATATGTTATTTATTTATGAATATATTCAATGATATTTAAAATAAGCGTTTCACTGCTCCTATTTTTAATACAGCTCCTCCATGTCAGGAAATTAGAATGAGTTGTATATATATATATATAGTGTGCATTACTTATAGTGAAAATATATTAAATTCAACGTAACTCATTAACGATTGTTTAAATGAGTATAACGGATATTGTATATTACATATTTTCTGATGAAACTTCACAATGATGTTTATTATAACATTAATGAATTAGGTGACATACTATAAATGAGATAACAACACTCTCAGTAACGGGATACCCTATTCTTAATTACTTACCACTTCTTAAATAATTAGATAAAACAATGTTATACGACACCTTTATAATATTATAATATATATATATATATATATATATATAAAAGACCAATAAGTCTTAAGACTAATTAGTCAATATTAATGAAAACAGGGTTATTATCACAATTATTATTTATTATATACATAAGTTAGGACATACGATTACAGTGATATGATTACGTGTTGTTGTTGTTGTGGTTCACGCATGCGCGGCGGCGGAGACTATTGGAGCTACTGTACGTCGTGACGTAAGTCGGACACGTAAGCGGAAGTCATATCGTCTAGGAGAAGCTCGGGTTTTATTTCGGTACCCCGGTTCATTCTCAGCACCGTTATCAGCACCACTACCGATATCGTCATGGCGGCGTACACCAGGAAGCTGCTCACACCGCTTCCTGTCACGTGTTAGTCTATGATTAGCACACGCAGATAATAGGTTCACTCGTAATATAGGTATATATATATATATATTATTTTCACATTTTATTAAAAACGGCTGGGACTCGTATGGTTAATCCTTTGAACCCATAACCATTTGAGTCCATTATTCCCGCTGAATCACAAAAGGCATTAATTAATAATTAAATAATTAACAATTAACATAATAATTAAAATATATATTTAGGTTTGATAGTAGGTGTATAGATTTGTACAACTCGTATAGATTTGTGTATGTTTTAAATGAGCGATACTTGTAAAGCCTACGACGTATGCCTATATTAGTAACTAATCTTAATATAGCTTAATATAAATTATTAGATACAATATAAGTTATGCGATAATAGTGCGCCATGGCGCAATATAGTAGCACAGTGATATGATATATTATTTACAATCTAGTAAATATTGTAAACAATAGAATGCATAATTTAAATATATATATATATAATTACCGTTATCAATAATTATTTTGTCAACTACGGTATACGTTTTTCCGAAGATTGTATTTCTCGCCATTATATGAACAATAACCCTATCCGAGCCTTCGTATCTAGTAATAAGAAATTTATAATTATATATATATACGTATAATATTACGTCGTATATATATACCGACTATCATATACGGATAAATTAGGTTTATATTCAGGAAAAATATCAATAAATAGGTGATAAAGTAAACATATACAATAAAGTTTAAGTGATAACTCTGAAGTATAATATTTGTTTACCGAGAATAATGTGTATTGTCATTTTCAATGGTCGTACTGAAGAGTTAGACATATATACTAAGGCTGCTTCGGTTGAACAAAGTGTCAGTAATGAGCTTTGGAAGATATACATCAATATACATAGATAGTATCAAAGTAGAGCTTAATTTAACGGGATATATATAAACTATAGGATCTATCGAGTAGTTTACTTCTTAATATTCTTAATATGGGCAGTTTGTATAGACTCGAATATCATATAATATTATCATTATTATTATAAATATTATATATATATATATATATTACGATTACAATAACGAATACAACTCTACAATGAAAACGAGTGAGTTGCAAACCTCTCGTCGTGTACGACTTTAATTCTACTGGAGCCGTTATCGTTGAGGTACGACAGAATGTCGGAGTGTTCAACGTCGTAGTACCAACTTATCTCAGGTTTAGGCACCCCTTCCGCGTCAGCCCATATCAGATTTCCTATAGGGTGATATTAAGATACTCTTTCAACGTTAATACGTATTTATATTAGTGGATTTATTAGGCGTATATAGAATAGCTGTTCCCTTACAATGTTCAGCTGAAAATGTCAGCCAAATTTTCAGCTGCCCGTAGGGGATAAATGAGACACTGTTAAATTTGTTAAATTGTCCTATACAAATTGTTCCGATAATATTTGTAAGAAAATATTATATTCTATTATCTATTACGATATACTTAACATGGTAAATGCCTAAAATGATATATATATATATATATATTTATTATTATATACGGCTATAGCCGTAGTAGGTATAAGTGTTTGTAAAAAGTGACTAAATTTTCCCCATATAAAGTAACATTTATATTTCCCCCCGGTGAAATTTAAAACATGAACTGAGCGGATATTTATGATACGATATTAATATCGGTTATATCTATAGATATATCATATATATATATATTCTATAGGATATAATTCGATGAAATGCGAAATGCAACTCACGCCAAATTTCAAATAGGGCGGGAGGGTGAGGGGGAGGGTGGGCTGGGTAAGTCGTGTTTTAATAAATCACGCTACAATTACGATTACGATATAGGATATAAATAAATAACGCAATATTAATCATAATTCGATGAATGGCGAAATGCAGCTCGGCCCAAAAATCCTTTAAGGGCGGGTGGGAGTGGGGGTGGGAGGGCGGGGTAGTCGTGTTTTTACTATTTGTACCATTTATTCTTCGTATTAATTATATCTATATATAGGTCAACTATCGTGTCCTCGATGCAGACACACGACCCGCCTATTGTTAGCAACACCACATTGACAAGTCGCATTCGCTGTATTCCGTTACCTAATTCATATAGATATTGGTTGGGTTTGGGTTTGGGTTTGGGTTTAGGTTTATGTTTGAGTTTGGATTTGTGTTTTGGTTTATGTTTGAGTTTGGGTTTGGGTTTATGTTCGAGTTTGGGTTTGGGTTTGGGTTTATGTTTGAGTTTGGGTTTGTGTTTTTACTATAATATAGTACATTTTTTTGGCCGGTATTTTTAATACATAGGGGTGGGTTTGAAAATAGTGTATAACTCCGTAATTATAGAAATACGCATATCGTTACTTACCCATTTACTCTTCGTATTAATTATATCTACGTTAATAATAATACGGTGAATATGGTGTATATGTACATACGAGCGAGTATGGGTGATCGTACCGTTTCTCGCAATTTTCTATGTTTTAATATATATATATATATATATATATATATATATTATTACGTATAGTATTTTATTGATTTTTTTATAAATTCTATTATATTTTAACATTGATTTTACATTATACTATTAATATTAGAATATTATTGATTATTTTATAAATTCTATTATATTTTAACATTGATTTTACATTATAATATTCATATATGTATTTGTTTGATTATTACATTGTATATATTGCAACATTGATTTTACATTGTATATATTTTCACATTGTTTATTCTATAAATTCTATTATATTTTATCATTGATTTTACATTATAATATTCATATATGTATTTGTTTGATTATTACATTGTATATATTGCAACATTGATTTTACATTGTATATATTTGCATATTGTTTATTTTATAAATTCTATTATATTTTAACATTGATTTAATAAAATAAGATTTAATATATAATATAATTTTATTTAATATATATATATATATATATGTTATTTATTTATGAATATATTCAATGATATTTAAAATAAGCGTTTCACTGCTCCTATTTTTAATACAGCTCCTCCATGTCAGGAAATTAGAATTAGTTGTATATATATATATAGTGTGCATTACTTATAGTGAAAATATATTAAATTCAACGTAACTCATTAACGATTGTTTAAATGAGTATAACGGATATTGTATATTACATATTTTCTGATGAAACTTCACAATGATGTTTATTATAACATTAATGAATTAGGTGACATACTATAAATGAGATAACAACACTCTCAGTAACGGGATACCCTATTCTTAATTACTTACCACTTCTTAAATAATTAGATAAAACAATGTTATACGACACCTTTATAATATTATAATATATATATATATATATATATATATATATATAAAAGACCAATAAGTCTTAAGACTAATTAGTCAATATTAATGAAAACAGGGTTATTATCACAATTATTATTTATTATATACATAAGTTAGGACATACGATTACAGTGATATGATTACGTGTTGTTTTTGTTGTGGTTCACGCATGCGCGGCGGCGGAGACTATTGGAGCTACTGTACGTCGTGACGTAAGTCGGACACGTAAGCGGAAGTCATATCGTCTAGGAGAAGCTCGGGTTTTATTTCGGTACCCCGGTTCATTCTCAGCACCGTTATCAGCACCACTACCGATATCGTCATGGCGGCGTACACCAGGAAGCTGCTCACACCGCTTCCTGTCACGTGTTAGTCTATGATTAGCACACGCAGATAATAGGTTCACTCGTAATATAGGTATATATATATATATATATATATATATTATTTGGGTTTGGGTTTGGGTTTGGGTTTAGGTTTATGTTTGAGTTTGGATTTGTGTTTTGGTTTATGTTTGAGTTTGGGTTTGGGTTTATGTTCGAGTTTGGGTTTGGGTTTGGGTTTATGTTTGAGTTTGGGTTTGTGTTTTTACTATAATATAGTACATTTTTTTGGCCGGTATTTTTAATACATAGGGGTGGGTTTGAAAATAGTGTATAACTCCGTAATTATAGAAATACGCATATCGTTACTTACCCATTTACTCTTCGTATTAATTATATCTACGTTAATAATAATACGGTGAATATGGTGTATATGTACATACGAGCGAGTATGGGTGATCGTACCGTTTCTCGCAATTTTCTATGTTTTAATATATATATATATATATATATATATATATATATTATTACGTATAGTATTTTATTGATTTTTTTATAAATTCTATTATATTTTAACATTGATTTTACATTATACTATTAATATTAGAATATTATTGATTATTTTATAAATTCTATTATATTTTAACATTGATTTTACATTATAATATTCATATATGTATTTGTTTGATTATTACATTGTATATATTGCAACATTGATTTTACATTGTATATATTTTCACATTGTTTATTCTATAAATTCTATTATATTTTATCATTGATTTTACATTATAATATTCATATATGTATTTGTTTGATTATTACATTGTATATATTGCAACATTGATTTTACATTGTATATATTTGCATATTGTTTATTTTATAAATTCTATTATATTTTAACATTGATTTAATAAAATAAGATTTAATATATAATATAATTTTATTTAATATATATATATATATATATGTTATTTATTTATGAATATATTCAATGATATTTAAAATAAGCGTTTCACTGCTCCTATTTTTAATACAGCTCCTCCATGTCAGGAAATTAGAATTAGTTGTATATATATATATATAGTGTGCATTACTTATAGTGAAAATATATTAAATTCAACGTAACTCATTAACGATTGTTTAAATGAGTATAACGGATATTGTATATTACATATTTTCTGATGAAACTTCACAATGATGTTTATTATAACATTAATGAATTAGGTGACATACTATAAATGAGATAACAACACTCTCAGTAACGGGATACCCTATTCTTAATTACTTACCACTTCTTAAATAATTAGATAAAACAATGTTATACGACACCTTTATAATATTATAATATATATATATATATATATATATATATATAAAAGACCAATAAGTCTTAAGACTAATTAGTCAATATTAATGAAAACAGGGTTATTATCACAATTATTATTTATTATATACATAAGTTAGGACATACGATTACAGTGATATGATTACGTGTTGTTTTTGTTGTGGTTCACGCATGCGCGGCGGCGGAGACTATTGGAGCTACTGTACGTCGTGACGTAAGTCGGACACGTAAGCGGAAGTCATATCGTCTAGGAGAAGCTCGGGTTTTATTTCGGTACCCCGGTTCATTCTCAGCACCGTTATCAGCACCACTACCGATATCGTCATGGCGGCGTACACCAGGAAGCTGCTCACACCGCTTCCTGTCACGTGTTAGTCTATGATTAGCACACGCAGATAATAGGTTCACTCGTAATATAGGTATATATATATATATATATATATATTATTTGGGTTTGGGTTTGGGTTTGGGTTTAGGTTTATGTTTGAGTTTGGATTTGTGTTTTGGTTTATGTTTGAGTTTGGGTTTGGGTTTATGTTCGAGTTTGGGTTTGGGTTTGGGTTTATGTTTGAGTTTGGGTTTGTGTTTTTACTATAATATAGTACATTTTTTTGGCCGGTATTTTTAATACATAGGGGTGGGTTTGAAAATAGTGTATAACTCCGTAATTATAGAAATACGCATATCGTTACTTACCCATTTACTCTTCGTATTAATTATATCTACGTTAATAATAATACGGTGAATATGGTGTATATGTACATACGAGCGAGTATGGGTGATCGTACCGTTTCTCGCAATTTTCTATGTTTTAATATATATATATATATATATATATATATATATTATTACGTATAGTATTTTATTGATTTTTTTATAAATTCTATTATATTTTAACATTGATTTTACATTATACTATTAATATTAGAATATTATTGATTATTTTATAAATTCTATTATATTTTAACATTGATTTTACATTATAATATTCATATATGTATTTGTTTGATTATTACATTGTATATATTGCAACATTGATTTTACATTGTATATATTTTCACATTGTTTATTCTATAAATTCTATTATATTTTATCATTGATTTTACATTATAATATTCATATATGTATTTGTTTGATTGTTACATTGTATATATTGCAACATTGATTTTACATTGTATATATTTGCATATTGTTTATTTTATAAATTCTATTATATTTTAACATTGATTTAATAAAATAAGATTTAATATATAATATAATTTTATTTAATATATATATATATATATATATGTTATTTATTTATGAATATATTCAATGATATTTAAAATAAGCGTTTCACTGCTCCTATTTTTAATACAGCTCCTCCATGTCAGGAAATTAGAATTAGTTGTATATATATATATATAGTGTGCATTACTTATAGTGAAAATATATTAAATTCAACGTAACTCATTAACGATTGTTTAAATGAGTATAACGGATATTGTATATTACATATTTTCTGATGAAACTTCACAATGATGTTTATTATAACATTAATGAATTAGGTGACATACTATAAATGAGATAACAACACTCTCAGTAACGGGATACCCTATTCTTAATTACTTACCACTTCTTAAATAATTAGATAAAACAATGTTATACGACACCTTTATAATATTATAATATATATATATATATATAAAAGACCAATAAGTCTTAAGACTAATTAGTCAATATTAATGAAAACAGGGTTATTATCACAATTATTATTTATTATATACATAAGTTAGGACATACGATTACAGTGATATGATTACGTGTTGTTTTTGTTGTGGTTCACGCATGCGCGGCGGCGGAGACTATTGGAGCTACTGTACGTCGTGACGTAAGTCGGACACGTAAGCGGAAGTCATATCGTCTAGGAGAAGTTCGGGTTTTATTTCGGTACCCCGGTTCATTCTCAGCACCGTTATCAGCACCACTACCGATATCGTCATGGCGGCGTACACCAGGAAGCTGCTCACACCGCTTCCTGTCACGTGTTAGTCTATGATTAGCACACGCAGATAATAGGTTCACTCGTAATATAGGTATATATATATATATATATATATATATTATTTGGGTTTGGGTTTGGGTTTGGGTTTAGGTTTATGTTTGAGTTTGGATTTGTGTTTTGGTTTATGTTTGAGTTTGGGTTTGGGTTTATGTTCGAGTTTGGGTTTGGGTTTGGGTTTATGTTTGAGTTTGGGTTTGTGTTTTTACTATAATATAGTACATTTTTTTGGCCGGTATTTTTAATACATAGGGGTGGGTTTCAAAATAGTGTATAACTCCGTAATTATAGAAATACGCATATCGTTACTTACCCATTTACTCTTCGTATTAATTATATCTACGTTAATAATAATACGGTGAATATGGTGTATATGTACATACGAGCGAGTATGGGTGATCGTACCGTTTCTCGCAATTTTCTATGTTTTAATATATATATATATATATATATATATATTATTACGTATAGTATTTTATTGATTTTTTTATAAATTCTATTATATTTTAACATTGATTTTACATTATACTATTAATATTAGAATATTATTGATTATTTTATAAATTCTATTATATTTTAACATTGATTTTACATTATAATATTCATATATGTATTTGTTTGATTATTACATTGTATATATTGCAACATTGATTTTACATTGTATATATTTTCACATTGTTTATTCTATAAATTCTATTATATTTTATCATTGATTTTACATTATAATATTCATATATGTATTTGTTTGATTATTACATTGTATATATTGCAACATTGATTTTACATTGTATATATTTGCATATTGTTTATTTTATAAATTCTATTATATTTTAACATTGATTTAATAAAATAAGATTTAATATATAATATAATTTTATTTAATATATATATATATATATATGTTATTTATTTATGAATATATTCAATGATATTTAAAATAAGCGTTTCACTGCTCCTATTTTTAATACAGCTCTTCCATGTCAGGAAATTAGAATTAGTTGTATATATATATATATAGTGTGCATTACTTATAGTGAAAATATATTAAATTCAACGTAACTCATTAACGATTGTTTAAATGAGTATAACGGATATTGTATATTACATATTTTCTGATGAAACTTCACAATGATGTTTATTATAACATTAATGAATTAGGTGACATACTATAAATGAGATAACAACACTCTCAGTAACGGGATACCCTATTCTTAATTACTTACCACTTCTTAAATAATTAGATAAAACAATGTTATACGACACCTTTATAATATTATAATATATATATATATATATATATATATATATATATATATATATAAAAGACCAATAAGTCTTAAGACTAATTAGTCAATATTAATGAAAACAGGGTTATTATCACAATTATTATTTATTATATACATAAGTTAGGACATACGATTACAGTGATATGATTACGTGTTGTTTTTGTTGTGGTTCACGCATGCGCGGCGGCGGAGACTATTGGAGCTACTGTACGTCGTGACGTAAGTCGGACACGTAAGCGGAAGTCATATCGTCTAGGAGAAGTTCGGGTTTTATTTCGGTACCCCGGTTCATTCTCAGCACCGTTATCAGCACCACTACCGATATCGTCATGGCGGCGTACACCAGGAAGCTGCTCACACCGCTTCCTGTCACGTGTTAGTCTATGATTAGCACACGCAGATAATAGGTTCACTCGTAATATAGGTATATATATATATATATATATATATATTATTTGGGTTTGGGTTTGGGTTTGGGTTTAGGTTTATGTTTGAGTTTGGATTTGTGTTTTGGTTTATGTTTGAGTTTGGGTTTGGGTTTATGTTCGAGTTTGGGTTTGGGTTTGGGTTTATGTTTGAGTTTGGGTTTGTGTTTTTACTATAATATAGTACATTTTTTTGGCCGGTATTTTTAATACATAGGGGTGGGTTTGAAAATAGTGTATAACTCCGTAATTATAGAAATACGCATATCGTTACTTACCCATTTACTCTTCGTATTAATTATATCTACGTTAATAATAATACGGTGAATATGGTGTATATGTACATACGAGCGAGTATGGGTGATCGTACCGTTTCTCGCAATTTTCTATGTTTTAATATATATATATATATATATATATATATATATATATATATATTATTACGTATAGTATTTTATTGATTTTTTTATAAATTCTATTATATTTTAACATTGATTTTACATTATACTATTAATATTAGAATATTATTGATTATTTTATAAATTCTATTATATTTTAACATTGATTTTACATTATAATATTCATATATGTATTTGTTTGATTATTACATTGTATATATTGCAACATTGATTTTACATTGTATATATTTTCACATTGTTTATTCTATAAATTCTATTATATTTTATCATTGATTTTACATTATAATATTCATATATGTATTTGTTTGATTATTACATTGTATATATTGCAACATTGATTTTACATTGTATATATTTGCATATTGTTTATTTTATAAATTCTATTATATTTTAACATTGATTTAATAAAATAAGATTTAATATATAATATAATTTTATTTAATATATATATATATATATATGTTATTTATTTATGAATATATTCAATGATATTTAAAATAAGCGTTTCACTGCTCCTATTTTTAATACAGCTCCTCCATGTCAGGAAATTAGAATTAGTTGTATATATATATATATATATAGTGTGCATTACTTATAGTGAAAATATATTAAATTCAACGTAACTCATTAACGATTGTTTAAATGAGTATAACGGATATTGTATATTACATATTTTCTGATGAAACTTCACAATGATGTTTATTATAACATTAATGAATTAGGTGACATACTATAAATGAGATAACAACACTCTCAGTAACGGGATACCCTATTCTTAATTACTTACCACTTCTTAAATAATTAGATAAAACAATGTTATACGACACCTTTATAATATTATAATATATATATATATATATATATATATATATATATATAAAAGACCAATAAGTCTTAAGACTAATTAGTCAATATTAATGAAAACAGGGTTATTATCACAATTATTATTTATTATATACATAAGTTAGGACATACGATTACAGTGATATGATTACGTGTTGTTTTTGTTGTGGTTCACGCATGCGCGGCGGCGGAGACTATTGGAGCTACTGTACGTCGTGACGTAAGTCGGACACGTAAGCGGAAGTCATATCGTCTAGGAGAAGCTCGGGTTTTATTTCGGTACCCCGGTTCATTCTCAGCACCGTTATCAGCACCACTACCGATATCGTCATGGCGGCGTACACCAGGAAGCTGCTCACACCGCTTCCTGTCACGTGTTAGTCTATGATTAGCACACGCAGATAATAGGTTCACTCGTAATATAGGTATATATATATATATATATATATATATATATATTATTTTCACATTTTATTAAAAACGGCTGGGACTCGTATGGTTAATCCTTTGAACCCATAACCATTTGAGTCCATTATTCCCGCTGAATCACAAAAGGCATTAATTAATAATTAAATAATTAACAATTAACATAATAATTAAAATATATATTTAGGTTTGATAGTAGGTGTATAGATTTGTACAACTCGTATAGATTTGTGTATGTTTTAAATGAGCGATACTTGTAAAGCCTACGACGTATGCCTATATTAGTAACTAATCTTAATATAGCTTAATATAAATTATTAGATACAATACAAATTTCAAATAGGGCGGGAGGGTGAGGGGGAGGGTGGGCTGGGTAAGTCGTGTTTTAATAAATCACGCTACAATTACGATTACGATATAGGATATAAATAAATAACGCAATATTAATCATAATTCGATGAATGGCGAAATGCAGCTCGGCCCAAAAATCCTTTAAGGGCGGGTGGGAGTGGGGGAGGGCGGGCGGGGTAGTCGTGTTTTTACTATTTGTACCATTTATTCTTCGTATTAATTATATCTATATATAGGTCAACTATCGTGTCCTCGATGCAGACACACGACCCGCCTATTGTTAGCAACACCACATTGACAAGTCGCATTCGCTGTATTCCGTTACCTAATTCATATAGATATTGGTTGGGTTTGGGTTTGGGTTTGGGTTTAGGTTTATGTTTGAGTTTGGATTTGTGTTTTGGTTTATGTTTGAGTTTGGGTTTGGGTTTATGTTCGAGTTTGGGTTTGGGTTTGGGTTT
Organism: Osedax fenrisi; assembly: GCA_964019155.1. NCBI lineage: Eukaryota > Metazoa > Annelida > Polychaeta > Sabellida > Siboglinidae > Osedax > Osedax fenrisi. Next base: position 85,350,173 of record OZ025243.1, read on the forward strand.
ATGTTTGAGTTTGGGTTTGTGTTTTTACTATAATATAGTACATTTTTTTGGCCGGTATTTTTAATACATAGGGGTGGGTTTGAAAATAGTGTATAACTCCGTAATTATAGAAATACGCATATCGTTACTTACCCATTTACTCTTCGTATTAATTATATCTACGTTAATAATAATACGGTGAATATGGTGTATATGTACATACGAGCGAGTATGGGTGATCGTACCGTTTCTCGCAATTTTCTATGTTTTAATATATATATATATATATATATATATATATATATATTATTACGTATAGTATTTTATTGATTTTTTTATAAATTCTATTATATTTTAACATTGATTTTACATTATACTATTAATATTAGAATATTATTGATTATTTTATAAATTCTATTATATTTTAACATTGATTTTACATTATAATATTCATATATGTATTTGTTTGATTATTACATTGTATATATTGCAACATTGATTTTACATTGTATATATTTTCACATTGTTTATTCTATAAATTCTATTATATTTTATCATTGATTTTACATTATAATATTCATATATGTATTTGTTTGATTATTACATTGTATATATTGCAACATTGATTTTACATTGTATATATTTGCATATTGTTTATTTTATAAATTCTATTATATTTTAACATTGATTTAATAAAATAAGATTTAATATATAATATAATTTTATTTAATATATATATATATATATATGTTATTTATTTATGAATATATTCAATGATATTTAAAATAAGCGTTTCACTGCTCCTATTTTTAATACAGCTCCTCCATGTCAGGAAATTAGAATTAGTTGTATATATATATATATAGTGTGCATTACTTATAGTGAAAATATATTAAATTCAACGTAACTCATTAACGATTGTTTAAATGAGTATAACGGATATTGTATATTACATATTTTCTGATGAAACTTCACAATGATGTTTATTATAACATTAATGAATTAGGTGACATACTATAAATGAGATAACAACACTCTCAGTAACGGGATACCCTATTCTTAATTACTTACCACTTCTTAAATAATTAGATAAAACAATGTTATACGACACCTTTATAATATTATAATATATATATATATATATATATATATATAAAAGACCAATAAGTCTTAATACTAATTAGTCAATATTAATGAAAACAGGGTTATTATCACAATTATTATTTATTATATACATAAGTTAGGACATACGATTACAGTGATATGATTACGTGTTGTTTTTGTTGTGGTTCACGCATGCGCGGCGGCGGAGACTATTGGAGCTACTGTACGTCGTGACGTAAGTCGGACACGTAAGCGGAAGTCATATCGTCTAGGAGAAGCTCGGGTTTTATTTCGGTACCCCGGTTCATTCTCAGCACCGTTATCAGCACCACTACCGATATCGTCATGGCGGCGTACACCAGGAAGCTGCTCACACCGCTTCCTGTCACGTGTTAGTCTATGATTAGCACACGCAGATAATAGGTTCACTCGTAATATAGGTATATATATATATATATATATATATATATATATATTATTTTCACATTTTATTAAAAACGGCTGGGACTCGTATGGTTAATCCTTTGAACCCATAACCATTTGAGTCCATTATTCCCGCTGAATCACAAAAGGCATTAATTAATAATTAAATAATTAACAATTAACATAATAATTAAAATATATATTTAGGTTTGATAGTAGGTGTATAGATTTGTACAACTCGTATAGATTTGTGTATGTTTTAAATGAGCGATACTTGTAAAGCCTACGACGTATGCCTATATTAGTAACTAATCTTAATATAGCTTAATATAAATTATTAGATACAATATAAGTTATGCGATAATAGTGCGCCATGGCGCAATATAGTAGCACAGTGATATGGTATATTATTTACAATCTAGTAAATATTGTAAACAATAGAATGCATAATTTAAATATATATATATATATAATTACCGTTATCAATAATTATTTTGTCAACTACGGTATACGTTTTTCCGAAGATTGTATTTCTCGCCATTATATGAACAATAACCCTATCCGAGACTTCGTATCTAGTAATAAGAAATTTATAATTATATATATATATACGTATAATATTACGTCGTATATATATACCGACTATCATATACGGATAAATTAGGTTTATATTCAGGAAAAATATCAATAAATAGGTGATAAAGTAAACATATACAATACAGTTTAAGTGATAACTCTGAAGTACAATATTTGTTTACCGAGAATAATGTGTATTGTCATTTTCAATGGTCGTACTGAAGAGTTAGACATATATACTAAGGCTGCTTCGGTTGAACAAAGTGTCAGTAATGAGCTTTGGAAGATATACATCAATATACATAGATAGTATCAAAGTAGAGCTTAATTTAACGGGATATATATAACCTATAGGATCTATCGAGTAGTTTACTTCTTAATATTCTTAATATGGGCAGTTTGTATAGACTCGAATATCATATAATATTATCATTATTATTATAAATATTATATATATATATATATATATTACGATTACAATAGCGAATACAACTCTACAATGACAACGAGTGAGTTGCAAACCTCTCGTCGTGTACGACTTTAATTCTACTGGAGCCGTTATCGTTGAGGTACGACAGAATGTCGGAGTGTTCAACGTCGTAGTACCAACTTATCTCAGGTTTAGGCACCCCTTCCGCGTCAGCCCATATCAGATCTCCTATAGGGTGATATTAAGATACTCTTTCAACGTTAATACGTATTTATATTAGTGGATTTATTAGGCGTATATAGAATAGCTGTTCCCTTACAATGTTCAGCTGAAAATGTCAGCCAAATTTTCAGCTGCCCGTAGGGGATAAATGAGACACTGTTAAATTTGTTAAATTGTCCTATACAAATTGTTCCGATAATATTTGTAAGAAAATATTATATTCTATTATCTATTACGATATACTTAACATGGTAAATGCCTAAAATGATATATATATATATATATATTTATTATTATATACGGCTATAGCCGTAGTAGGTATAAGTGTTTGTAAAAAGTGACTCAATTTTCCCCATATAAAGTAACATTTATATTTCCCCCCGGTGAAATTTAAAACATGAACTGAGCGGATATTTATAATACGATATTAATATCGGTTATATCTATAGATATATCATATATATATATATTCTATAGGATATAATTCGATGAAATGCGAAATGCAACTCACGCCAAATTTCAAATAGGGCGGGAGGGTGAGGGGGAGGGTGGGCTGGGTAAGTCGTGTTTTAATAAATCACGCTACAATTACGATTACGATATAGGATATAAATAAATAACGCAATATTAATCATAATTCGATGAATGGCGAAATGCAGCTCGGCCCAAAAATCCTTTAAGGGCGGGTGGGAGTGGGGGAGGGCGGGCGGGGTAGTCGTGTTTTTACTATTTGTACCATTTATTCTTCGTATTAATTATATATATATATAGGTCAACTATCGTGTCCTCGATGCAGACACACGACCCGCCTATTGTTAGCAACACCACATTGACAAGTCGCATTCGCTGTATTCCGTTACCTAATTCATATAGATATTGGTTGGGTTTGGGTTTGGGTTTGGGTTTAGGTTTATGTTTGAGTTTGGATTTGTGTTTTGGTTTATGTTTGAGTTTGGGTTTGGGTTTATGTTTGAGTTTGGGTTTGGGTTTGGGTTTATGTTCGAGTTTGGGTTTGGGTTTGGGTTTATGTTTGAGTTTGGGTTTGTGTTTTTACTATAATATAGTACATTTTTTTGGCCGGTATTTTTAATACATAGGGGTGGGTTTGAAAATAGTGTATAACTCCGTAATTATAGAAATACGCATATCGTTACTTACCCATTTACTCTTCGTATTAATTATATCTACGTTAATAATAATACGGTGAATATGGTGTATATGTACATACGAGCGAGTATGGGTGATCGTACCGTTTCTCGCAATTTTCTATGTTTTAATATATATATATATATATATATATATATATTATTACGTATAGTATTTTATTGATTTTTTTATAAATTCTATTATATTTTAACATTGATTTTACATTATACTATTAATATTAGAATATTATTGATTATTTTATAAATTCTATTATATTTTAACATTGATTTTACATTATAATATTCATATATGTATTTGTTTGATTATTACATTGTATATATTGCAACATTGATTTTACATTGTATATATTTTCACATTGTTTATTCTATAAATTCTATTATATTTTATCATTGATTTTACATTATAATATTCATATATGTATTTGTTTGATTATTACATTGTATATATTGCAACATTGATTTTACATTGTATATATTTGCATATTGTTTATTTTATAAATTCTATTATATTTTAACATTGATTTAATAAAATAAGATTTAATATATAATATAATTTTATTTAATATATATATATATATATATGTTATTTATTTATGAATATATTCAATGATATTTAAAATAAGCGTTTCACTGCTCCTATTTTTAATACAGCTCCTCCATGTCAGGAAATTAGAATTAGTTGTATATATATATATATATAGTGTGCATTACTTATAGTGAAAATATATTAAATTCAACGTAACTCATTAACGATTGTTTAAATGAGTATAACGGATATTGTATATTACATATTTTCTGATGAAACTTCACAATGATGTTTATTATAACATTAATGAATTAGGTGACATACTATAAATGAGATAACAACACTCTCAGTAACGGGATACCCTATTCTTAATTACTTACCACTTCTTAAATAATTAGATAAAACAATGTTATACGACACCTTTATAATATTATAATATATATATATATATATATATATATATAAAAGACCAATAAGTCTTAATACTAATTAGTCAATATTAATGAAAACAGGGTTATTATCACAATTATTATTTATTATATACATAAGTTAGGACATACGATTACAGTGATATGATTACGTGTTGTTTTTGTTGTGGTTCACGCATGCGCGGCGGCGGAGACTATTGGAGCTACTGTACGTCGTGACGTAAGTCGGACACGTAAGCGGAAGTCATATCGTCTAGGAGAAGCTCGGGTTTTATTTCGGTACCCCGGTTCATTCTCAGCACCGTTATCAGCACCACTACCGATATCGTCATGGCGGCGTACACCAGGAAGCTGCTCACACCGCTTCCTGTCACGTGTTAGTCTATGATTAGCACACGCAGATAATAGGTTCACTCGTAATATAGGTATATATATATATATATATATATATATATATATTATTTTCACATTTTATTAAAAACGGCTGGGACTCGTATGGTTAATCCTTTGAACCCATAACCATTTGAGTCCATTATTCCCGCTGAATCACAAAAGGCATTAATTAATAATTAAATAATTAACAATTAACATAATAATTAAAATATATATTTAGGTTTGATAGTAGGTGTATAGATTTGTACAACTCGTATAGATTTGTGTATGTTTTAAATGAGCGATACTTGTAAAGCCTACGACGTATGCCTATATTAGTAACTAATCTTAATATAGCTTAATATAAATTATTAGATACAATATAAGTTATGCGATAATAGTGCGCCATGGCGCAATATAGTAGCACAGTGATATGGTATATTATTTACAATCTAGTAAATATTGTAAACAATAGAATGCATAATTTAAATATATATATATATAATTACCGTTATCAATAATTATTTTGTCAACTACGGTATACGTTTTTCCGAAGATTGTATTTCTCGCCATTATATGAACAATAACCCTATCCGAGACTTCGTATCTAGTAATAAGAAATTTATAATTATATATATATATACGTATAATATTACGTCGTATATATATACCGACTATCATATACGGATAAATTAGGTTTATATTCAGGAAAAATATCAATAAATAGGTGATAAAGTAAACATATACAATACAGTTTAAGTGATAACTCTGAAGTACAATATTTGTTTACCGAGAATAATGTGTATTGTCATTTTCAATGGTCGTACTGAAGAGTTAGACATATATACTAAGGCTGCTTCGGTTGAACAAAGTGTCAGTAATGAGCTTTGGAAGATATACATCAATATACATAGATAGTATCAAAGTAGAGCTTAATTTAACGGGATATATATAACCTATAGGATCTATCGAGTAGTTTACTTCTTAATATTCTTAATATGGGCAGTTTGTATAGACTCGAATATCATATAATATTATCATTATTATTATAAATATTATATATATATATATATATATTACGATTACAATAGCGAATACAACTCTACAATGACAACGAGTGAGTTGCAAACCTCTCGTCGTGTACGACTTTAATTCTACTGGAGCCGTTATCGTTGAGGTACGACAGAATGTCGGAGTGTTCAACGTCGTAGTACCAACTTATCTCAGGTTTAGGCACCCCTTCCGCGTCAGCCCATATCAGATCTCCTATAGGGTGATATTAAGATACTCTTTCAACGTTAATACGTATTTATATTAGTGGATTTATTAGGCGTATATAGAATAGCTGTTCCCTTACAATGTTCAGCTGAAAATGTCAGCCAAATTTTCAGCTGCCCGTAGGGGATAAATGAGACACTGTTAAATTTGTTAAATTGTCCTATACAAATTGTTCCGATAATATTTGTAAGAAAATATTATATTCTATTATCTATTACGATATACTTAACATGGTAAATGCCTAAAATGATATATATATATATATATTTATTATTATATACGGCTATAGCCGTAGTAGGTATAAGTGTTTGTAAAAAGTGACTCAATTTTCCCCATATAAAGTAACATTTATATTTCCCCCCGGTTAAATTTAAAACATGAACTGAGCGGATATTTATAATACGATATTAATATCGGTTATATCTATAGATATATCATATATATATATATATTCTATAGGATATAATTCGATGAAATGCGAAATGCAACTCACGCCAAATTTCAAATAGGGCGGGAGGGTGAGGGGGAGGGTGGGCTGGGTAAGTCGTGTTTTAATAAATCACGCTACAATTACGATTACGATATAGGATATAAATAAATAACGCAATATTAATCATAATTCGATGAATGGCGAAATGCAGCTCGGCCCAAAAATCCTTTAAGGGCGGGTGGGAGTGGGGGAGGGCGGGCGGGGTAGTCGTGTTTTTACTATTTGTACCATTTATTCTTCGTATTAATTATATCTATATATAGGTCAACTATCGTGTCCTCGATGCAGACACACGACCCGCCTATTGTTAGCAACACCACATTGACAAGTGGCATTCGCTGTATTCCGTTACCTAATTCATATAGATATTGGTTGGGTTTGGGTTTGGGTTTGGGTTTAGGTTTATGTTTGAGTTTGGATTTGTGTTTTGGTTTATGTTTGAGTTTGGGTTTGGGTTTATGTTCGAGTTAGGGTTTGGGTTTGGGTTTATGTTTGAGTTTGGGTTTGTGTTTTTACTATAATATAGTACATTTTTTTGGCCGGTATTTTTAATACATAGGGGTGGGTTTGAAAATAGTGTATAACTCCGTAATTATAGAAATACGCATATCGTTACTTACCCATTTACTCTTCGTATTAATTATATCTACGTTAATAATAATACGGTGAATATGGTGTATATGTACATACGAGCGAGTATGGGTGATCGTACCGTTTCTCGCAATTTTCTATGTTTTAATATATATATATATATATATATATATATATTATTACGTATAGTATTTTATTGATTTTTTTATAAATTCTATTATATTTTAACATTGATTTTACATTATACTATTAATATTAGAATATTATTGATTATTTTATAAATTCTATTATATTTTAACATTGATTTTACATTATAATATTCATATATGTATTTGTTTGATTATTACATTGTATATATTGCAACATTGATTTTACATTGTATATATTTTCACATTGTTTATTCTATAAATTCTATTATATTTTATCATTGATTTTACATTATAATATTCATATATGTATTTGTTTGATTATTACATTGTATATATTGCAACATTGATTTTACATTGTATATATTTGCATATTGTTTATTTTATAAATTCTATTATATTTTAACATTGATTTAATAAAATAAGATTTAATATATAATATAATTTTATTTAATATATATATATATATATATGTTATTTATTTATGAATATATTCAATGATATTTAAAATAAGCGTTTCACTGCTCCTATTTTTAATACAGCTCCTCCATGTCAGGAAATTAGAATTAGTTGTATATATATATATATAGTGTGCATTACTTATAGTGAAAATATATTAAATTCAACGTAACTCATTAACGATTGTTTAAATGAGTATAACGGATATTGTATATTACATATTTTCTGATGAAACTTCACAATGATGTTTATTATAACATTAATGAATTAGGTGACATACTATAAATGAGATAACAACACTCTCAGTAACGGGATACCCTATTCTTAATTACTTACCACTTCTTAAATAATTAGATAAAACAATGTTATACGACACCTTTATAATATTATAATATATATATATATATATATATATATATATATATAAAAGACCAATAAGTCTTAATACTAATTAGTCAATATTAATGAAAACAGGGTTATTATCACAATTATTATTTATTATATACATAAGTTAGGACATACGATTACAGTGATATGATTACGTGTTGTTTTTGTTGTGGTTCACGCATGCGCGGCGGCGGAGACTATTGGAGCTACTGTACGTCGTGACGTAAGTCGGACACGTAAGCGGAAGTCATATCGTCTAGGAGAAGCTCGGGTTTTATTTCGGTACCCCGGTTCATTCTCAGCACCGTTATCAGCACCACTACCGATATCGTCATGGCGGCGTACACCAGGAAGCTGCTCACACCGCTTCCTGTCACGTGTTAGTCTATGATTAGCACACGCAGATAATAGGTTCACTCGTAATATAGGTATATATATATATATATATATATATATTATTTTCACATTTTATTAAAAACGGCTGGGACTCGTATGGTTAATCCTTTGAACCCATAACCATTTGAGTCCATTATTCCCGCTGAATCACAAAAGGCATTAATTAATAATTAAATAATTAACAATTAACATAATAATTAAAATATATATTTAGGTTTGATAGTAGGTGTATAGATTTGTACAACTCGTATAGATTTGTGTATGTTTTAAATGAGCGATACTTGTAAAGCCTACGACGTATGCCTATATTAGTAACTAATCTTAATATAGCTTAATATAAATTATTAGATACAATATAAGTTATGCGATAATAGTGCGCCATGGCGCAATATAGTAGCACAGTGATATGATATATTATTTACAATCTAGTAAATATTGTAAACAATAGAATGCATAATTTAAATATATATATATATATAATTACCGTTATCAATAATTATTTTGTCAACTACGGTATACGTTTTTCCGAAGATTGTATTTCTCGCCATTATATGAACAATAACCCTATCCGAGACTTCGTATCTAGTAATAAGAAATTTATAATTATATATATATATACGTATAATATTACGTCGTATATATATACCGACTATCATATACGGATAAATTAGGTTTATATTCAGGAAAAATATCAATAAATAGGTTATAAAGTAAACATATACAATACAGTTTAAGTGATAACTCTGAAGTACAATATTTGTTTACCGAGAATAATGTGTATTGTCATTTTCAATGGTCGTACTGAAGAGTTAGACATATATACTAAGGCTGCTTCGGTTGAACAAAGTGTCAGTAATGAGCTTTGGAAGATATACATCAATATACATAGATAGTATCAAAGTAGAGCTTAATTTAACGGGATATATATAACCTATAGGATCTATCGAGTAGTTTACTTCTTAATATTCTTAATATGGGCAGTTTGTATAGACTCGAATATCATATAATATTATCATTATTATTATAAATATTATATATATATATATATATATTACGATTACAATAGCGAATACAACTCTACAATGACAACGAGTGAGTTGCAAACCTCTCGTCGTGTACGACTTTAATTCTACTGGAGCCGTTATCGTTGAGGTACGACAGAATGTCGGAGTGTTCAACGTCGTAGTACCAACTTATCTCAGGTTTAGGCACCCCTTCCGCGTCAGCCCATATCAGATCTCCTATAGGGTGATATTAAGATACTCTTTCAACGTTAATACGTATTTATATTAGTGGATTTATTAGGCGTATATAGAATAGCTGTTCCCTTACAATGTTCAGCTGAAAATGTCAGCCAAATTTTCAGCTGCCCGTAGGGGATAAATGAGACACTGTTAAATTTGTTAAATTGTCCTATACAAATTGTTCCGATAATATTTGTAAGAAAATATTGTATTCTATTATCTATTACGATATACTTAACATGGTAAATGCCTAAAATGATATATATATATATATATTTATTATTATATACGGCTATAGCCGTAGTAGGTATAAGTGTTTGTAAAAAGTGACTCAATTTTCCCCATATAAAGTAACATTTATATTTCCCCCCGGTGAAATTTAAAACATGAACTGAGCGGATATTTATGATACGATATTAATATCGGTTATATCTATAGATATATCATATATATATATATATATATTCTATAGGATATATACACGAATATGCTTTACATTATTAACATAGATGGCATCTACATACAAACCTATTTCGTAATGATCTTTCTGTGGCCTTATCGTTATATTTCTTGCAGGCACTATTAATAATATATAGTATTTAAATATATTGCTATTTAACAATATATATATATATATATATATATATATATATATATATATATATATATACTGAATTTTATACATAACCCTGTAATTACCTCCAAACAATGATAAGTGATATTTTAGTTGATGCAGTCCACTTATAATATATCACTTATATATATATATACTATATAGAGTGTTTAGATTTTAATATATATATTACTAAATGATTTATATAAATATCAACATTTAGAATCAAAAATGTGTTTTATATAGGTAGTCGTGTTTTTACTATTTTTACCATTTACTCTTCGTATTAATTATATCTATATATAGGTTAGCTCTCGTGTCCTCGATGCACACATACGACCTGCCTATTGTTAGTAAAACCACATTGACAAGTCGCATTCGCTGTATTCCGTTACCTAATTCATATAGATATTGGTTGGGTTTGGGTTTGGGTTTGGGTTTGGGTTTAAGTTTGGGTTTAAGTTTGAGTTTGGGTTTGGGTTTGGGTTTGGGTTTGGATTTATGTTTGAGTTTGGGTTTATGTTTGAGTTTGTGTTTGTGTTTTTACTATAATATAGTACATTTTATTGGCCGGTATTTTAATACATAGGGGTGGGTTTGAAAATAGTTTATAACTCCGTAATTATAGAAATACGCATATCGTTACTTACCCATTTACTCTTCGTATTAATTATATCTACGTTATGCCTTCGAGTACTAATGATTTAGAGCTATATTCGCGATTTAATCTTACCTATAGTATAGGTGAATTAGGGGAAAAAATCTATTACTATATAAAAACCTAATACTATATTTAATTTATCTATTCTATATTTGAACAAATACTAAGTAATGTATATGATTAATATAGTATATTTGATATGTTAGAATTGAATATGTTAGAAAAAATCATCAATTTAAAGAATAAAATATGCAGATAAATATATTAGTATTACAATGGTTATTCATAATACTAATAATAAAATAATATATTTTGTAATACTGGTAAATTATATTAGAACATTGATTCAGAAATATATATATAGATCAAATAAAATCTATATAAACGATAAATTAATAATAAGGTACGACAAATTGAAAACTAAAATTCGAATTCAATAGATACATATTCACTTTAAACTAAATTAATAATCTTTTTTAAATTAGAAACAATATTTTAATAATAAATCAAAACTATTAGGATACATATTCCACATATATCGCATACGATTGTTGTCATAAATTATAGCATTATGAAGAAAATAATATGTATATACTAAAGTTATAATCAAATTGTATTCTTTATTTATCTTTAATTAATTAAGCTTGATTTATTTAATTTGAAATTTAAAATCATTAACAATTAATTGTTGGATGTTTTATTAATTATTTTTAGAAAAAGTTTATATTAGATCCTTAAATATAGATTCTTCATTTACTTATTTTAATTCTATTTAAATAATTATGAAATTTAATAAAAATAAAATGAATTTTATTAAATAAATAAAAAAATAATAATATGGAATAATATATAATGTAAGTTCGAACATTGTAAACTTATAAATTAATCCAATACATGCAAAATTCCATTTGACTAATACTTTAATATGTATTATACGGGTATATTAGTATACGATTATAGTACACGATAATATACATATTATATTAATGACATATTATAAACACGTTCTTTCTTCTTTGAACGAAAACGGAAATATTCCTTCCTTGAATTCTTTACAGTCTAATTTTCCATCTCCTGGAATATTTTTGAATAAATATTAATATTTATATTTAATACAATGAAACATATAGATTTAAAATACAAAGCATATATTTTATTAATATTATTATGCATAGTTTATAGAATATATTACAAATATATGTAACGAAAATTATAAAATAATATATACAATTATGTATTCATTAGTTGTTGAATATGTTATTAAATGTTGTATCAAATTAAAATGAATATATTATATAATTATATAATATATAATATATATAATATATATAACATATTTAAATATATAAATTTATTTCAAACCATTGGTATCAACTTGAAGAAACGAAACAAAAGCTTCATCAAATTCTAATTCTGTTTGCAGGGCAGTATTAAATTCCAGGTTTGTAATTTCGCCATCCAGATTTAAATCATAAAAACTAAATGTTGAAGGAAATTCTTTCTCTAATCCAAAATCGAGCTGTTAAATTTATTTAAAATAATATAAATGACATATATTATTATTAGTTATATTAAATATGTTTTTCTCGGGGAATAACAGTTTGTTATATATTATTTTAATTGTATATAAACACATATCATATACAATATACAATGCATCAATATATATAAAATCTAACTTTATCAGAATCAGGAGTAGATTGTAAATCTCTTTTCCTGCGTCCATAGCATCTTCTTACATTAACGTAAAAACAGATATTCCTCCTACATCTTCTAACTCTGGCGGTAAAACAAACTCTAGCATCACTTTCTTGTATACATGATAGCAACACCATACAACTTAATAATACACAGATAAGGGTATAAGACTGCATCTCTGTAATGGCAATAATTAATTAGTAGAATCATAATATATTAACTTATATAAATAAATGTAACTATTACAAATATGTATGTAAGTTTCTATATATATTACACAACTAACTTTATAATACAAAGGAAAGTGAAATGAAGAAGAGATTGATGCACATCTGATATTTATAGTGAAATATATCGAGAAGTTCAACATAAATATGGGAAGTCCATTTATACATTATTTCTATGTATTGTTTATCTTATTTTTGTATAATGAAAAATAGATATGAATATATTTTGATTATATAATACAATTTTTATAATAAATATTATTTATAAGCTAATAGTACAAGTTAGTTAATATAATTAATATAATTATAATTTTGTATATAATAGTGTTCAATAAATCACATATATATATGATGTTTATCCAGAGTTATATATGTATACTTTAACTTTAAGTGTTTTTAAGTTTGTTTATATTATTTCTATAAAATATATAAATAATATACAAATACATGCTGTTTAATTGCATAGCGACATAACATATTTGTTAGTAATTTAAATGATATGCATCATTTAACAATAGCCTATAAACTATAATTTATTAATAAATAATGTACAATTATAATAAAATGAATCAAACTATTTGTCACTTTTTTGGAAGTGTCAACAAATTAAATATATATAACACATAATAAATGGACTTCCCATTTATATTTGAACTTCCCGTTATTATCAACTTTAATAAATAAAGTAGTACTATAAAAATACATACTATTTATATTGTATTGTTATTGTAAAGTAGTCCTTTCATCCAATCCAGAAACTTAGATGACATTTTCACGAAAAGTAACCTAATATGGACACTTTAACAATAAATGGTCTTAACATTTTATAACTCATTATTTTTATTCTAAAATCACAATATATCAATATTATATGATTATAGATATTATTGTGATTTTAAAATTATATTTAATCTTTTAATCTATAGATAATGGGGGTGTCCGTATTAGGTACCCATGTTTGAATATTGACACCCTGTGTTATATTAAGGACACCATATATACCACTAGATAAACTATATTATAAATTCAGCACACAAATTAAAAAATACGCAGTATAGTAAGATTAGTATATCACAAGAATATACAAAAGAACAATTAATAGAAATACAAAAGCTCTCCATAGAAGCTAAAGGTAAAACAATCAATGGACACAAATTTGTGGTAAGATGTTCAATAAATAATACATTCAAAATAATAGAATTACAAAATAAAAATGAATAACTCAAAAGAAAAAAATGAATATATAACAACAAACAATTTTAATAAAATAAACAAAAAAATAGACGAACATAATCTAACATTTATACATCTAAATATACGAAGTCTTAATCACAACTTTGAATACTTGACAGATTTTTTAAATTTATTAACAAAAAAACCAGAAATAATTTGCCTTTCAGAAACCTGGCTAAATAACATAAATAATAATAACTTAAATATACCTAATTATAAACAGGTAATAAATAATAGACATTGTCAAGATAAGAGACGAGGAGGGGGAGTATGCATATACGTAACTAACAACCTAACATATAACATAGTAAATGAACTAACATTTAATATAATAGATTATCTAGAAATAGTAACAATAGAAATAATACAAGAAAGTGATAATAAAAATATAACAGTATCATGTATCTATAATAGTCCATTTAACAAAATAGAAGAGTTTAATACAATATTTTATGATAAATTTCATAAATTCATCAACAAAAAACTAATAATAATGGGGGATTTCAATATAGACACGACGAATAATATAAATTCAAAAATAAACCAACTAATGCACCAATTAGGACTAACACCACTTATACATTCTAATACAAGACCAATATACAATACAAATACAAACTTAATAATTGACCAAATCTACACTAATATAGATAGAAATTTCATAGGAAAAAGTGGTATAATACAAGAACAAATAACAGACCATCTTCCAATATATGCAAACTTTAACTTAAATAACAGATTACTGAAAAATAAAACATTAATAACAACAAGAAAAATTAAAAACAATAATATTGTAACATTTATTAAAAATCTATTACAAATAAAATGGGACACTGTATATAATAACAATAATGCAGAAGATGCCTATAATATTTTCTACACTCAATATATAAATATAATAAACAAACACTTTCCCATAATCACTTCAAAAGTATCATCACAAATATTCTCTAAAAACTGGATAACAAATAACATAAAAAGAAAAATAAATAAAAAACAAAAACTATTTAACTCATATCTACAAAGTAAATCAGAATTAGATTTATACGTTTATAAATCTTATAGAAATAATTTACAAAACACAATAAAACAAGCAAAACAAAAATACATTAACAAACAAATAAACGATAACATAACATCGAAAGAACATTGGAAAACAGTAAATAATATCATTAATACAAATGTAAATAAACATAATATTTCATACATTAAAGATAAAAATAATAAAAACACATTTGACTCAAGTAAAATAGCAAATATATTTAATGAACAATTTATTAATAATGCACAAATTATAAATGATCAATTTAAAAATCAAAATATAATAAATCCTGTAGAAATACCAAATATAAATAATTCTATATTCATAGAACCAACCAATAAACAAGAAATAACTTCAATAATAAAAAATAGTAAATTAAAAACCTCATTAGATATAAACCTAATTAACATGAAAATTGTAAAAATATCAATAGATTATATTTCATTACCACTAACACATATTTTTAATTTATGTATTAGTGAAGGTATATTTCCACAAAAAATGAAAAATTCCATAATAAAACCCATATATAAAAATAAAAACCAATACGAACCATGCAACTACAAGCCCATATCAATACTATGTCAAATTTCAAAAATATTTGAAAAAATAATACATCAGAGATTTACTTCATTTTTTCAAAAAAACCTAATTATATCTAATACACAATACGGATATACTAAAAAGCATAACACAACACATGCTATTTTAGATTTATATAACCATATATTAATAAACAAAGAACAAAATAAATCAATAAATACTCTATTCCTTGATCTAAGCAAAGCATTTGACACGCTAGATCACAACATATTAATAGATAAATTATATAAATATGGAATAAGAAGCAATTCGCTACAACTTATCAAAAGCTACCTAAGTAATCGAAAACAAGTTGTTTTGATAAATGATAAAAAATCACAAATATTATGTAATAATATTGGGGTACCACAAGGATCAATACTTGGTCCTCTCCTATTTATAATATACACAAATGACCTATCATTACTATTCAATAATAACCAACAAGTAAAACTTATAGTATATGCTGATGATACAGCAATAACATTTACAAGTGAAAACAATGAAAAATTAAAATATACCATAGATAATATGATTACAAAAATAGAAAAATGGTATACATTTAATAAACTTAAAATAAATATCAATAAAACTAAAATAGTCAATTTTAACTCGAGAAAATACAGTAACATACATCTAAAAATAAATAACATATCAATACAAAATGAAATAGAATATAAATATCTAGGAATAATAATTGACAAAGATATAAACTTTAAAAATCATATATTTAATCTTAATAATAAATTATCGAAAATACTTTACTCAATAAGCAGATTATCAAAATACATTAAGACAAAACCAATGATTATCATATATAACAGCCTATTCCTGCCACACATAATGTATGGAAATATAATATGGGGTAATATTTATAAAAGTAATCTTACAAATTTAATTCTCACACAAAAAAAAATCATAAGAATAATAAACAAAACCAAATATTTCAGAGAACATACAAATTTGCTATTTGAAAGGAATAATATATTAAAACTCAATAGTTTAATAAAATATAACACGCTAATATACATGCATGACCATCACAATAATAATCTACCACAAAATATTTATAACATACATAAAAAACACGAAAATAAAAATAAAAATAAATTAAGGAAATCACCTATCTACAAAATACCTTATACAAAAAAAAGTCAACTAATAAATAGTATCCTAACCATGGGACCTAAGTTATGGAATAATCTAAATGGAGATATCCAAATTATAAAAAACAAAAATTCATATAAAAAAAAAATAAAAAATCAACTCATTGAGATACAAAAAAAAATTAAAAATTAAAAAAAAATTAAAAAAAATAAATTATATAAAAAAATTATTATTATTATTATTATTATTATTATTATTATTATTATTATTATTATTATTATTATTATTATTATTATTATTATTATTATTATTATTATTATTATTATTATTATTATTATTATTATTATTATTATTATTATTATTATTATTATTATTATTATTATTATTATTATTATTATTATTATTATTATTATTATTATTATTTTGATGTTTATGTTTTTAAATGATAATAAAATATCTTATAAAACATAAGAAGAAAACGAAATGAAAAAAAGTAAAGTAATTCAACAAAAAAAAACGTTCCGGTGATGGTGATGCAGGCGACAGCATAGAAAAGATAATTATCTTCATCTGAAGCCTTTTAGAGGAAACAATAATATAATGAATTTAATAATTCACATGATATATATATATACAACTTTCTTCTAATAAATATTATTATTATTATTATTATTATATATTATTGATGAATAAATCAGACAAATTACAATTAGGTACATTATTTATAATTAATTTTATGAACAATTTATTCTAATTTAATTATTTAATAATTCATTTTTTTCGATATTTATTCGATATAAATATCTTGTATTACACCATTTTTATTATTATATTTTCTTATTTCATAATTATTATTATATATTAAATATTTGATAATGTTAATAAGGATATTCTTAATATAAGCTACGTATAGCTTCTGAATATCCTTCTGTATATTAATTCAATATTCAGTAAAATAAAATATTCATTCATTCATTCAATATTGTTACTTTGATAATTATAATCTTATTTAACTAATTTTTAATAATTCATATATTATCTCTAATACTAATTTATGGTGATATTAATACAGATTATACTCTATAAGCTATTCTATAATTGTAGTTGATACTTTTATTATGTAGGCTTCATATGTTGTTTTCATATAGTTATAACCACTTCTACTCTGTGCTACTATTTATAATTCATTTATATTTGAAATACTATTGTAATAGGATATAAAATTACTTTTTTTTAAATGATGCAAAAGAAATAATTATAAGTGTTTGTAAAAAGTGACTCAATTTTCCCCATATAAAGTAACATTTATATTTCCCCCCGGTGAAATTTAAAACATGAACTGAGCGGATATTTATGATACGATATTAATATCGGTTATATCTATAGATATATCATATATATATATATATTCTATAGGATATATACACGAATATGCTTTACATTATTAACATAGATGGCATCTAGGTCCGCGTAGACTTTAACATTGACTAACGTAATATTAATCATAATTCGATGAAATGCGAAATGCAACTCACGCCAAATTTCAAATAGGGCGGGAGGGTGAGGGGGAGGGTGGGCTGGGTAAGTCGTGTTTTAATAAATGACGCTACAATTACGATTACGATATAGGATATAAATAAATAACGCAATATTAATCATAATTCGATGAATGGCGAAATGCAGCTCGGCCCAAAAATCCTTTAAGGGCGGGTGGGAGTGGGGGAGGGCGGGCGGGGTAGTCGTGTTTTTACTATTTGTACCATTTATTCTTCGTATTAATTATATCTATATATAGGTCAACTATCGTGTCCTCGATGCAGACACACGACCCACCTATTGTTAGCAACACCAAATTGACAAGTCGCATTCGCTGTATTCCGTTACCTAATTCATATAGATATTGGTTGGGTTTGGGTTTGGGTTTGGGTTTGGGTTTATGTTTGAGTTTGGATTTGTGTTTTGGTTTATGTTTGAGTTTGGGTTTGGGTTTATGTTCGAGTTAGGGTTTGGGTTTGGGTTTATGTTTGAGTTTGGGTTTGTGTTTTTACTATAATATAGTACATTTTTTTGGCCGGTATTTTTAATACATAGGGGTGGGTTTGAAAATAGTTTATAACTCCGTAATTATAGAAATACGCATATCGTTACTTACCCATTTACTCTTCGTATTAATTATATCTACGTTAATAATAATACGGTGAATATGGTGTATATGTACATACGAGCGAGTATGGGTGATCGTACCGTTTCTCGCAATTTTCTATGTTTTAATATATATATATATATATATTATTACGTATAGTATTTTATTGATTTTTTTATAAATTCTTTAAATATTATTAGAATATTATTGATTATTTTATAAATTCTATTATATTTTAACATTGATTTTACATTATAATATTCATATATGTATTTGTTTGATTATTACATTGTATATATTGCAACATTGATTTTACATTGTATATATTTTCACATTGTTTATTTTATAAATTCTATTATATTTTATCATTGATTTTACATTATAATATTCATATATGTATTTGTTTGATTATTACATTGTATATATTGCAACATTGATTTTACATTGTATATATTTTCACATTGTTTATTCTATAAATTCTATTATATTTTATCATTGATTTTACATTATAATATTCATATATGTATTTGTTTGATTATTACATTGTATATATTGCAACATTGATTTTACATTGTATATATTTTCACATTGTTTATTCTATAAATTCTATTATATTTTATCATTGATTTTACATTATAATATTCATATATGTATTTGTTTGATTATTACATTATATATATTGCAACATTGATTTTACATTGTATATATTTGCATATTGTTTATTTTATAAATTCTATTATATTTTAACATTGATTTAATAAAATAAGATTTAATATATAATATAATTTTATTTAATATATATATATATATATATATATGTTATTTATTTATGAATATATTCAATGATATTTAAAATAAGCGTTTCACTGCTCCTATTTTTAATACAGCTCCTCCATTTCAGGAAATTAGAATTAGTTGTATATATATATATATAGTGTGCATTACTTATAGTGAACATATATTAAATTCAACGTAACTCATTAACGATTGTTTAAATGAGTATAACGGATATTGTATATTACATATTTTCTGATGAAACTTCACAATGATGTTTATTATAACATTAATGAATTAGGTGACATACTATAAATGAGATAGCAACACTCTCAGTAACGGGATACCCTATTCTTAATTACTTACCACTTCTTAAATAATTAGATAAAACAATGTTATACGACACCTTTATAATATTATAATATATATATATATATATATATATATATATATATATAAAAGACCAATAAGTCTTAAGACTAATTAGTCAATATTAATGAAAACAGGGTTATTATCACAATTATTATTTATTATATACATAAGTTAGGACATACGATTACAGTGATATGATTACGTGTTGTTGTTGTTGTGGTTCACGCATGCGCGGCGGCGGAGACTATTGGAGCTACTGTACGTCGTGACGTAAGTCGGACACGTAAGCGGAAGTCATATCGTCTAGGAGAAGCTCGGGTTTTATTTCGGTACCCCGGTTCATTCTCAGCACCGTTATCAGCACCACTACCGATATCGTCATGGCGGCGTACACCAGGAAGCTGCTCACACCGCTTCCTGTCACGTGTTAGTCTATGATTAGCACACGCAGATAATAGGTTCACTCGTAATATAGGTATATATATATATATATATATATATATATATTATTTTCACATTTTATTAAAAACGGCTGGGACTCGTATGGTTAATCCTTTGAACCCATAACCATTTGAGTCCATTATTCCCGCTGAATCACAAAAGGCATTAATTAATAATTAAATAATTAACAATTAACATAATAATTAAAATATATATTTAGGTTTGATAGTAGGTGTATAGATTTGTACAACTCGTATAGATTTGTGTATGTTTTAAATGAGCGATACTTGTAAAGCCTACGACGTATGCCTATATTAGTAACTAATCTTAATATAGCTTAATATAAATTATTAGATACAATATAAGTTATGCGATAATAGTGCGCCATGGCGCAATATAGTAGCACAGTGATATGGTATATTATTTACAATCTAGTAAATATTGTAAACAATAGAATGCATAATTTAAATATATATATATATAATTACCGTTATCAATAATTATTTTGTCAACTACGGTATACGTTTTTCCGAAGATTGTATTTCTCGCCATTATATGAACAATAACCCTATCCGAGACTTCGTATCTAGTAATAAGAAATTTATAATTATATATATATATACGTATAATATTACGTCGTATATATATACCGACTATCATATACGGATAAATTAGGTTTATATTCAGGAAAAATATCAATAAATAGGTGATAAAGTAAACATATACAATACAGTTTAAGTGATAACTCTGAAGTACAATATTTGTTTACCGAGAATAATGTGTATTGTCATTTTCAATGGTCGTACTGAAGAGTTAGACATATATACTAAGGCTGCTTCGGTTGAACAAAGTGTCAGTAATGAGCTTTGGAAGATATACATCAATATACATAGATAGTATCAAAGTAGAGCTTAATTTAACGGGATATATATAACCTATAGGATCTATCGAGTAGTTTACTTCTTAATATTCTTAATATGGGCAGTTTGTATAGACTCGAATATCATATAATATTATCATTATTATTATAAATATTATATATATATATATATATATTACGATTACAATAGCGAATACAACTCTACAATGACAACGAGTGAGTTGCAAACCTCTCGTCGTGTACGACTTTAATTCTACTGGAGCCGTTATCGTTGAGGTACGACAGAATGTCGGAGTGTTCAACGTCGTAGTACCAACTTATCTCAGGTTTAGGCACCCCTTCCGCGTCAGCCCATATCAGATCTCCTATAGGGTGATATTAAGATACTCTTTCAACGTTAATACGTATTTATATTAGTGGATTTATTAGGCGTATATAGAATAGCTGTTCCCTTACAATGTTCAGCTGAAAATGTCAGCCAAATTTTCAGCTGCCCGTAGGGGATAAATGAGACACTGTTAAATTTGTTAAATTGTCCTATACAAATTGTTCCGATAATATTTGTAAGAAAATATTATATTCTATTATCTATTACGATATACTTAACATGGTAAATGCCTAAAATGATATATATATATATATATATTTATTATTATATACGGCTATAGCCGTAGTAGGTATAAGTGTTTGTAAAAAGTGACTCAATTTTCCCCATATAAAGTAACATTTATATTTCCCCCCGGTGAAATTTAAAACATGAACTGAGCGGATATTTATAATACGATATTAATATCGGTTATATCTATAGATATATCATATATATATATATTCTATAGGATATAATTCGATGAAATGCGAAATGCAACTCACGCCAAATTTCAAATAGGGCGGGAGGGTGAGGGGGAGGGTGGGCTGGGTAAGTCGTGTTTTAATAAATCACGCTACAATTACGATTACGATATAGGATATAAATAAATAACGCAATATTAATCATAATTCGATGAATGGCGAAATGCAGCTCGGCCCAAAAATCCTTTAAGGGCGGGTGGGAGTGGGGGAGGGCGGGCGGGGTAGTCGTGTTTTTACTATTTGTACCATTTATTCTTCGTATTAATTATATCTATATATAGGTCAACTATCGTGTCCTCGATGCAGACACACGACCCACCTATTGTTAGCAACACCAAATTGACAAGTCGCATTCGCTGTATTCCGTTACCTAATTCATATAGATATTGGTTGGGTTTGGGTTTGGGTTTGGGTTTGGGTTTATGTTTGAGTTTGGATTTGTGTTTTGGTTTATGTTTGAGTTTGGGTTTGGGTTTATGTTCGAGTTAGGGTTTGGGTTTGGGTTTATGTTTGAGTTTGGGTTTGTGTTTTTACTATAATATAGTACATTTTTTTGGCCGGTATTTTTAATACATAGGGGTGGGTTTGAAAATAGTTTATAACTCCGTAATTATAGAAATACGCATATCGTTACTTACCCATTTACTCTTCGTATTAATTATATCTACGTTAATAATAATACGGTGAATATGGTGTATATGTACATACGAGCGAGTATGGGTGATCGTACCGTTTCTCGCAATTTTCTATGTTTTAATATATATATATATATATATTATTACGTATAGTATTTTATTGATTTTTTTATAAATTCTTTAAATATTATTAGAATATTATTGATTATTTTATAAATTCTATTATATTTTAACATTGATTTTACATTATAATATTCATATATGTATTTGTTTGATTATTACATTGTATATATTGCAACATTGATTTTACATTGTATATATTTTCACATTGTTTATTTTATAAATTCTATTATATTTTATCATTGATTTTACATTATAATATTCATATATGTATTTGTTTGATTATTACATTGTATATATTGCAACATTGATTTTACATTGTATATATTTTCACATTGTTTATTCTATAAATTCTATTATATTTTATCATTGATTTTACATTATAATATTCATATATGTATTTGTTTGATTATTACATTGTATATATTGCAACATTGATTTTACATTGTATATATTTTCACATTGTTTATTCTATAAATTCTATTATATTTTATCATTGATTTTACATTATAATATTCATATATGTATTTGTTTGATTATTACATTATATATATTGCAACATTGATTTTACATTGTATATATTTGCATATTGTTTATTTTATAAATTCTATTATATTTTAACATTGATTTAATAAAATAAGATTTAATATATAATATAATTTTATTTAATATATATATATATATATATATATGTTATTTATTTATGAATATATTCAATGATATTTAAAATAAGCGTTTCACTGCTCCTATTTTTAATACAGCTCCTCCATTTCAGGAAATTAGAATTAGTTGTATATATATATATATAGTGTGCATTACTTATAGTGAACATATATTAAATTCAACGTAACTCATTAACGATTGTTTAAATGAGTATAACGGATATTGTATATTACATATTTTCTGATGAAACTTCACAATGATGTTTATTATAACATTAATGAATTAGGTGACATACTATAAATGAGATAGCAACACTCTCAGTAACGGGATACCCTATTCTTAATTACTTACCACTTCTTAAATAATTAGATAAAACAATGTTATACGACACCTTTATAATATTATAATATATATATATATATATATATATATATATATAAAAGACCAATAAGTCTTAAGACTAATTAGTCAATATTAATGAAAACAGGGTTATTATCACAATTATTATTTATTATATACATAAGTTAGGACATACGATTACAGTGATATGATTACGTGTTGTTGTTGTTGTGGTTCACGCATGCGCGGCGGCGGAGACTATTGGAGCTACTGTACGTCGTGACGTAAGTCGGACACGTAAGCGGAAGTCATATCGTCTAGGAGAAGCTCGGGTTTTATTTCGGTACCCCGGTTCATTCTCAGCACCGTTATCAGCACCACTACCGATATCGTCATGGCGGCGTACACCAGGAAGCTGCTCACACCGCTTCCTGTCACGTGTTAGTCTATGATTAGCACACGCAGATAATAGGTTCACTCGTAATATAGGTATATATATATATATATATATATATATTATTTTCACATTTTATTAAAAACGGCTGGGACTCGTATGGTTAATCCTTTGAACCCATAACCATTTGAGTCCATTATTCCCGCTGAATCACAAAAGGCATTAATTAATAATTAAATAATTAACAATTAACATAATAATTAAAATATATATTTAGGTTTGATAGTAGGTGTATAGATTTGTACAACTCGTATAGATTTGTGTATGTTTTAAATGAGCGATACTTGTAAAGCCTACGACGTATGCCTATATTAGTAACTAATCTTAATATAGCTTAATATAAATTATTAGATACAATATAAGTTATGCGATAATAGTGCGCCATGGCGCAATATAGTAGCACAGTGATATGGTATATTATTTACAATCTAGTAAATATTGTAAACAATAGAATGCATAATTTAAATATATATATATATAATTACCGTTATCAATAATTATTTTGTCAACTACGGTATACGTTTTTCCGAAGATTGTATTTCTCGCCATTATATGAACAATAACCCTATCCGAGACTTCGTATCTAGTAATAAGAAATTTATAATTATATATATATATACGTATAATATTACGTCGTATATATATACCGACTATCATATACGGATAAATTAGGTTTATATTCAGGAAAAATATCAATAAATAGGTGATAAAGTAAACATATACAATACAGTTTAAGTGATAACTCTGAAGTACAATATTTGTTTACCGAGAATAATGTGTATTGTCATTTTCAATGGTCGTACTGAAGAGTTAGACATATATACTAAGGCTGCTTCGGTTGAACAAAGTGTCAGTAATGAGCTTTGGAAGATATACATCAATATACATAGATAGTATCAAAGTAGAGCTTAATTTAACGGGATATATATAACCTATAGGATCTATCGAGTAGTTTACTTCTTAATATTCTTAATATGGGCAGTTTGTATAGACTCGAATATCATATAATATTATCATTATTATTATAAATATTATATATATATATATATATATTACGATTACAATAGCGAATACAACTCTACAATGACAACGAGTGAGTTGCAAACCTCTCGTCGTGTACGACTTTAATTCTACTGGAGCCGTTATCGTTGAGGTACGACAGAATGTCGGAGTGTTCAACGTCGTAGTACCAACTTATCTCAGGTTTAGGCACCCCTTCCGCGTCAGCCCATATCAGATCTCCTATAGGGTGATATTAAGATACTCTTTCAACGTTAATACGTATTTATATTAGTGGATTTATTAGGCGTATATAGAATAGCTGTTCCCTTACAATGTTCAGCTGAAAATGTCAGCCAAATTTTCAGCTGCCCGTAGGGGATAAATGAGACACTGTTAAATTTGTTAAATTGTCCTATACAAATTGTTCCGATAATATTTGTAAGAAAATATTATATTCTATTATCTATTACGATATACTTAACATGGTAAATGACTAAAATGATATATATATATATATATTTATTATTATATACGGCTATAGCCGTAGTAGGTATAAGTGTTTGTAAAAAGTGACTCAATTTTCCCCATATAAAGTAACATTTATATTTCCCCCCGGTGAAATTTAAAACATGAACTGAGCGGATATTTATAATACGATATTAATATCGGTTATATCTATAGATATATCATATATATATATATTCTATAGGATATAATTCGATGAAATGCGAAATGCAACTCACGCCAAATTTCAAATAGGGCGGGAGGGTGAGGGGGAGGGTGGGCTGGGTAAGTCGTGTTTTAATAAATCACGCTACAATTACGATTACGATATAGGATATAAATAAATAACGCAATATTAATCATAATTCGATGAATGGCGAAATGCAGCTCGGCCCAAAAATCCTTTAAGGGCGGGTGGGTGTGGGGGAGGGCGGGCGGGGTAGTCGTGTTTTTACTATTTGTACCATTTATTCTTCGTATTAATTATATCTATATATAGGTCAACTATCGTGTCCTCGATGCAGACACACGACCCACCTATTGTTAGCAACACCAAATTGACAAGTCGCATTCGCTGTATTCCGTTACCTAATTCATATAGATATTGGTTGGGTTTGGGTTTGGGTTTGGGTTTGGGTTTATGTTTGAGTTTGGATTTGTGTTTTGGTTTATGTTTGAGTTTGGGTTTGGGTTTATGTTCGAGTTAGGGTTTGGGTTTGGGTTTATGTTTGAGTTTGGGTTTGTGTTTTTACTATAATATAGTACATTTTTTTGGCCGGTATTTTTAATACATAGGGGTGGGTTTGAAAATAGTTTATAACTCCGTAATTATAGAAATACGCATATCGTTACTTACCCATTTACTCTTCGTATTAATTATATCTACGTTAATAATAATACGGTGAATATGGTGTATATGTACATACGAGCGAGTATGGGTGATCGTACCGTTTCTCGCAATTTTCTATGTTTTAATATATATATATATATATATTATTACGTATAGTATTTTATTGATTTTTTTATAAATTCTTTAAATATTATTAGAATATTATTGATTATTTTATAAATTCTATTATATTTTAACATTGATTTTACATTATAATATTCATATATGTATTTGTTTGATTATTACATTGTATATATTGCAACATTGATTTTACATTGTATATATTTTCACATTGTTTATTTTATAAATTCTATTATATTTTATCATTGATTTTACATTATAATATTCATATATGTATTTGTTTGATTATTACATTGTATATATTGCAACATTGATTTTACATTGTATATATTTTCACATTGTTTATTCTATAAATTCTATTATATTTTATCATTGATTTTACATTATAATATTCATATATGTATTTGTTTGATTATTACATTGTATATATTGCAACATTGATTTTACATTGTATATATTTTCACATTGTTTATTCTATAAATTCTATTATATTTTATCATTGATTTTACATTATAATATTCATATATGTATTTGTTTGATTATTACATTATATATATTGCAACATTGATTTTACATTGTATATATTTGCATATTGTTTATTTTATAAATTCTATTATATTTTAACATTGATTTAATAAAATAAGATTTAATATATAATATAATTTTATTTAATATATATATATATATATATATATGTTATTTATTTATGAATATATTCAATGATATTTAAAATAAGCGTTTCACTGCTCCTATTTTTAATACAGCTCCTCCATTTCAGGAAATTAGAATTAGTTGTATATATATATATATAGTGTGCATTACTTATAGTGAACATATATTAAATTCAACGTAACTCATTAACGATTGTTTAAATGAGTATAACGGATATTGTATATTACATATTTTCTGATGAAACTTCACAATGATGTTTATTATAACATTAATGAATTAGGTGACATACTATAAATGAGATAGCAACACTCTCAGTAACGGGATACCCTATTCTTAATTACTTACCACTTCTTAAATAATTAGATAAAACAATGTTATACGACACCTTTATAATATTATAATATATATATATATATATATATATATATATATAAAAGACCAATAAGTCTTAAGACTAATTAGTCAATATTAATGAAAACAGGGTTATTATCACAATTATTATTTATTATATACATAAGTTAGGACATACGATTACAGTGATATGATTACGTGTTGTTGTTGTTGTGGTTCACGCATGCGCGGCGGCGGAGACTATTGGAGCTACTGTACGTCGTGACGTAAGTCGGACACGTAAGCGGAAGTCATATCGTCTAGGAGAAGCTCGGGTTTTATTTCGGTACCCCGGTTCATTCTCAGCACCGTTATCAGCACCACTACCGATATCGTCATGGCGGCGTACACCAGGAAGCTGCTCACACCGCTTCCTGTCACGTGTTAGTCTATGATTAGCACACGCAGATAATAGGTTCACTCGTAATATAGGTATATATATATATATATATATATATATATTATTTTCACATTTTATTAAAAACGGCTGGGACTCGTATGGTTAATCCTTTGAACCCATAACCATTTGAGTCCATTATTCCCGCTGAATCACAAAAGGCATTAATTAATAATTAAATAATTAACAATTAACATAATAATTAAAATATATATTTAGGTTTGATAGTAGGTGTATAGATTTGTACAACTCGTATAGATTTGTGTATGTTTTAAATGAGCGATACTTGTAAAGCCTACGACGTATGCCTATATTAGTAACTAATCTTAATATAGCTTAATATAAATTATTAGATACAATATAAGTTATGCGATAATAGTGCGCCATGGCGCAATATAGTAGCACAGTGATATGGTATATTATTTACAATCTAGTAAATATTGTAAACAATAGAATGCATAATTTAAATATATATATATATAATTACCGTTATCAATAATTATTTTGTCAACTACGGTATACGTTTTTCCGAAGATTGTATTTCTCGCCATTATATGAACAATAACCCTATCCGAGACTTCGTATCTAGTAATAAGAAATTTATAATTATATATATATATACGTATAATATTACGTCGTATATATATACCGACTATCATATACGGATAAATTAGGTTTATATTCAGGAAAAATATCAATAAATAGGTGATAAAGTAAACATATACAATACAGTTTAAGTGATAACTCTGAAGTACAATATTTGTTTACCGAGAATAATGTGTATTGTCATTTTCAATGGTCGTACTGAAGAGTTAGACATATATACTAAGGCTGCTTCGGTTGAACAAAGTGTCAGTAATGAGCTTTGGAAGATATACATCAATATACATAGATAGTATCAAAGTAGAGCTTAATTTAACGGGATATATATAACCTATAGGATCTATCGAGTAGTTTACTTCTTAATATTCTTAATATGGGCAGTTTGTATAGACTCGAATATCATATAATATTATCATTATTATTATAAATATTATATATATATATATATATATATTACGATTACAATAGCGAATACAACTCTACAATGACAACGAGTGAGTTGCAAACCTCTCGTCGTGTACGACTTTAATTCTACTGGAGCCGTTATCGTTGAGGTACGACAGAATGTCGGAGTGTTCAACGTCGTAGTACCAACTTATCTCAGGTTTAGGCACCCCTTCCGCGTCAGCCCATATCAGATCTCCTATAGGGTGATATTAAGATACTCTTTCAACGTTAATACGTATTTATATTAGTGGATTTATTAGGCGTATATAGAATAGCTGTTCCCTTACAATGTTCAGCTGAAAATGTCAGCCAAATTTTCAGCTGCCCGTAGGGGATAAATGAGACACTGTTAAATTTGTTAAATTGTCCTATACAAATTGTTCCGATAATATTTGTAAGAAAATATTATATTCTATTATCTATTACGATATACTTAACATGGTAAATGCCTAAAATGATATATATATATATATATATTTATTATTATATACGGCTATAGCCGTAGTAGGTATAAGTGTTTGTAAAAAGTGACTCAATTTTCCCCATATAAAGTAACATTTATATTTCCCCCCGGTGAAATTTAAAACATGAACTGAGCGGATATTTATAATACGATATTAATATCGGTTATATCTATAGATATATCATATATATATATATTCTATAGGATATAATTCGATGAAATGCGAAATGCAACTCACGCCAAATTTCAAATAGGGCGGGAGGGTGAGGGGGAGGGTGGGCTGGGTAAGTCGTGTTTTAATAAATCACGCTACAATTACGATTACGATATAGGATATAAATAAATAACGCAATATTAATCATAATTCGATGAATGGCGAAATGCAGCTCGGCCCAAAAATCCTTTAAGGGCGGGTGGGAGTGGGGGAGGGCGGGCGGGGTAGTCGTGTTTTTACTATTTGTACCATTTATTCTTCGTATTAATTATATCTATATATAGGTCAACTATCGTGTCCTCGATGCAGACACACGACCCACCTATTGTTAGCAACACCAAATTGACAAGTCGCATTCGCTGTATTCCGTTACCTAATTCATATAGATATTGGTTGGGTTTGGGTTTGGGTTTGGGTTTGGGTTTATGTTTGAGTTTGGATTTGTGTTTTGGTTTATGTTTGAGTTTGGGTTTGGGTTTATGTTCGAGTTAGGGTTTGGGTTTGGGTTTATGTTTGAGTTTGGGTTTGTGTTTTTACTATAATATAGTACATTTTTTTGGCCGGTATTTTTAATACATAGGGGTGGGTTTGAAAATAGTTTATAACTCCGTAATTATAGAAATACGCATATCGTTACTT
This sequence comes from Osedax fenrisi, assembly GCA_964019155.1. Lineage (NCBI taxonomy): Eukaryota > Metazoa > Annelida > Polychaeta > Sabellida > Siboglinidae > Osedax > Osedax fenrisi. The sequence goes on from OZ025243.1 coordinate 85,381,524, forward strand.
ACCCATTTACTCTTCGTATTAATTATATCTACGTTAATAATAATACGGTGAATATGGTGTATATGTACATACGAGCGAGTATGGGTGATCGTACCGTTTCTCGCAATTTTCTATGTTTTAATATATATATATATATATATTATTACGTATAGTATTTTATTGATTTTTTTATAAATTCTTTAAATATTATTAGAATATTATTGATTATTTTATAAATTCTATTATATTTTAACATTGATTTTACATTATAATATTCATATATGTATTTGTTTGATTATTACATTGTATATATTGCAACATTGATTTTACATTGTATATATTTTCACATTGTTTATTTTATAAATTCTATTATATTTTATCATTGATTTTACATTATAATATTCATATATGTATTTGTTTGATTATTACATTGTATATATTGCAACATTGATTTTACATTGTATATATTTTCACATTGTTTATTCTATAAATTCTATTATATTTTATCATTGATTTTACATTATAATATTCATATATGTATTTGTTTGATTATTACATTGTATATATTGCAACATTGATTTTACATTGTATATATTTTCACATTGTTTATTCTATAAATTCTATTATATTTTATCATTGATTTTACATTATAATATTCATATATGTATTTGTTTGATTATTACATTATATATATTGCAACATTGATTTTACATTGTATATATTTGCATATTGTTTATTTTATAAATTCTATTATATTTTAACATTGATTTAATAAAATAAGATTTAATATATAATATAATTTTATTTAATATATATATATATATATATATATGTTATTTATTTATGAATATATTCAATGATATTTAAAATAAGCGTTTCACTGCTCCTATTTTTAATACAGCTCCTCCATTTCAGGAAATTAGAATTAGTTGTATATATATATATATATAGTGTGCATTACTTATAGTGAACATATATTAAATTCAACGTAACTCATTAACGATTGTTTAAATGAGTATAACGGATATTGTATATTACATATTTTCTGATGAAACTTCACAATGATGTTTATTATAACATTAATGAATTAGGTGACATACTATAAATGAGATAGCAACACTCTCAGTAACGGGATACCCTATTCTTAATTACTTACCACTTCTTAAATAATTAGATAAAACAATGTTATACGACACCTTTATAATATTATAATATATATATATATATATATATATATATATATAAAAGACCAATAAGTCTTAAGACTAATTAGTCAATATTAATGAAAACAGGGTTATTATCACAATTATTATTTATTATATACATAAGTTAGGACATACGATTACAGTGATATGATTACGTGTTGTTGTTGTTGTGGTTCACGCATGCGCGGCGGCGGAGACTATTGGAGCTACTGTACGTCGTGACGTAAGTCGGACACGTAAGCGGAAGTCATATCGTCTAGGAGAAGCTCGGGTTTTATTTCGGTACCCCGGTTCATTCTCAGCACCGTTATCAGCACCACTACCGATATCGTCATGGCGGCGTACACCAGGAAGCTGCTCACACCGCTTCCTGTCACGTGTTAGTCTATGATTAGCACACGCAGATAATAGGTTCACTCGTAATATAGGTATATATATATATATATATATATATATTATTTTCACATTTTATTAAAAACGGCTGGGACTCGTATGGTTAATCCTTTGAACCCATAACCATTTGAGTCCATTATTCCCGCTGAATCACAAAAGGCATTAATTAATAATTAAATAATTAACAATTAACATAATAATTAAAATATATATTTAGGTTTGATAGTAGGTGTATAGATTTGTACAACTCGTATAGATTTGTGTATGTTTTAAATGAGCGATACTTGTAAAGCCTACGACGTATGCCTATATTAGTAACTAATCTTAATATAGCTTAATATAAATTATTAGATACAATATAAGTTATGCGATAATAGTGCGCCATGGCGCAATATAGTAGCACAGTGATATGGTATATTATTTACAATCTAGTAAATATTGTAAACAATAGAATGCATAATTTAAATATATATATATATAATTACCGTTATCAATAATTATTTTGTCAACTACGGTATACGTTTTTCCGAAGATTGTATTTCTCGCCATTATATGAACAATAACCCTATCCGAGACTTCGTATCTAGTAATAAGAAATTTATAATTATATATATATATACGTATAATATTACGTCGTATATATATACCGACTATCATATACGGATAAATTAGGTTTATATTCAGGAAAAATATCAATAAATAGGTGATAAAGTAAACATATACAATACAGTTTAAGTGATAACTCTGAAGTACAATATTTGTTTACCGAGAATAATGTGTATTGTCATTTTCAATGGTCGTACTGAAGAGTTAGACATATATACTAAGGCTGCTTCGGTTGAACAAAGTGTCAGTAATGAGCTTTGGAAGATATACATCAATATACATAGATAGTATCAAAGTAGAGCTTAATTTAACGGGATATATATAACCTATAGGATCTATCGAGTAGTTTACTTCTTAATATTCTTAATATGGGCAGTTTGTATAGACTCGAATATCATATAATATTATCATTATTATTATAAATATTATATATATATATATATATATTACGATTACAATAGCGAATACAACTCTACAATGACAACGAGTGAGTTGCAAACCTCTCGTCGTGTACGACTTTAATTCTACTGGAGCCGTTATCGTTGAGGTACGACAGAATGTCGGAGTGTTCAACGTCGTAGTACCAACTTATCTCAGGTTTAGGCACCCCTTCCGCGTCAGCCCATATCAGATCTCCTATAGGGTGATATTAAGATACTCTTTCAACGTTAATACGTATTTATATTAGTGGATTTATTAGGCGTATATAGAATAGCTGTTCCCTTACAATGTTCAGCTGAAAATGTCAGCCAAATTTTCAGCTGCCCGTAGGGGATAAATGAGACACTGTTAAATTTGTTAAATTGTCCTATACAAATTGTTCCGATAATATTTGTAAGAAAATATTATATTCTATTATCTATTACGATATACTTAACATGGTAAATGCCTAAAATGATATATATATATATATATATTTATTATTATATACGGCTATAGCCGTAGTAGGTATAAGTGTTTGTAAAAAGTGACTCAATTTTCCCCATATAAAGTAACATTTATATTTCCCCCCGGTGAAATTTAAAACATGAACTGAGCGGATATTTATAATACGATATTAATATCGGTTATATCTATAGATATATCATATATATATATATTCTATAGGATATAATTCGATGAAATGCGAAATGCAACTCACGCCAAATTTCAAATAGGGCGGGAGGGTGAGGGGGAGGGTGGGCTGGGTAAGTCGTGTTTTAATAAATCACGCTACAATTACGATTACGATATAGGATATAAATAAATAACGCAATATTAATCATAATTCGATGAATGGCGAAATGCAGCTCGGCCCAAAAATCCTTTAAGGGCGGGTGGGAGTGGGGGAGGGCGGGCGGGGTAGTCGTGTTTTTACTATTTGTACCATTTATTCTTCGTATTAATTATATCTATATATAGGTCAACTATCGTGTCCTCGATGCAGACACACGACCCACCTATTGTTAGCAACACCAAATTGACAAGTCGCATTCGCTGTATTCCGTTACCTAATTCATATAGATATTGGTTGGGTTTGGGTTTGGGTTTGGGTTTGGGTTTATGTTTGAGTTTGGATTTGTGTTTTGGTTTATGTTTGAGTTTGGGTTTGGGTTTATGTTCGAGTTAGGGTTTGGGTTTGGGTTTATGTTTGAGTTTGGGTTTGTGTTTTTACTATAATATAGTACATTTTTTTGGCCGGTATTTTTAATACATAGGGGTGGGTTTGAAAATAGTTTATAACTCCGTAATTATAGAAATACGCATATCGTTACTTACCCATTTACTCTTCGTATTAATTATATCTACGTTAATAATAATACGGTGAATATGGTGTATATGTACATACGAGCGAGTATGGGTGATCGTACCGTTTCTCGCAATTTTCTATGTTTTAATATATATATATATATATATTATTACGTATAGTATTTTATTGATTTTTTTATAAATTCTTTAAATATTATTAGAATATTATTGATTATTTTATAAATTCTATTATATTTTAACATTGATTTTACATTATAATATTCATATATGTATTTGTTTGATTATTACATTGTATATATTGCAACATTGATTTTACATTGTATATATTTTCACATTGTTTATTTTATAAATTCTATTATATTTTATCATTGATTTTACATTATAATATTCATATATGTATTTGTTTGATTATTACATTGTATATATTGCAACATTGATTTTACATTGTATATATTTTCACATTGTTTATTCTATAAATTCTATTATATTTTATCATTGATTTTACATTATAATATTCATATATGTATTTGTTTGATTATTACATTGTATATATTGCAACATTGATTTTACATTGTATATATTTTCACATTGTTTATTCTATAAATTCTATTATATTTTATCATTGATTTTACATTATAATATTCATATATGTATTTGTTTGATTATTACATTATATATATTGCAACATTGATTTTACATTGTATATATTTGCATATTGTTTATTTTATAAATTCTATTATATTTTAACATTGATTTAATAAAATAAGATTTAATATATAATATAATTTTATTTAATATATATATATATATATATATATGTTATTTATTTATGAATATATTCAATGATATTTAAAATAAGCGTTTCACTGCTCCTATTTTTAATACAGCTCCTCCATTTCAGGAAATTAGAATTAGTTGTATATATATATATATAGTGTGCATTACTTATAGTGAACATATATTAAATTCAACGTAACTCATTAACGATTGTTTAAATGAGTATAACGGATATTGTATATTACATATTTTCTGATGAAACTTCACAATGATGTTTATTATAACATTAATGAATTAGGTGACATACTATAAATGAGATAGCAACACTCTCAGTAACGGGATACCCTATTCTTAATTACTTACCACTTCTTAAATAATTAGATAAAACAATGTTATACGACACCTTTATAATATTATAATATATATATATATATATATATATATATATATAAAAGACCAATAAGTCTTAAGACTAATTAGTCAATATTAATGAAAACAGGGTTATTATCACAATTATTATTTATTATATACATAAGTTAGGACATACGATTACAGTGATATGATTACGTGTTGTTGTTGTTGTGGTTCACGCATGCGCGGCGGCGGAGACTATTGGAGCTACTGTACGTCGTGACGTAAGTCGGACACGTAAGCGGAAGTCATATCGTCTAGGAGAAGCTCGGGTTTTATTTCGGTACCCCGGTTCATTCTCAGCACCGTTATCAGCACCACTACCGATATCGTCATGGCGGCGTACACCAGGAAGCTGCTCACACCGCTTCCTGTCACGTGTTAGTCTATGATTAGCACACGCAGATAATAGGTTCACTCGTAATATAGGTATATATATATATATATATATATATATATTATTTTCACATTTTATTAAAAACGGCTGGGACTCGTATGGTTAATCCTTTGAACCCATAACCATTTGAGTCCATTATTCCCGCTGAATCACAAAAGGCATTAATTAATAATTAAATAATTAACAATTAACATAATAATTAAAATATATATTTAGGTTTGATAGTAGGTGTATAGATTTGTACAACTCGTATAGATTTGTGTATGTTTTAAATGAGCGATACTTGTAAAGCCTACGACGTATGCCTATATTAGTAACTAATCTTAATATAGCTTAATATAAATTATTAGATACAATATAAGTTATGCGATAATAGTGCGCCATGGCGCAATATAGTAGCACAGTGATATGGTATATTATTTACAATCTAGTAAATATTGTAAACAATAGAATGCATAATTTAAATATATATATATATAATTACCGTTATCAATAATTATTTTGTCAACTACGGTATACGTTTTTCCGAAGATTGTATTTCTCGCCATTATATGAACAATAACCCTATCCGAGACTTCGTATCTAGTAATAAGAAATTTATAATTATATATATATATACGTATAATATTACGTCGTATATATATACCGACTATCATATACGGATAAATTAGGTTTATATTCAGGAAAAATATCAATAAATAGGTGATAAAGTAAACATATACAATACAGTTTAAGTGATAACTCTGAAGTACAATATTTGTTTACCGAGAATAATGTGTATTGTCATTTTCAATGGTCGTACTGAAGAGTTAGACATATATACTAAGGCTGCTTCGGTTGAACAAAGTGTCAGTAATGAGCTTTGGAAGATATACATCAATATACATAGATAGTATCAAAGTAGAGCTTAATTTAACGGGATATATATAACCTATAGGATCTATCGAGTAGTTTACTTCTTAATATTCTTAATATGGGCAGTTTGTATAGACTCGAATATCATATAATATTATCATTATTATTATAAATATTATATATATATATATATATTACGATTACAATAGCGAATACAACTCTACAATGACAACGAGTGAGTTGCAAACCTCTCGTCGTGTACGACTTTAATTCTACTGGAGCCGTTATCGTTGAGGTACGACAGAATGTCGGAGTGTTCAACGTCGTAGTACCAACTTATCTCAGGTTTAGGCACCCCTTCCGCGTCAGCCCATATCAGATCTCCTATAGGGTGATATTAAGATACTCTTTCAACGTTAATACGTATTTATATTAGTGGATTTATTAGGCGTATATAGAATAGCTGTTCCCTTACAATGTTCAGCTGAAAATGTCAGCCAAATTTTCAGCTGCCCGTAGGGGATAAATGAGACACTGTTAAATTTGTTAAATTGTCCTATACAAATTGTTCCGATAATATTTGTAAGAAAATATTATATTCTATTATCTATTACGATATACTTAACATGGTAAATGCCTAAAATGATATATATATATATATATATTTATTATTATATACGGCTATAGCCGTAGTAGGTATAAGTGTTTGTAAAAAGTGACTCAATTTTCCCCATATAAAGTAACATTTATATTTCCCCCCGGTGAAATTTAAAACATGAACTGAGCGGATATTTATAATACGATATTAATATCGGTTATATCTATAGATATATCATATATATATATATTCTATAGGATATAATTCGATGAAATGCGAAATGCAACTCACGCCAAATTTCAAATAGGGCGGGAGGGTGAGGGGGAGGGTGGGCTGGGTAAGTCGTGTTTTAATAAATCACGCTACAATTACGATTACGATATAGGATATAAATAAATAACGCAATATTAATCATAATTCGATGAATGGCGAAATGCAGCTCGGCCCAAAAATCCTTTAAGGGCGGGTGGGAGTGGGGGAGGGCGGGCGGGGTAGTCGTGTTTTTACTATTTGTACCATTTATTCTTCGTATTAATTATATCTATATATAGGTCAACTATCGTGTCCTCGATGCAGACACACGACCCGCCTATTGTTAGCAACACCACATTGACAAGTCGCATTCGCTGTATTCCGTTACCTAATTCATATAGATATTGGTTGGGTTTGGGTTTGGGTTTGGGTTTGGGTTTATGTTTGAGTTTGGATTTGTGTTTTGGTTTATGTTTGAGTTTGGGTTTGGGTTTATGTTCGAGTTAGGGTTTGGGTTTGGGTTTATGTTTGAGTTTGGGTTTGTGTTTTTACTATAATATAGTACATTTTTTTGGCCGGTATTTTTAATACATAGGGGTGGGTTTGAAAATAGTTTATAACTCCGTAATTATAGAAATACGCATATCGTTACTTACCCATTTACTCTTCGTATTAATTATATCTACGTTAATAATAATACGGTGAATATGGTGTATATGTACATACGAGCGAGTATGGGTGATCGTACCGTTTCTCGCAATTTTCTATGTTTTAATATATATATATATATATATTATTACGTATAGTATTTTATTGATTTTTTTATAAATTCTTTAAATATTATTAGAATATTATTGATTATTTTATAAATTCTATTATATTTTAACATTGATTTTACATTATAATATTCATATATGTATTTGTTTGATTATTACATTGTATATATTGCAACATTGATTTTACATTGTATATATTTTCACATTGTTTATTTTATAAATTCTATTATATTTTATCATTGATTTTACATTATAATATTCATATATGTATTTGTTTGATTATTACATTGTATATATTGCAACATTGATTTTACATTGTATATATTTTCACATTGTTTATTCTATAAATTCTATTATATTTTATCATTGATTTTACATTATAATATTCATATATGTATTTGTTTGATTATTACATTGTATATATTGCAACATTGATTTTACATTGTATATATTTTCACATTGTTTATTCTATAAATTCTATTATATTTTATCATTGATTTTACATTATAATATTCATATATGTATTTGTTTGATTATTACATTATATATATTGCAACATTGATTTTACATTGTATATATTTGCATATTGTTTATTTTATAAATTCTATTATATTTTAACATTGATTTAATAAAATAAGATTTAATATATAATATAATTTTATTTAATATATATATATATATATATATATATGTTATTTATTTATGAATATATTCAATGATATTTAAAATAAGCGTTTCACTGCTCCTATTTTTAATACAGCTCCTCCATTTCAGGAAATTAGAATTAGTTGTATATATATATATATAGTGTGCATTACTTATAGTGAACATATATTAAATTCAACGTAACTCATTAACGATTGTTTAAATGAGTATAACGGATATTGTATATTACATATTTTCTGATGAAACTTCACAATGATGTTTATTATAACATTAATGAATTAGGTGACATACTATAAATGAGATAGCAACACTCTCAGTAACGGGATACCCTATTCTTAATTACTTACCACTTCTTAAATAATTAGATAAAACAATGTTATACGACACCTTTATAATATTATAATATATATATATATATATATATATATATATAAAAGACCAATAAGTCTTAAGACTAATTAGTCAATATTAATGAAAACAGGGTTATTATCACAATTATTATTTATTATATACATAAGTTAGGACATACGATTACAGTGATATGATTACGTGTTGTTGTTGTTGTGGTTCACGCATGCGCGGCGGCGGAGACTATTGGAGCTACTGTACGTCGTGACGTAAGTCGGACACGTAAGCGGAAGTCATATCGTCTAGGAGAAGCTCGGGTTTTATTTCGGTACCCCGGTTCATTCTCAGCACCGTTATCAGCACCACTACCGATATCGTCATGGCGGCGTACACCAGGAAGCTGCTCACACCGCTTCCTGTCACGTGTTAGTCTATGATTAGCACACGCAGATAATAGGTTCACTCGTAATATAGGTATATATATATATATATATATATATATTATTTTCACATTTTATTAAAAACGGCTGGGACTCGTATGGTTAATCCTTTGAACCCATAACCATTTGAGTCCATTATTCCCGCTGAATCACAAAAGGCATTAATTAATAATTAAATAATTAACAATTAACATAATAATTAAAATATATATTTAGGTTTGATAGTAGGTGTATAGATTTGTACAACTCGTATAGATTTGTGTATGTTTTAAATGAGCGATACTTGTAAAGCCTACGACGTATGCCTATATTAGTAACTAATCTTAATATAGCTTAATATAAATTATTAGATACAATATAAGTTATGCGATAATAGTGCGCCATGGCGCAATATAGTAGCACAGTGATATGGTATATTATTTACAATCTAGTAAATATTGTAAACAATAGAATGCATAATTTAAATATATATATATATAATTACCGTTATCAATAATTATTTTGTCAACTACGGTATACGTTTTTCCGAAGATTGTATTTCTCGCCATTATATGAACAATAACCCTATCCGAGACTTCGTATCTAGTAATAAGAAATTTATAATTATATATATATATACGTATAATATTACGTCGTATATATATACCGACTATCATATACGGATAAATTAGGTTTATATTCAGGAAAAATATCAATAAATAGGTGATAAAGTAAACATATACAATACAGTTTAAGTGATAACTCTGAAGTACAATATTTGTTTACCGAGAATAATGTGTATTGTCATTTTCAATGGTCGTACTGAAGAGTTAGACATATATACTAAGGCTGCTTCGGTTGAACAAAGTGTCAGTAATGAGCTTTGGAAGATATACATCAATATACATAGATAGTATCAAAGTAGAGCTTAATTTAACGGGATATATATAACCTATAGGATCTATCGAGTAGTTTACTTCTTAATATTCTTAATATGGGCAGTTTGTATAGACTCGAATATCATATAATATTATCATTATTATTATAAATATTATATATATATATATATATATTACGATTACAATAGCGAATACAACTCTACAATGACAACGAGTGAGTTGCAAACCTCTCGTCGTGTACGACTTTAATTCTACTGGAGCCGTTATCGTTGAGGTACGACAGAATGTCGGAGTGTTCAACGTCGTAGTACCAACTTATCTCAGGTTTAGGCACCCCTTCCGCGTCAGCCCATATCAGATCTCCTATAGGGTGATATTAAGATACTCTTTCAACGTTAATACGTATTTATATTAGTGGATTTATTAGGCGTATATAGAATAGCTGTTCCCTTACAATGTTCAGCTGAAAATGTCAGCCAAATTTTCAGCTGCCCGTAGGGGATAAATGAGACACTGTTAAATTTGTTAAATTGTCCTATACAAATTGTTCCGATAATATTTGTAAGAAAATATTATATTCTATTATCTATTACGATATACTTAACATGGTAAATGCCTAAAATGATATATATATATATATATTTATTATTATATACGGCTATAGCCGTAGTAGGTATAAGTGTTTGTAAAAAGTGACTCAATTTTCCCCATATAAAGTAACATTTATATTTCCCCCCGGTGAAATTTAAAACATGAACTGAGCGGATATTTATAATACGATATTAATATCGGTTATATCTATAGATATATCATATATATATATATTCTATAGGATATAATTCGATGAAATGCGAAATGCAACTCACGCCAAATTTCAAATAGGGCGGGAGGGTGAGGGGGAGGGTGGGCTGGGTAAGTCGTGTTTTAATAAATCACGCTACAATTACGATTACGATATAGGATATAAATAAATAACGCAATATTAATCATAATTCGATGAATGGCGAAATGCAGCTCGGCCCAAAAATCCTTTAAGGGCGGGTGGGAGTGGGGGAGGGCGGGCGGGGTAGTCGTGTTTTTACTATTTGTACCATTTATTCTTCGTATTAATTATATCTATATATAGGTCAACTATCGTGTCCTCGATGCAGACACACGACCCACCTATTGTTAGCAACACCAAATTGACAAGTCGCATTCGCTGTATTCCGTTACCTAATTCATATAGATATTGGTTGGGTTTGGGTTTGGGTTTGGGTTTGGGTTTATGTTTGAGTTTGGATTTGTGTTTTGGTTTATGTTTGAGTTTGGGTTTGGGTTTATGTTCGAGTTAGGGTTTGGGTTTGGGTTTATGTTTGAGTTTGGGTTTGTGTTTTTACTATAATATAGTACATTTTTTTGGCCGGTATTTTTAATACATAGGGGTGGGTTTGAAAATAGTTTATAACTCCGTAATTATAGAAATACGCATATCGTTACTTACCCATTTACTCTTCGTATTAATTATATCTACGTTAATAATAATACGGTGAATATGGTGTATATGTACATACGAGCGAGTATGGGTGATCGTACCGTTTCTCGCAATTTTCTATGTTTTAATATATATATATATATATATATTATTACGTATAGTATTTTATTGATTTTTTTATAAATTCTTTAAATATTATTAGAATATTATTGATTATTTTATAAATTCTATTATATTTTAACATTGATTTTACATTATAATATTCATATATGTATTTGTTTGATTATTACATTGTATATATTGCAACATTGATTTTACATTGTATATATTTTCACATTGTTTATTTTATAAATTCTATTATATTTTATCATTGATTTTACATTATAATATTCATATATGTATTTGTTTGATTATTACATTGTATATATTGCAACATTGATTTTACATTGTATATATTTTCACATTGTTTATTCTATAAATTCTATTATATTTTATCATTGATTTTACATTATAATATTCATATATGTATTTGTTTGATTATTACATTGTATATATTGCAACATTGATTTTACATTGTATATATTTTCACATTGTTTATTCTATAAATTCTATTATATTTTATCATTGATTTTACATTATAATATTCATATATGTATTTGTTTGATTATTACATTATATATATTGCAACATTGATTTTACATTGTATATATTTGCATATTGTTTATTTTATAAATTCTATTATATTTTAACATTGATTTAATAAAATAAGATTTAATATATAATATAATTTTATTTAATATATATATATATATATATATATGTTATTTATTTATGAATATATTCAATGATATTTAAAATAAGCGTTTCACTGCTCCTATTTTTAATACAGCTCCTCCATTTCAGGAAATTAGAATTAGTTGTATATATATATATATAGTGTGCATTACTTATAGTGAACATATATTAAATTCAACGTAACTCATTAACGATTGTTTAAATGAGTATAACGGATATTGTATATTACATATTTTCTGATGAAACTTCACAATGATGTTTATTATAACATTAATGAATTAGGTGACATACTATAAATGAGATAGCAACACTCTCAGTAACGGGATACCCTATTCTTAATTACTTACCACTTCTTAAATAATTAGATAAAACAATGTTATACGACACCTTTATAATATTATAATATATATATATATATATATATATATATATATAAAAGACCAATAAGTCTTAAGACTAATTAGTCAATATTAATGAAAACAGGGTTATTATCACAATTATTATTTATTATATACATAAGTTAGGACATACGATTACAGTGATATGATTACGTGTTGTTGTTGTTGTGGTTCACGCATGCGCGGCGGCGGAGACTATTGGAGCTACTGTACGTCGTGACGTAAGTCGGACACGTAAGCGGAAGTCATATCGTCTAGGAGAAGCTCGGGTTTTATTTCGGTACCCCGGTTCATTCTCAGCACCGTTATCAGCACCACTACCGATATCGTCATGGCGGCGTACACCAGGAAGCTGCTCACACCGCTTCCTGTCACGTGTTAGTCTATGATTAGCACACGCAGATAATAGGTTCACTCGTAATATAGGTATATATATATATATATATATATATATATTATTTTCACATTTTATTAAAAACGGCTGGGACTCGTATGGTTAATCCTTTGAACCCATAACCATTTGAGTCCATTATTCCCGCTGAATCACAAAAGGCATTAATTAATAATTAAATAATTAACAATTAACATAATAATTAAAATATATATTTAGGTTTGATAGTAGGTGTATAGATTTGTACAACTCGTATAGATTTGTGTATGTTTTAAATGAGCGATACTTGTAAAGCCTACGACGTATGCCTATATTAGTAACTAATCTTAATATAGCTTAATATAAATTATTAGATACAATATAAGTTATGCGATAATAGTGCGCCATGGCGCAATATAGTAGCACAGTGATATGGTATATTATTTACAATCTAGTAAATATTGTAAACAATAGAATGCATAATTTAAATATATATATATATAATTACCGTTATCAATAATTATTTTGTCAACTACGGTATACGTTTTTCCGAAGATTGTATTTCTCGCCATTATATGAACAATAACCCTATCCGAGACTTCGTATCTAGTAATAAGAAATTTATAATTATATATATATATACGTATAATATTACGTCGTATATATATACCGACTATCATATACGGATAAATTAGGTTTATATTCAGGAAAAATATCAATAAATAGGTGATAAAGTAAACATATACAATACAGTTTAAGTGATAACTCTGAAGTACAATATTTGTTTACCGAGAATAATGTGTATTGTCATTTTCAATGGTCGTACTGAAGAGTTAGACATATATACTAAGGCTGCTTCGGTTGAACAAAGTGTCAGTAATGAGCTTTGGAAGATATACATCAATATACATAGATAGTATCAAAGTAGAGCTTAATTTAACGGGATATATATAACCTATAGGATCTATCGAGTAGTTTACTTCTTAATATTCTTAATATGGGCAGTTTGTATAGACTCGAATATCATATAATATTATCATTATTATTATAAATATTATATATATATATATATATATTACGATTACAATAGCGAATACAACTCTACAATGACAACGAGTGAGTTGCAAACCTCTCGTCGTGTACGACTTTAATTCTACTGGAGCCGTTATCGTTGAGGTACGACAGAATGTCGGAGTGTTCAACGTCGTAGTACCAACTTATCTCAGGTTTAGGCACCCCTTCCGCGTCAGCCCATATCAGATCTCCTATAGGGTGATATTAAGATACTCTTTCAACGTTAATACGTATTTATATTAGTGGATTTATTAGGCGTATATAGAATAGCTGTTCCCTTACAATGTTCAGCTGAAAATGTCAGCCAAATTTTCAGCTGCCCGTAGGGGATAAATGAGACACTGTTAAATTTGTTAAATTGTCCTATACAAATTGTTCCGATAATATTTGTAAGAAAATATTATATTCTATTATCTATTACGATATACTTAACATGGTAAATGCCTAAAATGATATATATATATATATATATTTATTATTATATACGGCTATAGCCGTAGTAGGTATAAGTGTTTGTAAAAAGTGACTCAATTTTCCCCATATAAAGTAACATTTATATTTCCCCCCGGTGAAATTTAAAACATGAACTGAGCGGATATTTATAATACGATATTAATATCGGTTATATCTATAGATATATCATATATATATATATTCTATAGGATATAATTCGATGAAATGCGAAATGCAACTCACGCCAAATTTCAAATAGGGCGGGAGGGTGAGGGGGAGGGTGGGCTGGGTAAGTCGTGTTTTAATAAATCACGCTACAATTACGATTACGATATAGGATATAAATAAATAACGCAATATTAATCATAATTCGATGAATGGCGAAATGCAGCTCGGCCCAAAAATCCTTTAAGGGCGGGTGGGAGTGGGGGAGGGCGGGCGGATTAGTCGTGTTTTTACTATTTGTACCATTTATTCTTCGTATTAATTATATCTATATATAGGTCAACTATCGTGTCCTCGATGCAGACACACGACCCGCCTATTGTTAGCAACACCACATTGACAAGTCGCATTCGCTGTATTCCGTTACCTAATTCATATAGATATTGGTTGGGTTTGGGTTTGGGTTTGGGTTTAGGTTTATGTTTGAGTTTGGATTTGTGTTTTGGTTTATGTTTGAGTTTGGGTTTGGGTTTATGTTCGAGTTTGGGTTTGGGTTTGGGTTTATGTTTGAGTTTGGGTTTGTGTTTTTACTATAATATAGTACATTTTTTTGGCCGGTATTTTTAATACATAGGGGTGGGTTTGAAAATAGTGTATAACTCCGTAATTATAGAAATACGCATATCGTTACTTACCCATTTACTCTTCGTATTAATTATATCTACGTTAATAATAATACGGTGAATATGGTGTATATGTACATACGAGCGAGTATGGGTGATCGTACCGTTTCTCGCAATTTTCTATGTTTTAATATATATATATATATATATATATATATATATATATTATTACGTATAGTATTTTATTGATTTTTTTATAAATTCTATTATATTTTAACATTGATTTTACATTATACTATTAATATTAGAATATTATTGATTATTTTATAAATTCTATTATATTTTAACATTGATTTTACATTATAATATTCATATATGTATTTGTTTGATTATTACATTGTATATATTGCAACATTGATTTTACATTGTATATATTTTCACATTGTTTATTCTATAAATTCTATTATATTTTATCATTGATTTTACATTATAATATTCATATATGTATTTGTTTGATTATTACATTGTATATATTGCAACATTGATTTTACATTGTATATATTTGCATATTGTTTATTTTATAAATTCTATTATATTTTAACATTGATTTAATAAAATAAGATTTAATATATAATATAATTTTATTTAATATATATATATATATATATGTTATTTATTTATGAATATATTCAATGATATTTAAAATAAGCGTTTCACTGCTCCTATTTTTAATACAGCTCCTCCATGTCAGGAAATTAGTATTAGTTGTATATATATATATATAGTGTGCATTACTTATAGTGAAAATATATTAAATTCAACGTAACTCATTAACGATTGTTTAAATGAGTATAACGGATATTGTATATTACATATTTTCTGATGAAACTTCACAATGATGTTTATTATAACATTAATGAATTAGGTGACATACTATAAATGAGATAACAACACTCTCAGTAACGGGATACCCTATTCTTAATTACTTACCACTTCTTAAATAATTAGATAAAACAATGTTATACGACACCTTTATAATATTATAATATATATATATATATATATATATATAAAAGACCAATAAGTCTTAAGACTAATTAGTCAATATTAATGAAAACAGGGTTATTATCACAATTATTATTTATTATATACATAAGTTAGGACATACGATTACAGTGATATGATTACGTGTTGTTTTTGTTGTGGTTCACGCATGCGCGGCGGCGGAGACTATTGGAGCTACTGTACGTCGTGACGTAAGTCGGACACGTAAGCGGAAGTCATATCGTCTAGGAGAAGCTCGGGTTTTATTTCGGTACCCCGGTTCATTCTCAGCACCGTTATCAGCACCACTACCGATATCGTCATGGCGGCGTACACCAGGAAGCTGCTCACACCGCTTCCTGTCACGTGTTAGTCTATGATTAGCACACGCAGATAATAGGTTCACTCGTAATATAGGTATATATATATATATATATATATATTATTTTCACATTTTATTAAAAACGGCTGGGACTCGTATGGTTAATCCTTTGAACCCATAACCATTTGAGTCCATTATTCCCGCTGAATCACAAAAGGCATTAATTAATAATTAAATAATTAACAATTAACATAATAATTAAAATATATATTTAGGTTTGATAGTAGGTGTATAGATTTGTACAACTCGTATAGATTTGTGTATGTTTTAAATGAGCGATACTTGTAAAGCCTACGACGTATGCCTATATTAGTAACTAATCTTAATATAGCTTAATATAAATTATTAGATACAATATAAGTTATGCGATAATAGTGCGCCATGGCGCAATATAGTAGCACAGTGATATGATATATTATCATTATTATTATAAATATTATATATATATATATTACGATTACAATAGCGAATACAACTCTACAATGAAAACGAGTGAGTTGCAAACCTCTCGTCGTGTACGACTTTAATTCTACTGGAGCCGTTATCGTTGAGGTACGACAGAATGTCGGAGTGTTCAACGTCGTAGTACCAACTTATCTCAGGTTTAGGCACCCCTTCCGCGTCAGCCCATATCAGATCTCCTATAGGGTGATATTAAGATACTCTTTCAACGTTAATACGTATTTATATTAGTGGATTTATTAGGCGTATATAGAATAGCTGTTCCCTTACAATGTTCAGCTGAAAATGTCAGCCACATTTTCAGCTGCCCGTAGGGGATAAATGAGACACTGTTAAATTTGTTAAATTGTCCTATACAAATTGTTCCGATAATATTTGTAAGAAAATATTATATTCTATTATCTATTACGATATACTTAACATGGTAAATGACTAAAATGATATATATATATATATATTTATTATTATATACGGCTATAGCCGTAGTAGGTATAAGTGTTTGTAAAAAGTGACTCAATTTTCCCCATATAAAGTAACATTTATATTTCCCCCCGGTTAAATTTAAAACATGAACTGAGCGGATATTTATAATACGATATTAACATCGGTTATATCTATAGATATATCATATATATATATATTCTATAGGATATAATTCGATGAAATGCGAAATGCAACTCACGCCAAATTTCAAATAGGGCGGGAGGGTGAGGGGGAGGGTGGGCTGGGTAAGTCGTGTTTTAATAAATCACGCTACAATTACGATTACGATATAGGATATAAATAAATAACGCAATATTAATCATAATTCGATGAATGGCGAAATGCAGCTCGGCCCAAAAATCCTTTAAGGGCGGGTGGGAGTGGGGGAGGGCGGGCGGGTTAGTCGTGTTTTTACTATTTGTACCATTTATTCTTCGTATTAATTATATCTATATATAGGTCAACTATCGTGTCCTCGATGCAGACACACGACCCGCCTATTGTTAGCAACACCACATTGACAAGTCGCATTCGCTGTATTCCGTTACCTAATTCATATAGATATTGGTTGGGTTTGGGTTTGGGTTTGGGTTTAGGTTTATGTTTGAGTTTGGATTTGTGTTTTGGTTTATGTTTGAGTTTGGGTTTGGGTTTATGTTCGAGTTTGGGTTTGGGTTTGGGTTTATGTTTGAGTTTGGGTTTGTGTTTTTACTATAATATAGTACATTATTTTGGCCGGTATTTTTAATACATAGGGGTGGGTTTGAAAATAGTGTATAACTCCGTAATTATAGAAATACGCATATCGTTACTTACCCATTTACTCTTCGTATTAATTATATCTACGTTAATAATAATACGGTGAATATGGTGTATATGTACATACGAGCGAGTATGGGTGATCGTACCGTTTCTCGCAATTTTCTATGTTTTAATATATATATATATATATATATATATATATATATATATATTATTACGTATAGTATTTTATTGATTTTTTTATAAATTCTATTATATTTTAACATTGATTTTACATTATACTATTAATATTAGAATATTATTGATTATTTTATAAATTCTATTATATTTTAACATTGATTTTACATTATAATATTCATATATGTATTTGTTTGATTATTACATTGTATATATTGCAACATTGATTTTACATTGTATATATTTTCACATTGTTTATTCTATAAATTCTATTATATTTTATCATTGATTTTACATTATAATATTCATATATGTATTTGTTTGATTATTACATTGTATATATTGCAACATTGATTTTACATTGTATATATTTGCATATTGTTTATTTTATAAATTCTATTATATTTTAACATTGATTTAATAAAATAAGATTTAATATATAATATAATTTTATTTAATATATATATATATATATATGTTATTTATTTATGAATATATTCAATGATATTTAAAATAAGCGTTTCACTGCTCCTATTTTTAATACAGCTCCTCCATGTCAGGAAATTAGAATTAGTTGTATATATATATATATAGTGTGCATTACTTATAGTGAAAATATATTAAATTCAACGTAACTCATTAACGATTGTTTAAATGAGTATAACGGATATTGTATATTACATATTTTCTGATGAAACTTCACAATGATGTTTATTATAACATTAATGAATTAGGTGACATACTATAAATGAGATAACAACACTCTCAGTAACGGGATACCCTATTCTTAATTACTTACCACTTCTTAAATAATTAGATAAAACAATGTTATACGACACCTTTATAATATTATAATATATATATATATATATATAAAAGACCAATAAGTCTTAAGACTAATTAGTCAATATTAATGAAAACAGGGTTATTATCACAATTATTATTTATTATATACATAAGTTAGGACATACGATTACAGTGATATGATTACGTGTTGTTTTTGTTGTGGTTCACGCATGCGCGGCGGCGGAGACTATTGGAGCTACTGTACGTCGTGACGTAAGTCGGACACGTAAGCGGAAGTCATATCGTCTAGGAGAAGTTCGGGTTTTATTTCGGTACCCCGGTTCATTCTCAGCACCGTTATCAGCACCACTACCGATATCGTCATGGCGGCGTACACCAGGAAGCTGCTCACACCGCTTCCTGTCACGTGTTAGTCTATGATTAGCACACGCAGATAATAGGTTCACTCGTAATATAGGTATATATATATATATATATATATATTATTTTCACATTTTATTAAAAACGGCTGGGACTCGTATGGTTAATCCTTTGAACCCATAACCATTTGAGTCCATTATTCCCGCTGAATCACAAAAGGCATTAATTAATAATTAAATAATTAACAATTAACATAATAATTAAAATATATATTTAGGTTTGATAGTAGGTGTATAGATTTGTACAACTCGTATAGATTTGTGTATGTTTTAAATGAGCGATACTTGTAAAGCCTACGACGTATGCCTATATTAGTAACTAATCTTAATATAGCTTAATATAAATTATTAGATACAATATAAGTTATGCGATAATAGTGCGCCATGGCGCAATATAGTAGCACAGTGATATGATATATTATCATTATTATTATAAATATTATATATATATATATTACGATTACAATAGCGAATACAACTCTACAATGAAAACGAGTGAGTTGCAAACCTCTCGTCGTGTACGACTTTAATTCTACTGGAGCCGTTATCGTTGAGGTACGACAGAATGTCGGAGTGTTCAACGTCGTAGTACCAACTTATCTCAGGTTTAGGCACCCCTTCCGCGTCAGCCCATATCAGATCTCCTATAGGGTGATATTAAGATACTCTTTCAACGTTAATACGTATTTATATTAGTGGATTTATTAGGCGTATATAGAATAGCTGTTCCCTTACAATGTTCAGCTGAAAATGTCAGCCACATTTTCAGCTGCCCGTAGGGGATAAATGAGACACTGTTAAATTTGTTAAATTGTCCTATACAAATTGTTCCGATAATATTTGTAAGAAAATATTATATTCTATTATCTATTACGATATACTTAACATGGTAAATGACTAAAATGATATATATATATATATATATATATTTATTATTATATACGGCTATAGCCGTAGTAGGTATAAGTGTTTGTAAAAAGTGACTCAATTTTCCCCATATAAAGTAACATTTATATTTCCCCCCGGTTAAATTTAAAACATGAACTGAGCGGATATTTATAATACGATATTAATATCGGTTATATCTATAGATATATCATATATATATATATTCTATAGGATATAATTCGATGAAATGCGAAATGCAACTCACGCCAAATTTCAAATAGGGCGGGAGGGTGAGGGGGAGGGTGGGCTGGGTAAGTCGTGTTTTAATAAATCACGCTACAATTACGATTACGATATAGGATATAAATAAATAACGCAATATTAATCATAATTCGATGAATGGCGAAATGCAGCTCGGCCCAAAAATCCTTTAAGGGCGGGTGGGAGTGGGGGAGGGCGGGCGGGTTAGTCGTGTTTTTACTATTTGTACCATTTATTCTTCGTATTAATTATATCTATATATAGGTCAACTATCGTGTCCTCGATGCAGACACACGACCCGCCTATTGTTAGCAACACCACATTGACAAGTCGCATTCGCTGTATTCCGTTACCTAATTCATATAGATATTGGTTGGGTTTGGGTTTGGGTTTGGGTTTAGGTTTATGTTTGAGTTTGGATTTGTGTTTTGGTTTATGTTTGAGTTTGGGTTTGGGTTTATGTTCGAGTTTGGGTTTGGGTTTGGGTTTATGTATGAGTTTGGGTTTGTGTTTTTACTATAATATAGTACATTTTTTTGGCCGGTATTTTTAATACATAGGGGTGGGTTTGAAAATAGTGTATAACTCCGTAATTATAGAAATACGCATATCGTTACTTACCCATTTACTCTTCGTATTAATTATATCTACGTTAATAATAATACGGTGAATATGGTGTATATGTACATACGAGCGAGTATGGGTGATCGTACCGTTTCTCGCAATTTTCTATGTTTTAATATATATATATATATATATATATATATATTATTACGTATAGTATTTTATTGATTTTTTTATAAATTCTATTATATTTTAACATTGATTTTACATTATACTATTAATATTAGAATATTATTGATTATTTTATAAATTCTATTATATTTTAACATTGATTTTACATTATAATATTCATATATGTATTTGTTTGATTATTACATTGTATATATTGCAACATTGATTTTACATTGTATATATTTTCACATTGTTTATTCTATAAATTCTATTATATTTTATCATTGATTTTACATTATAATATTCATATATGTATTTGTTTGATTATTACATTGTATATATTGCAACATTGATTTTACATTGTATATATTTGCATATTGTTTATTTTATAAATTCTATTATATTTTAACATTGATTTAATAAAATAAGATTTAATATATAATATAATTTTATTTAATATATATATATATATATATATGTTATTTATTTATGAATATATTCAATGATATTTAAAATAAGCGTTTCACTGCTCCTATTTTTAATACAGCTCCTCCATGTCAGGAAATTAGAATTAGTTGTATATATATATATATAGTGTGCATTACTTATAGTGAAAATATATTAAATTCAACGTAACTCATTAACGATTGTTTAAATGAGTATAACGGATATTGTATATTACATATTTTCTGATGAAACTTCACAATGATGTTTATTATAACATTAATGAATTAGGTGACATACTATAAATGAGATAACAACACTCTCAGTAACGGGATACCCTATTCTTAATTACTTACCACTTCTTAAATAATTAGATAAAACAATGTTATACGACACCTTTATAATATTATAATATATATATATATTTATATTAGTGGATTTATTAGGCGTATATAGAATAGCTGTTCCCTTACAATGTTCAGCTGAAAATGTCAGCCACATTTTCAGCTGCCCGTAGGGGATAAATGAGACACTGTTACATTTGTTAAATTGTCCTATACAAATTGTTCCGATAATATTTGTAAGAAAATATTATATTCTATTATCTATTACGATATACTTAACATGGTAAATGCCTAAAATGATATATATATATATATATATTTATTATTATATACGGCTATAGCCGTAGTAGGTATAAGTGTTTGTAAAAAGTGACTCAATTTTCCCCATATAAAGTAACATTTATATTTCCCCCCGGTTAAATTTAAAACATGAACTGAGCGGATATTTATAATACGATATTAATATCGGTTATATCTATAGATATATCATATATATATATATTCTATAGGATATAATTCGATGAAATGCGAAATGCAACTCACGCCAAATTTCAAATAGGGCGGGAGGGTGAGGGGGAGGGTGGGCTGGGTAAGTCGTGTTTTAATAAATCACGCTACAATTACGATTACGATATAGGATATAAATAAATAACGCAATATTAATCATAATTCGATGAATGGCGAAATGCAGCTCGGCCCAAAAATCCTTTAAGGGCGGGTGGGAGTGGGGGAGGGCGGGCGGGGTAGTCGTGTTTTTACTATTTGTACCATTTATTCTTCGTATTAATTATATCTATATATAGGTCAACTATCGTGTCCTCGATGCAGACACACGACCCGCCTATTGTTAGCAACACCACATTGACAAGTCGCATTCGCTGTATTCCGTTACCTAATTCATATAGATATTGGTTGGGTTTGGGTTTGGGTTTGGGTTTAGGTTTATGTTTGAGTTTGGATTTGTGTTTTGGTTTATGTTTGAGTTTGGGTTTGGGTTTATGTTCGAGTTTGGGTTTGGGTTTGGGTTTATGTATGAGTTTGGGTTTGTGTTTTTACTATAATATAGTACATTTTTTTGGCCGGTATTTTTAATACATAGGGGTGGGTTTGAAAATAGTGTATAACTCCGTAATTATAGAAATACGCATATCGTTACTTACCCATTTACTCTTCGTATTAATTATATCTACGTTAATAATAATACGGTGAATATGGTGTATATGTACATACGAGCGAGTATGGGTGATCGTACCGTTTCTCGCAATTTTCTATGTTTTAATATATATATATATATATATATATATATATTATTACGTATAGTATTTTATTGATTTTTTTATAAATTCTATTATATTTTAACATTGATTTTACATTATACTATTAATATTAGAATATTATTGATTATTTTATAAATTCTATTATATTTTAACATTGATTTTACATTATAATATTCATATATGTATTTGTTTGATTATTACATTGTATATATTGCAACATTGATTTTACATTGTATATATTTTCACATTGTTTATTCTATAAATTCTATTATATTTTATCATTGATTTTACATTATAATATTCATATATGTATTTGTTTGATTATTACATTGTATATATTGCAACATTGATTTTACATTGTATATATTTGCATATTGTTTATTTTATAAATTCTATTATATTTTAACATTGATTTAATAAAATAAGATTTAATATATAATATAATTTTATTTAATATATATATATATATATATGTTATTTATTTATGAATATATTCAATGATATTTAAAATAAGCGTTTCACTGCTCCTATTTTTAATACAGCTCCTCCATGTCAGGAAATTAGAATTAGTTGTATATATATATATATAGTGTGCATTACTTATAGTGAAAATATATTAAATTCAACGTAACTCATTAACGATTGTTTAAATGAGTATAACGGATATTGTATATTACATATTTTCTGATGAAACTTCACAATGATGTTTATTATAACATTAATGAATTAGGTGACATACTATAAATGAGATAACAACACTCTCAGTAACGGGATACCCTATTCTTAATTACTTACCACTTCTTAAATAATTAGATAAAACAATGTTATACGACACCTTTATAATATTATAATATATATATATATTTATATTAGTGGATTTATTAGGCGTATATAGAATAGCTGTTCCCTTACAATGTTCAGCTGAAAATGTCAGCCACATTTTCAGCTGCCCGTAGGGGATAAATGAGACACTGTTACATTTGTTAAATTGTCCTATACAAATTGTTCCGATAATATTTGTAAGAAAATATTATATTCTATTATCTATTACGATATACTTAACATGGTAAATGACTAAAATGATATATATATATATATATATATTTATTATTATATACGGCTATAGCCGTAGTAGGTATAAGTGTTTGTAAAAAGTGACTCAATTTTCCCCATATAAAGTAACATTTATATTTCCCCCCGGTTAAATTTAAAACATGAACTGAGCGGATATTTATAATACGATATTAATATCGGTTATATCTATAGATATATCATATATATATATATTCTATAGGATATAATTCGATGAAATGCGAAATGCAACTCACGCCAAATTTCAAATAGGGCGGGAGGGTGAGGGGGAGGGTGGGCTGGGTAAGTCGTGTTTTAATAAATCACGCTACAATTACGATTACGATATAGGATATAAATAAATAACGCAATATTAATCATAATTCGATGAATGGCGAAATGCAGCTCGGCCCAAAAATCCTTTAAGGGCGGGTGGGAGTGGGGGAGGGCGGGCGGGGTAGTCGTGTTTTTACTATTTGTACCATTTATTCTTCGTATTAATTATATCTATATATATAGGTCAACTATCGTGTCCTCGATGCAGACACACGACCCGCCTATTGTTAGCAACACCACATTGACAAGTCGCATTCGCTGTATTCCGTTACCTAATTCATATAGATATTGGTTGGGTTTGGGTTTGGGTTTGGGTTTAGGTTTATGTTTGAGTTTGGATTTGTGTTTTGGTTTATGTTTGAGTTTGGGTTTGGGTTTATGTTCGAGTTTGGGTTTGGGTTTGGGTTTATGTTTGAGTTTGGGTTTGTGTTTTTACTATAATATAGTACATTTTTTTGGCCGGTATTTTTAATACATAGGGGTGGGTTTGAAAATAGTGTATAACTCCGTAATTATAGAAATACGCATATCGTTACTTACCCATTTACTCTTCGTATTAATTATATCTACGTTAATAATAATACGGTGAATATGGTGTATATGTACATACGAGCGAGTATGGGTGATCGTACCGTTTCTCGCAATTTTCTATGTTTTAATATATATATATATATATATATATATATATTATTACGTATAGTATTTTATTGATTTTTTTATAAATTCTATTATATTTTAACATTGATTTTACATTATACTATTAATATTAGAATATTATTGATTATTTTATAAATTCTATTATATTTTAACATTGATTTTACATTATAATATTCATATATGTATTTGTTTGATTATTACATTGTATATATTGCAACATTGATTTTACATTGTATATATTTTCACATTGTTTATTCTATAAATTCTATTATATTTTATCATTGATTTTACATTATAATATTCATATATGTATTTGTTTGATTATTACATTGTATATATTGCAACATTGATTTTACATTGTATATATTTGCATATTGTTTATTTTATAAATTCTATTATATTTTAACATTGATTTAATAAAATAAGATTTAATATATAATATAATTTTATTTAATATATATATATATATATATATGTTATTTATTTATGAATATATTCAATGATATTTAAAATAAGCGTTTCACTGCTCCTATTTTTAATACAGCTCCTCCATGTCAGGAAATTAGAATTAGTTGTATATATATATATAGTGTGCATTACTTATAGTGAAAATATATTAAATTCAACGTAACTCATTAACGATTGTTTAAATGAGTATAACGGATATTGTATATTACATATTTTCTGATGAAACTTCACAATGATGTTTATTATAACATTAATGAATTAGGTGACATACTATAAATGAGATAACAACACTCTCAGTAACGGGATACCCTATTCTTAATTACTTACCACTTCTTAAATAATTAGATAAAACAATGTTATACGACACCTTTATAATATTATAATATATATATATATTTATATTAGTGGATTTATTAGGCGTATATAGAATAGCTGTTCCCTTACAATGTTCAGCTGAAAATGTCAGCCACATTTTCAGCTGCCCGTAGGGGATAAATGAGACACTGTTACATTTGTTAAATTGTCCTATACAAATTGTTCCGATAATATTTGTAAGAAAATATTATATTCTATTATCTATTACGATATACTTAACATGGTAAATGCCTAAAATGATATATATATATATATATATATTTATTATTATATACGGCTATAGCCGTAGTAGGTATAAGTGTTTGTAAAAAGTGACTCAATTTTCCCCATATAAAGTAACATTTATATTTCCCCCCGGTTAAATTTAAAACATGAACTGAGCGGATATTTATAATACGATATTAATATCGGTTATATCTATAGATATATCATATATATATATATATATTCTATAGGATATAATTCGATGAAATGCGAAATGCAACTCACGCCAAATTTCAAATAGGGCGGGAGGGTGAGGGGGAGGGTGGGCTGGGTAAGTCGTGTTTTAATAAATCACGCTACAATTACGATTACGATATAGGATATAAATAAATAACGCAATATTAATCATAATTCGATGAATGGCGAAATGCAGCTCGGCCCAAAAATCCTTTAAGGGCGGGTGGGAGTGGGGGAGGGCGGGCGGGGTAGTCGTGTTTTTACTATTTGTACCATTTATTCTTCGTATTAATTATATCTATATATAGGTCAACTATCGTGTCCTCGATGCAGACACACGACCCGCCTATTGTTAGCAACACCACATTGACAAGTCGCATTCGCTGTATTCCGTTACCTAATTCATATAGATATTGGTTGGGTTTGGGTTTGGGTTTGGGTTTAGGTTTATGTTTGAGTTTGGATTTGTGTTTTGGTTTATGTTTGAGTTTGGGTTTGGGTTTATGTTCGAGTTTGGGTTTGGGTTTGGGTTTATGTTTGAGTTTGGGTTTGTGTTTTTACTATAATATAGTACATTTTTTTGGCCGGTATTTTTAATACATAGGGGTGGGTTTGAAAATAGTGTATAACTCCGTAATTATAGAAATACGCATATCGTTACTTACCCATTTACTCTTCGTATTAATTATATCTACGTTAATAATAATACGGTGAATATGGTGTATATGTACATACGAGCGAGTATGGGTGATCGTACCGTTTCTCGCAATTTTCTATGTTTTAATATATATATATATATATATATATATATATATATATTATTACGTATAGTATTTTATTGATTTTTTTATAAATTCTATTATATTTTAACATTGATTTTACATTATACTATTAATATTAGAATATTATTGATTATTTTATAAATTCTATTATATTTTAACATTGATTTTACATTATAATATTCATATATGTATTTGTTTGATTATTACATTGTATATATTGCAACATTGATTTTACATTGTATATATTTTCACATTGTTTATTCTATAAATTCTATTATATTTTATCATTGATTTTACATTATAATATTCATATATGTATTTGTTTGATTATTACATTGTATATATTGCAACATTGATTTTACATTGTATATATTTGCATATTGTTTATTTTATAAATTCTATTATATTTTAACATTGATTTAATAAAATAAGATTTAATATATAATATAATTTTATTTAATATATATATATATATATATATATGTTATTTATTTATGAATATATTCAATGATATTTAAAATAAGCGTTTCACTGCTCCTATTTTTAATACAGCTCCTCCATGTCAGGAAATTAGAATTAGTTGTATATATATATATAGTGTGCATTACTTATAGTGAAAATATATTAAATTCAACGTAACTCATTAACGATTGTTTAAATGAGTATAACGGATATTGTATATTACATATTTTCTGATGAAACTTCACAATGATGTTTATTATAACATTAATGAATTAGGTGACATACTATAAATGAGATAACAACACTCTCAGTAACGGGATACCCTATTCTTAATTACTTACCACTTCTTAAATAATTAGATAAAACAATGTTATACGACACCTTTATAATATTATAATATATATATATATATATATATATATATATATATATAAAAGACCAATAAGTCTTAAGACTAATTAGTCAATATTAATGAAAACAGGGTTATTATCACAATTATTATTTATTATATACATAAGTTAGGACATACGATTACAGTGATATGATTACGTGTTGTTTTTGTTGTGGTTCACGCATGCGCGGCGGCGGAGACTATTGGAGCTACTGTACGTCGTGACGTAAGTCGGACACGTAAGCGGAAGTCATATCGTCTAGGAGAAGCTCGGGTTTTATTTCGGTACCCCGGTTCATTCTCAGCACCGTTATCAGCACCACTAACGATATCGTCATGGCGGCGTACACCAGGAAGCTGCTCACACCGCTTCCTGTCACGTGTTAGTCTATGATTAGCACACGCAGATAATAGGTTCACTCGTAATATAGGTATATATATATATATATATATATATTATTTTCACATTTTATTAAAAACGGCTGGGACTCGTATGGTTAATCCTTTGAACCCATAACCATTTGAGTCCATTATTCCCGCTGAATCACAAAAGGCATTAATTAATAATTAAATAATTAACAATTAACATAATAATTAAAATATATATTTAGGTTTGATAGTAGGTGTATAGATTTGTACAACTCGTATAGATTTATGTATGTTTTAAATGAGCGATACTTGTAAAGCCTACGACGTATGCCTATATTAGTAACTAATCTTAATATAGCTTAATATAAATTATTAGATACAATATAAGTTATGCGATAATAGTGCGCCATGGCGCAATATAGTAGCACAGTGATATGATATATTATTTACAATCTAGTAAATATTGTAAACAATAGAATGCATAATTTAAATATATATATATATAATTACCGTTATCAATAATTATTTTGTCAACTACGGTATACGTTTTTCCGAAGATTGTATTTCTCGCCATTATATGAACAATAACCCTATCCGAGACTTCGTATCTAGTAATAAGAAATTTATAATTATATATATATATACGTATAATATTACGTCGTATATATATATACTGACTATCATATACGGATAAATTAGGTTTATATTCAGGAAAAATATCAATAAATAGGTGATAAAGTAAACATATACAATAAAGTTTAAGTGATAACTCTGAAGTACAATATTTGTTTACCGAGAATAATGTGTATTGTCATTTTCAATGGTCGTACTGAAGAGTTAGACATACATACTAAGGCTGCTTCGGTTGAACAAAGTGTCAGTATTGAGCTTTGGAAGATATCCATCAATATAGATTGATAGTATCAAAGTAGAGCTTAATTTAACGGGATATATATAACCTATAGGATCTATCGAGTAGTTTACTTCTTAATATTCTTAATATGGGCAGTTTGTATAGACTCGAATATCATATAATATTATCATTATTATTATAAATATTATATATATATATATATATTACGATTACAATAACGAATACAACTCTACAATGAAAACGAGTGAGTTGCAAACCTCTCGTCGTGTACGACTTTAATTCTACTGGAGCCGTTATCGTTGAGGTACGACAGAATGTCGGAGTGTTCAACGTCGTAGTACCAACTTATCTCAGGTTTAGGCACCCCTTCCGCGTCAGCCCATATCAGATCTCCTATAGGGTGATATTAAGATACTCTTTCAACGTTAATACGTATTTATATTAGTGGATTTATTAGGCGTATATAGAATAGCTGTTCCCTTACAATGTTCAGCTGAAAATGTCAGCCAAATTTTCAGCTGCCCGTAGGGGATAAATGAGACACTGTTAAATTTGTTAAATTGTCCTATACAAATTGTTCCGATAATATTTGTAAGAAAATATTATATTCTATTATCTATTACGATATACTTAACATGGTAAATGACTAAAATGATATATATATATATATATATATTTATTATTATATACGGCTATAGCCGTAGTAGGTATAAGTGTTTGTAAAAAGTGACTCAATTTTCCCCATATAAAGTAACATTTATATTTCCCCCCGGTTAAATTTAAAACATGAACTGAGCGGATATTTATGATACGATATTAATATCGGTTATATCTATAGATATATCATATATATATATATTCTATAGGATATAATTCGATGAAATGCGAAATGCAACTCACGCCAAATTTCAAATAGGGCGGGAGGGTGAGGGGGAGGGTGAGGGGGAGGGTGGGCTGGGTAAGTCGTGTTTTAATAAATCACGCTACAATTACGATTACGATATAGGATATAAATAAATAACGCAATATTAATCATAATTCGATGAATGGCGAAATGCAGCTCGGCCCAAAAATCCTTTAAGGGCGGGTGGGAGTGGGGGAGGGCGGGCGGGTTAGTCGTGTTTTTACTATTTGTACCATTTATTCTTCGTATTAATTATATCTATATATAGGTCAACTATCGTGTCCTCGATGCAGACACACGACCCGCCTATTGTTAGCAACACCACATTGACAAGTCGCATTCGCTGTATTCCGTTACCTAATTCATATAGATATTGGTTGGGTTTGGGTTTGGGTTTGGGTTTAGGTTTATGTTTGAGTTTGGATTTGTGTTTTGGTTTATGTTTGAGTTTGGGTTTGGGTTTATGTTCGAGTTTGGGTTTGGGTTTGGGTTTATGTATGAGTTTGGGTTTGTGTTTTTACTATAATATAGTACATTTTTTTGGCCGGTATTTTTAATACATAGGGGTGGGTTTGAAAATAGTGTATAACTCCGTAATTATAGAAATACGCATATCGTTACTTACCCATTTACTCTTCGTATTAATTATATCTACGTTAATAATAATACGGTGAATATGGTGTATATGTACATACGAGCGAGTATGGGTGATCGTACCGTTTCTCGCAATTTTCTATGTTTTAATATATATATATATATATATATATATATATTATTACGTATAGTATTTTATTGATTTTTTTATAAATTCTATTATATTTTAACATTGATTTTACATTATACTATTAATATTAGAATATTATTGATTATTTTATAAATTCTATTATATTTTAACATTGATTTTACATTATAATATTCATATATGTATTTGTTTGATTATTACATTGTATATATTGCAACATTGATTTTACATTGTATATATTTTCACATTGTTTATTCTATAAATTCTATTATATTTTATCATTGATTTTACATTATAATATTCATATATGTATTTGTTTGATTATTACATTGTATATATTGCAACATTGATTTTACATTGTATATATTTGCATATTGTTTATTTTATAAATTCTATTATATTTTAACATTGATTTAATAAAATAAGATTTAATATATAATATAATTTTATTTAATATATATATATATATATATATGTTATTTATTTATGAATATATTCAATGATATTTAAAATAAGCGTTTCACTGCTCCTATTTTTAATACAGCTCCTCCATGTCAGGAAATTAGAATTAGTTGTATATATATATATATAGTGTGCATTACTTATAGTGAAAATATATTAAATTCAACGTAACTCATTAACGATTGTTTAAATGAGTATAACGGATATTGTATATTACATATTTTCTGATGAAACTTCACAATGATGTTTATTATAACATTAATGAATTAGGTGACATACTATAAATGAGATAACAACACTCTCAGTAACGGGATACCCTATTCTTAATTACTTACCACTTCTTAAATAATTAGATAAAACAATGTTATACGACACCTTTATAATATTATAATATATATATATATTTATATTAGTGGATTTATTAGGCGTATATAGAATAGCTGTTCCCTTACAATGTTCAGCTGAAAATGTCAGCCACATTTTCAGCTGCCCGTAGGGGATAAATGAGACACTGTTACATTTGTTAAATTGTCCTATACAAATTGTTCCGATAATATTTGTAAGAAAATATTATATTCTATTATCTATTACGATATACTTAACATGGTAAATGACTAAAATGATATATATATATATATATATTTATTATTATATACGGCTATAGCCGTAGTAGGTATAAGTGTTTGTAAAAAGTGACTCAATTTTCCCCATATAAAGTAACATTTATATTTCCCCCCGGTTAAATTTAAAACATGAACTGAGCGGATATTTATAATACGATATTAATATCGGTTATATCTATAGATATATCATATATATATATATTCTATAGGATATAATTCGATGAAATGCGAAATGCAACTCACGCCAAATTTCAAATAGGGCGGGAGGGTGAGGGGGAGGGTGGGCTGGGTAAGTCGTGTTTTAATAAATCACGCTACAATTACGATTACGATATAGGATATAAATAAATAACGCAATATTAATCATAATTCGATGAATGGCGAAATGCAGCTCGGCCCAAAAATCCTTTAAGGGCGGGTGGGAGTGGGGGAGGGCGGGCGGGGTAGTCGTGTTTTTACTATTTGTACCATTTATTCTTCGTATTAATTATATCTATATATAGGTCAACTATCGTGTCCTCGATGCAGACACACGACCCGCCTATTGTTAGCAACACCACATTGACAAGTCG
Organism: Osedax fenrisi; assembly: GCA_964019155.1. Lineage (NCBI taxonomy): Eukaryota > Metazoa > Annelida > Polychaeta > Sabellida > Siboglinidae > Osedax > Osedax fenrisi. The sequence continues at coordinate 85,415,220 of OZ025243.1, forward strand.
CATTCGCTGTATTCCGTTACCTAATTCATATAGATATTGGTTGGGTTTGGGTTTGGGTTTGGGTTTAGGTTTATGTTTGAGTTTGGATTTGTGTTTTGGTTTATGTTTGAGTTTGGGTTTGGGTTTATGTTCGAGTTTGGGTTTGGGTTTGGGTTTATGTATGAGTTTGGGTTTGTGTTTTTACTATAATATAGTACATTTTTTTGGCCGGTATTTTTAATACATAGGGGTGGGTTTGAAAATAGTGTATAACTCCGTAATTATAGAAATACGCATATCGTTACTTACCCATTTACTCTTCGTATTAATTATATCTACGTTAATAATAATACGGTGAATATGGTGTATATGTACATACGAGCGAGTATGGGTGATCGTACCGTTTCTCGCAATTTTCTATGTTTTAATATATATATATATATATATATATATATATATTATTACGTATAGTATTTTATTGATTTTTTTATAAATTCTATTATATTTTAACATTGATTTTACATTATACTATTAATATTAGAATATTATTGATTATTTTATAAATTCTATTATATTTTAACATTGATTTTACATTATAATATTCATATATGTATTTGTTTGATTATTACATTGTATATATTGCAACATTGATTTTACATTGTATATATTTTCACATTGTTTATTCTATAAATTCTATTATATTTTATCATTGATTTTACATTATAATATTCAAATATGTATTTGTTTGATTATTACATTGTATATATTGCAACATTGATTTTACATTGTATATATTTGCATATTGTTTATTTTATAAATTCTATTATATTTTAACATTGATTTAATAAAATAAGATTTAATATATAATATAATTTTATTTAATATATATATATATATATATATGTTATTTATTTATGAATATATTCAATGATATTTAAAATAAGCGTTTCACTGCTCCTATTTTTAATACAGCTCCTCCATGTCAGGAAATTAGAATTAGTTGTATATATATATATATAGTGTGCATTACTTATAGTGAAAATATATTAAATTCAACGTAACTCATTAACGATTGTTTAAATGAGTATAACGGATATTGTATATTACATATTTTCTGATGAAACTTCACAATGATGTTTATTATAACATTAATGAATTAGGTGACATACTATAAATGAGATAACAACACTCTCAGTAACGGGATACCCTATTCTTAATTACTTACCACTTCTTAAATAATTAGATAAAACAATGTTATACGACACCTTTATAATATTATAATATATATATATATTTATATTAGTGGATTTATTAGGCGTATATAGAATAGCTGTTCCCTTACAATGTTCAGCTGAAAATGTCAGCCACATTTTCAGCTGCCCGTAGGGGATAAATGAGACACTGTTACATTTGTTAAATTGTCCTATACAAATTGTTCCGATAATATTTGTAAGAAAATATTATATTCTATTATCTATTACGATATACTTAACATGGTAAATGCCTAAAATGATATATATATATATATATATTTATTATTATATACGGCTATAGCCGTAGTAGGTATAAGTGTTTGTAAAAAGTGACTCAATTTTCCCCATATAAAGTAACATTTATATTTCCCCCCGGTTAAATTTAAAACATGAACTGAGCGGATATTTATAATACGATATTAATATCGGTTATATCTATAGATATATCATATATATATATATATATTCTATAGGATATAATTCGATGAAATGCGAAATGCAACTCACGCCAAATTTCAAATAGGGCGGGAGGGTGAGGGGGAGGGTGGGCTGGGTAAGTCGTGTTTTAATAAATCACGCTACAATTACGATTACGATATAGGATATAAATAAATAACGCAATATTAATCATAATTCGATGAATGGCGAAATGCAGCTCGGCCCAAAAATCCTTTAAGGGCGGGTGGGAGTGGGGGAGGGCGGGCGGGGTAGTCGTGTTTTTACTATTTGTACCATTTATTCTTCGTATTAATTATATCTATATATAGGTCAACTATCGTGTCCTCGATGCAGACACACGACCCGCCTATTGTTAGCAACACCACATTGACAAGTCGCATTCGCTGTATTCCGTTACCTAATTCATATAGATATTGGTTGGGTTTGGGTTTGGGTTTGGGTTTAGGTTTATGTTTGAGTTTGGATTTGTGTTTTGGTTTATGTTTGAGTTTGGGTTTGGGTTTATGTTCGAGTTTGGGTTTGGGTTTGGGTTTATGTTTGAGTTTGGGTTTGTGTTTTTACTATAATATAGTACATTTTTTTGGCCGGTATTTTTAATACATAGGGGTGGGTTTGAAAATAGTGTATAACTCCGTAATTATAGAAATACGCATATCGTTACTTACCCATTTACTCTTCGTATTAATTATATCTACGTTAATAATAATACGGTGAATATGGTGTATATGTACATACGAGCGAGTATGGGTGATCGTACCGTTTCTCGCAATTTTCTATGTTTTAATATATATATATATATATATATATATATATATATATTATTACGTATAGTATTTTATTGATTTTTTTATAAATTCTATTATATTTTAACATTGATTTTACATTATACTATTAATATTAGAATATTATTGATTATTTTATAAATTCTATTATATTTTAACATTGATTTTACATTATAATATTCATATATGTATTTGTTTGATTATTACATTGTATATATTGCAACATTGATTTTACATTGTATATATTTTCACATTGTTTATTCTATAAATTCTATTATATTTTATCATTGATTTTACATTATAATATTCATATATGTATTTGTTTGATTATTACATTGTATATATTGCAACATTGATTTTACATTGTATATATTTGCATATTGTTTATTTTATAAATTCTATTATATTTTAACATTGATTTAATAAAATAAGATTTAATATATAATATAATTTTATTTAATATATATATATATATATATATATGTTATTTATTTATGAATATATTCAATGATATTTAAAATAAGCGTTTCACTGCTCCTATTTTTAATACAGCTCCTCCATGTCAGGAAATTAGAATTAGTTGTATATATATATATAGTGTGCATTACTTATAGTGAAAATATATTAAATTCAACGTAACTCATTAACGATTGTTTAAATGAGTATAACGGATATTGTATATTACATATTTTCTGATGAAACTTCACAATGATGTTTATTATAACATTAATGAATTAGGTGACATACTATAAATGAGATAACAACACTCTCAGTAACGGGATACCCTATTCTTAATTACTTACCACTTCTTAAATAATTAGATAAAACAATGTTATACGACACCTTTATAATATTATAATATATATATATATATATATATATATATATATAAAAGACCAATAAGTCTTAAGACTAATTAGTCAATATTAATGAAAACAGGGTTATTATCACAATTATTATTTATTATATACATAAGTTAGGACATACGATTACAGTGATATGATTACGTGTTGTTTTTGTTGTGGTTCACGCATGCGCGGCGGCGGAGACTATTGGAGCTACTGTACGTCGTGACGTAAGTCGGACACGTAAGCGGAAGTCATATCGTCTAGGAGAAGCTCGGGTTTTATTTCGGTACCCCGGTTCATTCTCAGCACCGTTATCAGCACCACTAACGATATCGTCATGGCGGCGTACACCAGGAAGCTGCTCACACCGCTTCCTGTCACGTGTTAGTCTATGATTAGCACACGCAGATAATAGGTTCACTCGTAATATAGGTATATATATATATATATATATATATTATTTTCACATTTTATTAAAAACGGCTGGGACTCGTATGGTTAATCCTTTGAACCCATAACCATTTGAGTCCATTATTCCCGCTGAATCACAAAAGGCATTAATTAATAATTAAATAATTAACAATTAACATAATAATTAAAATATATATTTAGGTTTGATAGTAGGTGTATAGATTTGTACAACTCGTATAGATTTGTGTATGTTTTAAATGAGCGATACTTGTAAAGCCTACGACGTATGCCTATATTAGTAACTAATCTTAATATAGCTTAATATAAATTATTAGATACAATATAAGTTATGCGATAATAGTGCGCCATGGCGCAATATAGTAGCACAGTGATATGATATATTATTTACAATCTAGTAAATATTGTAAACAATAGAATGCATAATTTAAATATATATATATATATATAATTACCGTTATCAATAATTATTTTGTCAACTACGGTATACGTTTTTCCGAAGATTGTATTTCTCGCCATTATATGAACAATAACCCTATCCGAGACTTCGTATCTAGTAATAAGAAATTTATAATTATATATATATATACGTATAATATTACGTCGTATATATATATACTGACTATCATATACGGATAAATTAGGTTTATATTCAGGAAAAATATCAATAAATAGGTGATAAAGTAAACATATACAATACAGTTTAAGTGATAACTCTGAAGTACAATATTTGTTTACCGAGAATAATGTGTATTGTCATTTTCAATGGTCGTACTGAAGAGTTAGACATATATACTAAGGCTGCTTCGGTTGAACAAAGTGTCAGTAATGAGCTTTGGAAGATATACATCAATATACATAGATAGTATCAAAGTAGAGCTTAATTTAACGGGATATATATAACCTATAGGATCTATAGATATATCGAGTAGTTTACTTCTTAATATTCTTAATATGGGCAGTTTGTATAGACTCGAATATCATATAATATTATCATTATTATTATAAATATTATATATATATATATATTACGATTACAATAGCTAATACAACTCTACAATGAAAACGAGTGAGTTGCAAACCTCTCGTCGTGTACGACTTTAATTCTACTGGAGCCGTTATCGTTGAGGTACGACAGAATGTCGGAGTGTTCAACGTCGTAGTACCAACTTATCTCAGGTTTAGGCACCCCTTCCGCGTCAGCCCATATCAGATCTCCTATAGGGTGATATTAAGATACTCTTTCAACGTTAATACGTATTTATATTAGTGGATTTATTAGGCGTATATAGAATAGCTGTTCCCTTACAATGTTCAGCTGAAAATGTCAGCCAAATTTTCAGCTGCCCGTAGGGGATAAATGAGACACTGTTAAATTTGTTAAATTGTCCTATACAAATTGTTCCGATAATATTTGTAAGAAAATATTATATTCTATTATCTATTACGATATACTTAACATGGTAAATGACTAAAATGATATATATATATATATATATATTTATTATTATATACGGCTATAGCCGTAGTAGGTATAAGTGTTTGTAAAAAGTGACTCAATTTTCCCCATATAAAGTAACATTTATATTTCCCCCCGGTTAAATTTAAAACATGAACTGAGCGGATATTTATGATACGATATTAATATCGGTTATATCTATAGATATATCATATATATATATATTCTATAGGATATAATTCGATGAAATGCGAAATGCAACTCACGCCAAATTTCAAATAGGGCGGGAGGGTGAGGGGGAGGGTGGGCTGGGTAAGTCGTGTTTTAATAAATCACGCTACAATTACGATTACGATATAGGATATAAATAAATAACGCAATATTAATCATAATTCGATGAATGGCGAAATGCAGCTCGGCCCAAAAATCCTTTAAGGGCGGGTGGGAGTGGGGGAGGGCGGGCGGGGTAGTCGTGTTTTTACTATTTGTACCATTTATTCTTCGTATTAATTATATCTATATATAGGTCAACTATCGTGTCCTCGATGCAGACACACGACCCGCCTATTGTTAGCAACACCACATTGACAAGTCGCATTCGCTGTATTCCGTTACCTAATTCATATAGATATTGGTTGGGTTTGGGTTTGGGTTTGGGTTTAGGTTTATGTTTGAGTTTGGATTTGTGTTTTGGTTTATGTTTGAGTTTGGGTTTGGGTTTATGTTCGAGTTTGGGTTTGGGTTTGGGTTTATGTTTGAGTTTGGGTTTGTGTTTTTACTATAATATAGTACATTTTTTTGGCCGGTATTTTTAATACATAGGGGTGGGTTTGAAAATAGTGTATAACTCCGTAATTATAGAAATACGCATATCGTTACTTACCCATTTACTCTTCGTATTAATTATATCTACGTTAATAATAATACGGTGAATATGGTGTATATGTACATACGAGCGAGTATGGGTGATCGTACCGTTTCTCGCAATTTTCTATGTTTTAATATATATATATATATATATATATATATATATTATTACGTATAGTATTTTATTGATTTTTTTATAAATTCTATTATATTTTAACATTGATTTTACATTATACTATTAATATTAGAATATTATTGATTATTTTATAAATTCTATTATATTTTAACATTGATTTTACATTATAATATTCATATATGTATTTGTTTGATTATTACATTGTATATATTGCAACATTGATTTTACATTGTATATATTTTCACATTGTTTATTCTATAAATTCTATTATATTTTATCATTGATTTTACATTATAATATTCATATATGTATTTGTTTGATTATTACATTGTATATATTGCAACATTGATTTTACATTGTATATATTTGCATATTGTTTATTTTATAAATTCTATTATATTTTAACATTGATTTAATAAAATAAGATTTAATATATAATATAATTTTATTTAATATATATATATATATATATATATGTTATTTATTTATGAATATATTCAATGATATTTAAAATAAGCGTTTCACTGCTCCTATTTTTAATACAGCTCCTCCATGTCAGGAAATTAGAATTAGTTGTATATATATATATAGTGTGCATTACTTATAGTGAAAATATATTAAATTCAACGTAACTCATTAACGATTGTTTAAATGAGTATAACGGATATTGTATATTACATATTTTCTGATGAAACTTCACAATGATGTTTATTATAACATTAATGAATTAGGTGACATACTATAAATGAGATAACAACACTCTCAGTAACGGGATACCCTATTCTTAATTACTTACCACTTCTTAAATAATTAGATAAAACAATGTTATACGACACCTTTATAATATTATAATATATATATATATATATATATATATATATAAAAGACCAATAAGTCTTAAGACTAATTAGTCAATATTAATGAAAACAGGGTTATTATCACAATTATTATTTATTATATACATAAGTTAGGACATACGATTACAGTGATATGATTACGTGTTGTTTTTGTTGTGGTTCACGCATGCGCGGCGGCGGAGACTATTGGAGCTACTGTACGTCGTGACGTAAGTCGGACACGTAAGCGGAAGTCATATCGTCTAGGAGAAGCTCGGGTTTTATTTCGGTACCCCGGTTCATTCTCAGCACCGTTATCAGCACCACTAACGATATCGTCATGGCGGCGTACACCAGGAAGCTGCTCACACCGCTTCCTGTCACGTGTTAGTCTATGATTAGCACACGCAGATAATAGGTTCACTCGTAATATAGGTATATATATATATATATATATATATTATTTTCACATTTTATTAAAAACGGCTGGGACTCGTATGGTTAATCCTTTGAACCCATAACCATTTGAGTCCATTATTCCCGCTGAATCACAAAAGGCATTAATTAATAATTAAATAATTAACAATTAACATAATAATTAAAATATATATTTAGGTTTGATAGTAGGTGTATAGATTTGTACAACTCGTATAGATTTGTGTATGTTTTAAATGAGCGATACTTGTAAAGCCTACGACGTATGCCTATATTAGTAACTAATCTTAATATAGCTTAATATAAATTATTAGATACAATATAAGTTATGCGATAATAGTGCGCCATGGCGCAATATAGTAGCACAGTGATATGATATATTATTTACAATCTAGTAAATATTGTAAACAATAGAATGCATAATTTAAATATATATATATATATATAATTACCGTTATCAATAATTATTTTGTCAACTACGGTATACGTTTTTCCGAAGATTGTATTTCTCGCCATTATATGAACAATAACCCTATCCGAGACTTCGTATCTAGTAATAAGAAATTTATAATTATATATATATATACGTATAATATTACGTTGTATATATATATACTGACTATCATATACGGATAAATTAGGTTTATATTCAGGAAAAATATCAATAAATAGGTGATAAAGTAAACATATACAATAAAGTTTAAGTGATAACTCTGAAGTACAATATTTGTTTACCGAGAATAATGTGTATTGTCATTTTCAATGGTCGTACTGAAGAGTTAGACATACATACTAAGGCTGCTTCGGTTGAACAAAGTGTCAGTATTGAGCTTTGGAAGATATCCATCAATATAGATTGATAGTATCAAAGTAGAGCTTAATTTAACGGGATATATATAACCTATAGGATCTATCGAGTAGTTTACTTCTTAATATTCTTAATATGGGCAGTTTGTATAGACTCGAATATCATATAATATTATCATTATTATTATAAATATTATATATATATATATATATTACGATTACAATAACGAATACAACTCTACAATGAAAACGAGTGAGTTGCAAACCTCTCGTCGTGTACGACTTTAATTCTACTGGAGCCGTTATCGTTGAGGTACGACAGAATGTCGGAGTGTTCAACGTCGTAGTACCAACTTATCTCAGGTTTAGGCACCCCTTCCGCGTCAGCCCATATCAGATCTCCTATAGGGTGATATTAAGATACTCTTTCAACGTTAATACGTATTTATATTAGTGGATTTATTAGGCGTATATAGAATAGCTGTTCCCTTACAATGTTCAGCTGAAAATGTCAGCCAAATTTTCAGCTGCCCGTAGGGGATAAATGAGACACTGTTAAATTTGTTAAATTGTCCTATACAAATTGTTCCGATAATATTTGTAAGAAAATATTATATTCTATTATCTATTACGATATACTTAACATGGTAAATGACTAAAATGATATATATATATATATATATATTTATTATTATATACGGCTATAGCCGTAGTAGGTATAAGTGTTTGTAAAAAGTGACTCAATTTTCCCCATATAAAGTAACATTTATATTTCCCCCCGGTTAAATTTAAAACATGAACTGAGCGGATATTTATGATACGATATTAATATCGGTTATATCTATAGATATATCATATATATATATATTCTATAGGATATAATTCGATGAAATGCGAAATGCAACTCACGCCAAATTTCAAATAGGGCGGGAGGGTGAGGGGGAGGGTGAGGGGGAGGGTGGGCTGGGTAAGTCGTGTTTTAATAAATCACGCTACAATTACGATTACGATATAGGATATAAATAAATAACGCAATATTAATCATAATTCGATGAATGGCGAAATGCAGCTCGGCCCAAAAATCCTTTAAGGGCGGGTGGGAGTGGGGGAGGGCGGGCGGGTTAGTCGTGTTTTTACTATTTGTACCATTTATTCTTCGTATTAATTATATCTATATATAGGTCAACTATCGTGTCCTCGATGCAGACACACGACCCGCCTATTGTTAGCAACACCACATTGACAAGTCGCATTCGCTGTATTCCGTTACCTAATTCATATAGATATTGGTTGGGTTTGGGTTTGGGTTTGGGTTTAGGTTTATGTTTGAGTTTGGATTTGTGTTTTGGTTTATGTTTGAGTTTGGGTTTGGGTTTATGTTCGAGTTAGGGTTTGGGTTTGGGTTTATGTTTGAGTTTGGGTTTGTGTTTTTACTATAATATAGTACATTTTTTTGGCCGGTATTTTTAATACATAGGGGTGGGTTTGAAAATAGTGTATAACTCCGTAATTATAGAAATACGCATATCGTTACTTACCCATTTACTCTTCGTATTAATTATATCTACGTTAATAATAATACGGTGAATATGGTGTATATGTACATACGAGCGAGTATGGGTGATCGTACCGTTTCTCGCAATTTTCTATGTTTTAATATATATATATATATATATATATATATATATATTATTACGTATAGTATTTTATTGATTTTTTTATAAATTCTATTATATTTTAACATTGATTTTACATTATACTATTAATATTAGAATATTATTGATTATTTTATAAATTCTATTATATTTTAACATTGATTTTACATTATAATATTCATATATGTATTTGTTTGATTATTACATTGTATATATTGCAACATTGATTTTACATTGTATATATTTTCACATTGTTTATTCTATAAATTCTATTATATTTTATCATTGATTTTACATTATAATATTCATATATGTATTTGTTTGATTATTACATTGTATATATTGCAACATTGATTTTACATTGTATATATTTGCATATTGTTTATTTTATAAATTCTATTATATTTTAACATTGATTTAATAAAATAAGATTTAATATATAATATAATTTTATTTAATATATATATATATATATATGTTATTTATTTATGAATATATTCAATGATATTTAAAATAAGCGTTTCACTGTTCCTATTTTTAATACAGCTCCTCCATGTCAGGAAATTAGAATTAGTTGTATATATATATATATATAGTGTGCATTACTTATAGTGAAAATATATTAAATTCAACGTAACTCATTAACGATTGTTTAAATGAGTATAACGGATATTATTATATATTACATATTTTCTGATGAAACTTCACAATGATGTTTATTATAACATTAATGAATTAGGTGACATACTATAAATGAGATAACAACACTCTCAGTAACGGGATACCCTATTCTTAATTACTTACCACTTCTTAAATAATTAGATAAAACAATGTTATACGACACCTTTATAATATTATAATATATATATATATATATATATATATATATATATATATATAAAAGACCAATAAGTCTTAAGACTAATTAGTCAATATTAATGAAAACAGGGTTATTATCACAATTATTATTTATTATATACATAAGTTAGGACATACGATTACAGTGATATGATTACGTGTTGTTTTTGTTGTGGTTCACGCATGCGCGGCGGCGGAGACTATTGGAGCTACTGTACGTCGTGACGTAAGTCGGACACGTAAGCGGAAGTCATATCGTCTAGGAGAAGCTCGGGTTTTATTTCGGTACCCCGGTTCATTCTCAGCACCGTTATCAGCACCACTACCGATATCGTCATGGCGGCGTACACCAGGAAGCTGCTCACACCGCTTCCTGTCACGTGTTAGTCTATGATTAGCACACGCAGATAATAGGTTCACTCGTAATATAGGTATATATATATATATATATATATATTATTTTCACATTTTATTAAAAACGGCTGGGACTCGTATGGTTAATCCTTTGAACCCATAACCATTTGAGTCCATTATTCCCGCTGAATCACAAAAGGCATTAATTAATAATTAAATAATTAACAATTAACATAATAATTAAAATATATATTTAGGTTTGATAGTAGGTGTATAGATTTGTACAACTCGTATAGATTTGTGTATGTTTTAAATGAGCGATACTTGTAAAGCCTACGACGTATGCCTATATTAGTAACTAATCTTAATATAGCTTAATATAAATTATTAGATACAATATAAGTTATGCGATAATAGTGCGCCATGGCGCAATATAGTAGCACAGTGATATGATATATTATTTACAATCTAGTAAATATTGTAAACAATAGAATGCATAATTTAAATATATATATATATAATTACCGTTATCAATAATTATTTTGTCAACTACGGTATACGTTTTTCCGAAGATTGTATTTCTCGCCATTATATGAACAATAACCCTATCCGAGACTTCGTATCTAGTAATAAGAAATTTATAATTATATATATATATATATACGTATAATATTACGTCGTATATATATACCGACTATCATATACGGATAAATTAGGTTTATATTCAGGAAAAATATCAATAAATAGGTGATAAAGTAAACATATACAATACAGTTTAAGTGATAACTCTGAAGTACAATATTTGTTTACCGAGAATAATGTGTATTGTCATTTTCAATGGTCGTACTGAAGAGTTAGACATATATACTAAGGCTGCTTCGGTTGAACAAAGTGTCAGTAATGAGCTTTGGAAGATATACATCAATATACATAGATAGTATCAAAGTAGAGCTTAATTTAACGGGATATATATAACCTATAGGATCTATAGATATATCGAGTAGTTTACTTCTTAATATTCTTAATATGGGCAGTTTGTATAGACTCGAATATCATATAATATTATCATTATTATTATAAATATTATATATATATATATATTACGATTACAATAGCTAATACAACTCTACAATGAAAACGAGTGAGTTGCAAACCTCTCGTCGTGTACGACTTTAATTCTACTGGAGCCGTTATCGTTGAGGTACGACAGAATGTCGGAGTGTTCAACGTCGTAGTACCAACTTATCTCAGGTTTAGGCACCCCTTCCGCGTCAGCCCATATCAGATCTCCTATAGGGTGATATTAAGATACTCTTTCAACGTTAATACGTATTTATATTAGTGGATTTATTAGGCGTATATAGAATAGCTGTTCCCTTACAATGTTCAGCTGAAAATGTCAGCCAAATTTTCAGCTGCCCGTAGGGGATAAATGAGACACTGTTAAATTTGTTAAATTGTCCTATACAAATTGTTCCGATAATATTTGTAAGAAAATATTATATTCTATTATCTATTACGATATACTTAACATGGTAAATGACTAAAATGATATATATATATATATATATATTTATTATTATATACGGCTATAGCCGTAGTAGGTATAAGTGTTTGTAAAAAGTGACTCAATTTTCCCCATATAAAGTAACATTTATATTTCCCCCCGGTTAAATTTAAAACATGAACTGAGCGGATATTTATGATACGATATTAATATCGGTTATATCTATAGATATATCATATATATATATATTCTATAGGATATAATTCGATGAAATGCGAAATGCAACTCACGCCAAATTTCAAATAGGGCGGGAGGGTGAGGGGGAGGGTGGGCTGGGTAAGTCGTGTTTTAATAAATCACGCTACAATTACGATTACGATATAGGATATAAATAAATAACGCAATATTAATCATAATTCGATGAATGGCGAAATGCAGCTCGGCCCAAAAATCCTTTAAGGGCGGGTGGGATTGGGGGAGGGCGGGCGGGGTAGTCGTGTTTTTACTATTTGTACCATTTATTCTTCGTATTAATTATATCTATATATAGGTCAACTATCGTGTCCTCGATGCAGACACACGACCCGCCTATTGTTAGCAACACCACATTGACAAGTCGCATTCGCTGTATTCCGTTACCTAATTCATATAGATATTGGTTGGGTTTGGGTTTGGGTTTGGGTTTAGGTTTATGTTTGAGTTTGGATTTGTGTTTTGGTTTATGTTTGAGTTTGGGTTTGGGTTTATGTTCGAGTTTGGGTTTGGGTTTGGGTTTATGTTTGAGTTTGGGTTTGTGTTTTTACTATAATATAGTACATTTTTTTGGCCGGTATTTTTAATACATAGGGGTGGGTTTGAAAATAGTGTATAACTCCGTAATTATAGAAATACGCATATCGTTACTTACCCATTTACTCTTCGTATTAATTATATCTACGTTAATAATAATACGGTGAATATGGTGTATATGTACATACGAGCGAGTATGGGTGATCGTACCGTTTCTCGCAATTTTCTATGTTTTAATATATATATATATATATATATATATATATATATTATTACGTATAGTATTTTATTGATTTTTTTATAAATTCTATTATATTTTAACATTGATTTTACATTATACTATTAATATTAGAATATTATTGATTATTTTATAAATTCTATTATATTTTAACATTGATTTTACATTATAATATTCATATATGTATTTGTTTGATTATTACATTGTATATATTGCAACATTGATTTTACATTGTATATATTTTCACATTGTTTATTCTATAAATTCTATTATATTTTATCATTGATTTTACATTATAATATTCATATATGTATTTGTTTGATTATTACATTGTATATATTGCAACATTGATTTTACATTGTATATATTTGCATATTGTTTATTTTATAAATTCTATTATATTTTAACATTGATTTAATAAAATAAGATTTAATATATAATATAATTTTATTTAATATATATATATATATATATATGTTATTTATTTATGAATATATTCAATGATATTTAAAATAAGCGTTTCACTGCTCCTATTTTTAATACAGCTCCTCCATGTCAGGAAATTAGAATTAGTTGTATATATATATATATAGTGTGCATTACTTATAGTGAAAATATATTAAATTCAACGTAACTCATTAACGATTGTTTAAATGAGTATAACGGATATTGTATATTACATATTTTCTGATGAAACTTCACAATGATGTTTATTATAACATTAATGAATTAGGTGACATACTATAAATGAGATAACAACACTCTCAGTAACGGGATACCCTATTCTTAATTACTTACCACTTCTTAAATAATTAGATAAAACAATGTTATACGACACCTTTATAATATTATAATATATATATATATATATATATATATATATATATATATATAAAAGACCAATAAGTCTTAAGACTAATTAGTCAATATTAATGAAAACAGGGTTATTATCACAATTATTATTTATTATATACATAAGTTAGGACATACGATTACAGTGATATGATTACGTGTTGTTTTTGTTGTGGTTCACGCATGCGCGGCGGCGGAGACTATTGGAGCTACTGTACGTCGTGACGTAAGTCGGACACGTAAGCGGAAGTCATATCGTCTAGGAGAAGCTCGGGTTTTATTTCGGTACCCCGGTTCATTCTCAGCACCGTTATCAGCACCACTACCGATATCGTCATGGCGGCGTACACCAGGAAGCTGCTCACACCGCTTCCTGTCACGTGTTAGTCTATGATTAGCACACGCAGATAATAGGTTCACTCGTAATATAGGTATATATATATATATATATATATTATTTTCACATTTTATTAAAAACGGCTGGGACTCGTATGGTTAATCCTTTGAACCCATAACCATTTGAGTCCATTATTCCCGCTGAATCACAAAAGGCATTAATTAATAATTAAATAATTAACAATTAACATAATAATTAAAATATATATTTAGGTTTGATAGTAGGTGTATAGATTTGTACAACTCGTATAGATTTGTGTATGTTTTAAATGAGCGATACTTGTAAAGCCTACGACGTATGCCTATATTAGTAACTAATCTTAATATAGCTTAATATAAATTATTAGATACAATATAAGTTATGCGATAATAGTGCGCCATGGCGCAATATAGTAGCACAGTGATATGGTATATTATTTACAATCTAGTAAATATTGTAAACAATAGAATGCATAATTTAAATATATATATATATATAATTACCGTTATCAATAATTATTTTGTCAACTACGGTATACGTTTTTCCGAAGATTGTATTTCTCGCCATTATATGAACAATAACCCTATCCGAGACTTCGTATCTAGTAATAAGAAATTTATAATTATATATATATATACGTATAATATTACGTCGTATATATATATATACTGACTATCATATACGGATAAATTAGGTTTATATTCAGGAAAAATATCAATAAATAGGTGATAAAGTAAACATATACAATAAAGTTTAAGTGATAACTCTGAAGTACAATATTTGTTTACCGAGAATAATGTGTATTGTCATTTTCAATGGTCGTACTGAAGAGTTAGACATACATACTAAGGCTGCTTCGGTTGAACAAAGTGTCAGTATTGAGCTTTGGAAGATATCCATCAATATAGATTGATAGTATCAAAGTAGAGCTTAATTTAACGGGATATATATAAACTATAGGATCTATCGAGTAGTTTACTTCTTAATATTCTTAATATGGGCAGTTTGTATAGACTCGAATATCATATAATATTATCATTATTATTATAAATATTATATATATATATATTACGATTACAATAGCGAATACAACTCTACAATGAAAACGAGTGAGTTGCAAACCTCTCGTCGTGTACGACTTTAATTCTACTGGAGCCGTTATCGTTGAGGTACGACAGAATGTCGGAGTGTTCAACGTCGTAGTACCAACTTATCTCAGGTTTAGGCACCCCTTCCGCGTCAGCCCATATCAGATCTCCTATAGGGTGATATTAAGATACTCTTTCAACGTTAATACGTATTTATATTAGTGGATTTATTAGGCGTATATAGAATAGCTGTTCCCTTACAATGTTCAGCTGAAAATGTCAGCCAAATTTTCAGCTGCCCGTAGGGGATAAATGAGACACTGTTAAATTTGTTAAATTGTCCTATACAAATTGTTCCGATAATATTTGTAAGAAAATATTATATTCTATTATCTATTACGATATACTTAACATGGTAAATGCCTAAAATGATATATATATATATATTTATTATTATATACGGCTATAGCCGTAGTAGGTATAAGTGTTTGTAAAAAGTGACTCAATTTTCCCCATATAAAGTAACATTTATATTTCCCCCCGGTGAAATTTAAAACATGAACTGAGCGGATATTTATGATACGATATTAATATCGGTTATATCTATAGATATATCATATATATATATATTCTATAGGATATAATTCGATGAAATGCGAAATGCAACTCACGCCAAATTTCAAATAGGGCGGGAGGGTGAGGGGGAGGGTGGGCTGGGTAAGTCGTGTTTTAATAAATCACGCTACAATTACGATTACGATATAGGATATAAATAAATAACGCAATATTAATCATAATTCGATGAATGGTGAAATGCAGCTCGGCCCAAAAATCCTTTAAGGGCGGGTGGGAGTGGGGGAGGGCGGGCGGGGTAGTCGTGTTTTTACTATTTGTACCATTTATTCTTCGTATTAATTATATCTATATATAGGTCAACTATCGTGTCCTCGATGCAGACACACGACCCGCCTATTGTTAGCAACACCACATTGACAAGTCGCATTCGCTGTATTCCGTTACCTAATTCATATAGATATTGGTTGGGTTTGGGTTTGGGTTTGGGTTTAGGTTTATGTTTGAGTTTGGATTTGTGTTTTGGTTTATGTTTGAGTTTGGGTTTGGGTTTATGTTCGAGTTTGGGTTTGGGTTTGGGTTTATGTTTGAGTTTGGGTTTGTGTTTTTACTATAATATAGTACATTTTTTTGGCCGGTATTTTTAATACATAGGGGTGGGTTTGAAAATAGTGTATAACTCCGTAATTATAGAAATACGCATATCGTTACTTACCCATTTACTCTTCGTATTAATTATATCTACGTTAATAATAATACGGTGAATATGGTGTATATGTACATACGAGCGAGTATGGGTGATCGTACCGTTTCTCGCAATTTTCTATGTTTTAATATATATATATATATATATATATATATATATTATTACGTATAGTATTTTATTGATTTTTTTATAAATTCTATTATATTTTAACATTGATTTTACATTATACTATTAATATTAGAATATTATTGATTATTTTATAAATTCTATTATATTTTAACATTGATTTTACATTATAATATTCATATATGTATTTGTTTGATTATTACATTGTATATATTGCAACATTGATTTTACATTGTATATATTTTCACATTGTTTATTCTATAAATTCTATTATATTTTATCATTGATTTTACATTATAATATTCATATATGTATTTGTTTGATTATTACATTGTATATATTGCAACATTGATTTTACATTGTATATATTTGCATATTGTTTATTTTATAAATTCTATTATATTTTAACATTGATTTAATAAAATAAGATTTAATATATAATATAATTTTATTTAATATATATATATATATATATATGTTATTTATTTATGAATATATTCAATGATATTTAAAATAAGCGTTTCACTGCTCCTATTTTTAATACAGCTCCTCCATGTCAGGAAATTAGAATTAGTTGTATATATATATATATAGTGTGCATTACTTATAGTGAAAATATATTAAATTCAACGTAACTCATTAACGATTGTTTAAATGAGTATAACGGATATTGTATATTACATATTTTCTGATGAAACTTCACAATGATGTTTATTATAACATTAATGAATTAGGTGACATACTATAAATGAGATAACAACACTCTCAGTAACGGGATACCCTATTCTTAATTACTTACCACTTCTTAAATAATTAGATAAAACAATGTTATACGACACTTTTATAATATTATAATATATATATATATATATATATATATATATATATATAAAAGACCAATAAGTCTTAAGACTAATTAGTCAATATTAATGAAAACAGGGTTATTATCACAATTATTATTTATTATATACATAAGTTAGGACATACGATTACAGTGATATGATTACGTGTTGTTTTTGTTGTGGTTCACGCATGCGCGGCGGCGGAGACTATTGGAGCTACTGTACGTCGTGACGTAAGTCGGACACGTAAGCGGAAGTCATATCGTCTAGGAGAAGCTCGGGTTTTATTTCGGTACCCCGGTTCATTCTCAGCACCGTTATCAGCACCACTACCGATATCGTCATGGCGGCGTACACCAGGAAGCTGCTCACACCGCTTCCTGTCACGTGTTAGTCTATGATTAGCACACGCAGATAATAGGTTCACTCGTAATATAGGTATATATATATATATATATATATTATTTTCACATTTTATTAAAAACGGCTGGGACTCGTATGGTTAATCCTTTGAACCCATAACCATTTGAGTCCATTATTCCCGCTGAATCACAAAAGGCATTAATTAATAATTAAATAATTAACAATTAACATAATAATTAAAATATATATTTAGGTTTGATAGTAGGTGTATAGATTTGTACAACTCGTATAGATTTGTGTATGTTTTAAATGAGCGATACTTGTAAAGCCTACGACGTATGCCTATATTAGTAACTAATCTTAATATAGCTTAATATAAATTATTAGATACAATATAAGTTATGCGATAATAGTGCGCCATGGCGCAATATAGTAGCACAGTGATATGGTATATTATTTACAATCTAGTAAATATTGTAAACAATAGAATGCATAATTTAAATATATATATATATAATTACCGTTATCAATAATTATTTTGTCAACTACGGTATACGTTTTTCCGAAGATTGTATTTCTCGCCATTATATGAACAATAACCCTATCCGAGACGTCGTATCTAGTAATAAGAAATTTATAATTATATATATATATACGTATAATATTACGTCGTATATATATACCGACTATCATATACGGATAAATTAGGTTTATATTCAGGAAAAATATCAATAAATAGGTGATAAAGTAAACATATACAATACAGTTTAAGTGATAACTCTGAAGTACAATATTTGTTTACCGAGAATAATGTGTATTGTCATTTTCAATGGTCGTACTGAAGAGTTAGACATATATACTAAGGCTGCTTCGGTTGAACAAAGTGTCAGTAATGAGCTTTGGAAGATATACATCAATATACATAGATAGTATCAAAGTAGAGCTTAATTTAACGGGATATATATAACCTATAGGATCTATAGATATATCGAGTAGTTTACTTCTTAATATTCTTAATATGGGCAGTTTGTATAGACTCGAATATCATATAATATTATCATTATTATTATAAATATTATATATATATATATATTACGATTACAATAGCGAATACAACTCTACAATGAAAACGAGTGAGTTGCAAACCTCTCGTCGTGTACGACTTTAATTCTACTGGAGCCGTTATCGTTGAGGTACGACAGAATGTCGGAGTGTTCAACGTCGTAGTACCAACTTATCTCAGGTTTAGGCACCCCTTCCGCGTCAGCCCATATCAGATCTCCTATAGGGTGATATTAAGATACTCTTTCAACGTTAATACGTATTTATATTAGTGGATTTATTAGGCGTATATAGAATAGCTGTTCCCTTACAATGTTCAGCTGAAAATGTCAGCCAAATTTTCAGCTGCCCGTAGGGGATAAATGAGACACTGTTAAATTTGTTAAATTGTCCTATACAAATTGTTCCGATAATATTTGTAAGAAAATATTATATTCTATTATCTATTACGATATACTTAACATGGTAAATGCCTAAAATGATATATATATATATATATATTTATTATTATATACGGCTATAGCCGTAGTAGGTATAAGTGTTTGTAAAAAGTGACTCAATTTTCCCCATATAAAGTAACATTTATATTTCCCCCCGGTGAAATTTAAAACATGAACTGAGCGGATATTTATGATACGATATTAATATCGGTTATATCTATAGATATATCATATATATATATATTCTATAGGATATAATTCGATGAAATGCGAAATGCAACTCACGCCAAATTTCAAATAGGGCGGGAGGGTGAGGGGGAGGGTGGGCTGGGTAAGTCGTGTTTTAATAAATCACGCTACAATTACGATTACGATATAGGATATAAATAAATAACGCAATATTAATCATAATTCGATGAATGGCGAAATGCAGCTCGGCCCAAAAATCCTTTAAGGGCGGGTGGGAGTGGGGGAGGGCGGGCGGGGTAGTCGTGTTTTTACTATTTGTACCATTTATTCTTCGTATTAATTATATCTATATATAGGTCAACTATCGTGTCCTCGATGCAGACACACGACCCGCCTATTGTTAGCAACACCACATTGACAAGTCGCATTCGCTGTATTCCGTTACCTAATTCATATAGATATTGGTTGGGTTTGGGTTTGGGTTTGGGTTTAGGTTTATGTTTGAGTTTGGATTTGTGTTTTGGTTTATGTTTGAGTTTGGGTTTGGGTTTATGTTCGAGTTAGGGTTTGGGTTTGGGTTTATGTTTGAGTTTGGGTTTGTGTTTTTACTATAATATAGTACATTTTTTTGGCCGGTATTTTTAATACATAGGGGTGGGTTTGAAAATAGTTTATAACTCCGTAATTATAGAAATACGCATATCGTTACTTACCCATTTACTCTTCGTATTAATTATATCTACGTTAATAATAATACGGTGAATATGGTGTATATGTACATACGAGCGAGTATGGGTGATCGTACCGTTTCTCGCAATTTTCTATGTTTTAATATATATATATATATATATATATATATATATATATATATATATATATATATATTATTACGTATAGTATTTTATTGATTTTTTTATAAATTCTATTATATTTTAACATTGATTTTACATTATACTATTAATATTAGAATATTATTGATTATTTTATAAATTCTATTATATTTTAACATTGATTTTACATTATAATATTCATATATGTATTTGTTTGATTATTACATTGTATATATTGCAACATTGATTTTACATTGTATATATTTTCACATTGTTTATTCTATAAATTCTATTATATTTTATCATTGATTTTACATTATAATATTCATATATGTATTTGTTTGATTATTACATTGTATATATTGCAACATTGATTTTACATTGTATATATTTGCATATTGTTTATTTTATAAATTCTATTATATTTTAACATTGATTTAATAAAATAAGATTTAATATATAATATAATTTTATTTAATATATATATATATATATATATATGTTATTTATTTATGAATATATTCAATGATATTTAAAATATTATATTCTATTATCTATTACGATATACTTAACATGGTAAATGCCTAAAATGATATATATATATATATATATTTATTATTATATACGGCTATAGCCGTAGTAGGTATAAGTGTTTGTAAAAAGTGACTCAATTTTCCCCATATAAAGTAACATTTATATTTCCCCCCGGTGAAATTTAAAACATGAACTGAGCGGATATTTATGATACGATATTAATATCGGTTATATCTATAGATATATCATATATATATATATTCTATAGGATATAATTCAATGAAATGCGAAATGCAACTCACGCCAAATTTCAAATAGGGCGGGAGGGTGAGGGGGAGGGTGGGCTGGGTAAGTCGTGTTTTAATAAATCACGCTACAATTACGATTACGATATAGGATATAAATAAATAACGCAATATTAATCATAATTCGATGAATGGCGAAATGCAGCTCGGCCCAAAAATCCTTTAAGGGCGGGTGGGAGTGGGGGAGGGCGGGCGGGGTAGTCGTGTTTTTACTATTTGTACCATTTATTCTTCGTATTAATTATATCTATATATAGGTCAACTATCGTGTCCTCGATGCAGACACACGACCCGCCTATTGTTAGCAACACCACATTGACAAGTCGCATTCGCTGTATTCCGTTACCTAATTCATATAGATATTGGTTGGGTTTGGGTTTAGGTTTATGTTTGAGTTTGGATTTGTGTTTTGGTTTATGTTTGAGTTTGGGTTTGGGTTTATGTTCGAGTTTGGGTTTGGGTTTGGGTTTATGTTTGAGTTTGGGTTTGTGTTTTTACTATAATATAGTACATTTTTTTGGCCGGTATTTTTAATACATAGGGGTGGGTTTGAAAATAGTGTATAACTCCGTAATTATAGAAATACGCATATCGTTACTTACCCATTTACTCTTCGTATTAATTATATCTACGTTAATAATAATACGGTGAATATGGTGTATATGTACATACGAGCGAGTATGGGTGATCGTACCGTTTCTCGCAATTTTCTATGTTTTAATATATATATATATATATATATATATATATTATTACGTATAGTATTTTATTGATTTTTTTATAAATTCTATTATATTTTAACATTGATTTTACATTATACTATTAATATTAGAATATTATTGATTATTTTATAAATTCTATTATATTTTAACATTGATTTTACATTATAATATTCATATATGTATTTGTTTGATTATTACATTGTATATATTGCAACATTGATTTTACATTGTATATATTTTCACATTGTTTATTCTATAAATTCTATTATATTTTATCATTGATTTTACATTATAATATTCATATATGTATTTGTTTGATTATTACATTGTATATATTGCAACATTGATTTTACATTGTATATATTTGCATATTGTTTATTTTATAAATTCTATTATATTTTAACATTGATTTAATAAAATAAGATTTAATATATAATATAATTTTATTTAATATATATATATATATATATGTTATTTATTTATGAATATATTCAATGATATTTAAAATAAGCGTTTCACTGCTCCTATTTTTAATACAGCTCCTCCATGTCAGGAAATTAGAATTAGTTGTATATATATATATATAGTGTGCATTACTTATAGTGAAAATATATTAAATTCAACGTAACTCATTAACGATTGTTTAAATGAGTATAACGGATATTGTATATTACATATTTTCTGATGAAACTTCACAATGATGTTTATTATAACATTAATGAATTAGGTGACATACTATAAATGAGATAACAACACTCTCAGTAACGGGATACCCTATTCTTAATTACTTACCACTTCTTAAATAATTAGATAAAACAATGTTATACGACACCTTTATAATATTATAATATATATATATATATATATATATATATATATATATAAAAGACCAATAAGTCTTAAGACTAATTAGTCAATATTAATGAAAACAGGGTTATTATCACAATTATTATTTATTATATACATAAGTTAGGACATACGATTACAGTGATATGATTACGTGTTGTTTTTGTTGTGGTTCACGCATGCGCGGCGGCGGAGACTATTGGAGCTACTGTACGTCGTGACGTAAGTCGGACACGTAAGCGGAAGTCATATCGTCTAGGAGAAGCTCGGGTTTTATTTCGGTACCCCGGTTCATTCTCAGCACCGTTATCAGCACCACTACCGATATCGTCATGGCGGCGTACACCAGGAAGCTGCTCACACCGCTTCCTGTCACGTGTTAGTCTATGATTAGCACACGCAGATAATAGGTTCACTCGTAATATAGGTATATATATATATATATATATATTATTTTCACATTTTATTAAAAACGGCTGGGACTCGTATGGTTAATCCTTTGAACCCATAACCATTTGAGTCCATTATTCCCGCTGAATCACAAAAGGCATTAATTAATAATTAAATAATTAACAATTAACATAATAATTAAAATATATATTTAGGTTTGATAGTAGGTGTATAGATTTGTACAACTCGTATAGATTTGTGTATGTTTTAAATGAGCGATACTTGTAAAGCCTACGACGTATGCCTATATTAGTAACTAATCTTAATATAGCTTAATATAAATTATTAGATACAATATAAGTTATGCGATAATAGTGCGCCATGGCGCAATATAGTAGCACAGTGATATGGTATATTATTTACAATCTAGTAAATATTGTAAACAATAGAATGCATAATTTAAATATATATATATATAATTACCGTTATCAATAATTATTTTGTCAACTACGGTATACGTTTTTCCGAAGATTGTATTTCTCGCCATTATATGAACAATAACCCTATCCGAGACTTCGTATCTAGTAATAAGAAATTTATAATTATATATATATATACGTATAATATTACGTCGTATATATATATACTGACTATCATATACGGATAAATTAGGTTTATATTCAGGAAAAATATCAATAAATAGGTGATAAAGTAAACATATACAATAAAGTTTAAGTGATAACTCTGAAGTACAATATTTGTTTACCGAGAATAATGTGTATTGTCATTTTCAATGGTCGTACTGAAGAGTTAGACATACATACTAAGGCTGCTTCGGTTGAACAAAGTGTCAGTATTGAGCTTTGGAAGATATCCATCAATATAGATTGATAGTATCAAAGTAGAGCTTAATTTAACGGGATATATATAACCTATAGGATCTATCGAGTAGTTTACTTCTTAATATTCTTAATATGGGCAGTTTGTATAGACTCGAATATCATATAATATTATCATTATTATTATAAATATTATATATATATATATATATATTACGATTACAATAACGAATACAACTCTACAATGATAACGAGTGAGTTGCAAACCTCTCGTCGTGTACGACTTTAATTCTACTGGAGCCGTTATCGTTGAGGTACGACAGAATGTCGGAGTGTTCAACGTCGTAGTACCAACTTATCTCAGGTTTAGGCACCCCTTCCGCGTCAGCCCATATCAGATCTCCTATAGGGTGATATTAAGATACTCTTTCAACGTTAATACGTATTTATATTAGTGGATTTATTAGGCGTATATAGAATAGCTGTTCCCTTACAATGTTCAGCTGAAAATGTCAGCCACATTTTCAGCTGCCCGTAGGGGATAAATGAGACACTGTTAAATTTGTT
This sequence comes from Osedax fenrisi, assembly GCA_964019155.1. Taxonomy (NCBI): domain Eukaryota; kingdom Metazoa; phylum Annelida; class Polychaeta; order Sabellida; family Siboglinidae; genus Osedax; species Osedax fenrisi. The sequence goes on from OZ025243.1 coordinate 85,440,561, forward strand.
AAATTGTCCTATACAAATTGTTCCGATAATATTTGTAAGAAAATATTATATTCTATTATCTATTACGATATACTTAACATGGTAAATGACTAAAATGATATATATATATATATATTTATTATTATATACGGCTATAGCCGTAGTAGGTATAAGTGTTTGTAAAAAGTGACTCAATTTTCCCCATATAAAGTAACATTTATATTTCCCCCCGGTTAAATTTAAAACATGAACTGAGCGGATATTTATAATACGATATTAATATCGGTTATATCTATAGATATATCATATATATATATATATTCTATAGGATATAATTCGATGAAATGCGAAATGCAACTCACGCCAAATTTCAAATAGGGCGGGAGGGTGAGGGGGAGGGTGGGCTGGGTAAGTCGTGTTTTAATAAATCACGCTACAATTACGATTACGATATAGGATATAAATAAATAACGCAATATTAATCATAATTCGATGAATGGCGAAATGCAGCTCGGCCCAAAAATCCTTTAAGGGCGGGTGGGAGTGGGGGAGGGCGGGCGGGGTAGTCGTGTTTTTACTATTTGTACCATTTATTCTTCGTATTAATTATATCTATATATAGGTCAACTATCGTGTCCTCGATGCAGACACACGACCCACCTATTGTTAGCAACACCAAATTGACAAGTCGCATTCGCTGTATTCCGTTACCTAATTCATATAGATATTGGTTGGGTTTGGGTTTGGGTTTGGGTTTGGGTTTATGTTTGAGTTTGGATTTGTGTTTTGGTTTATGTTTGAGTTTGGGTTTGGGTTTATGTTCGAGTTAGGGTTTGGGTTTGGGTTTATGTTTGAGTTTGGGTTTGTGTTTTTACTATAATATAGTACATTTTTTTGGCCGGTATTTTTAATACATAGGGGTGGGTTTGAAAATAGTTTATAACTCCGTAATTATAGAAATACGCATATCGTTACTTACCCATTTACTCTTCGTATTAATTATATCTACGTTAATAATAATACGGTGAATATGGTGTATATGTACATACGAGCGAGTATGGGTGATCGTACCGTTTCTCGCAATTTTCTATGTTTTAATATATATATATATATATATATTATTACGTATAGTATTTTATTGATTTTTTTATAAATTCTTTAAATATTATTAGAATATTATTGATTATTTTATAAATTCTATTATATTTTAACATTGATTTTACATTATAATATTCATATATGTATTTGTTTGATTATTACATTGTATATATTGCAACATTGATTTTACATTGTATATATTTTCACATTGTTTATTTTATAAATTCTATTATATTTTATCATTGATTTTACATTATAATATTCATATATGTATTTGTTTGATTATTACATTGTATATATTGCAACATTGATTTTACATTGTATATATTTTCACATTGTTTATTCTATAAATTCTATTATATTTTATCATTGATTTTACATTATAATATTCATATATGTATTTGTTTGATTATTACATTATATATATTGCAACATTGATTTTACATTGTATATATTTGCATATTGTTTATTTTATAAATTCTATTATATTTTAACATTGATTTAATAAAATAAGATTTAATATATAATATAATTTTATTTAATATATATATATATATATATATGTTATTTATTTATGAATATATTCAATGATATTTAAAATAAGCGTTTCACTGCTCCTATTTTTAATACAGCTCCTCCATGTCAGGAAATTAGAATTAGTTGTATATATATATATATAGTGTGCATTACTTATAGTGAACATATATTAAATTCAACGTAACTCATTAACGATTGTTTAAATGAGTATAACGGATATTGTATATTACATATTTTCTGATGAAACTTCACAATGATGTTTATTATAACATTAATGAATTAGGTGACATACTATAAATGAGATAGCAACACTCTCAGTAACGGGATACCCTATTCTTAATTACTTACCACTTCTTAAATAATTAGATAAAACAATGTTATACGACACCTTTATAATATTATAATATATATATATATATATATATATATATATATATAAAAGACCAATAAGTCTTAATACTAATTAGTCAATATTAATGAAAACAGGGTTATTATCACAATTATTATTTATTATATACATAAGTTAGGACATACGATTACAGTGATATGATTACGTGTTGTTGTTGTTGTGGTTCACGCATGCGCGGCGGCGGAGACTATTGGAGCTACTGTACGTCGTGACGTAAGTCGGACACGTAAGCGGAAGTCATATCGTCTAGGAGAAGCTCGGGTTTTATTTCGGTACCCCGGTTCATTCTCAGCACCGTTATCAGCACCACTACCGATATCGTCATGGCGGCGTACACCAGGAAGCTGCTCACACCGCTTCCTGTCACGTGTTAGTCTATGATTAGCACACGCAGATAATAGGTTCACTCGTAATATAGGTATATATATATATATATATATATATATATATATATTATTTTCACATTTTATTAAAAACGGCTGGGACTCGTATGGTTAATCCTTTGAACCCATAACCATTTGAGTCCATTATTCCCGCTGAATCACAAAAGGCATTAATTAATAATTAAATAATTAACAATTAACATAATAATTAAAATATATATTTAGGTTTGATAGTAGGTGTATAGATTTGTACAACTCGTATAGATTTGTGTATGTTTTAAATGAGCGATACTTGTAAAGCCTACGACGTATGCCTATATTAGTAACTAATCTTAATATAGCTTAATATAAATTATTAGATACAATATAAGTTATGCGATAATAGTGCGCCATGGCGCAATATAGTAGCACAGTGATATGGTATATTATTTACAATCTAGTAAATATTGTAAACAATAGAATGCATAATTTAAATATATATATATATATAATTACCGTTATCAATAATTATTTTGTCAACTACGGTATACGTTTTTCCGAAGATTGTATTTCTCGCCATTATATGAACAATAACCCTATCCGAGACGTCGTATCTAGTAATAAGAAATTTATAATTATATATATATATACGTATAATATTACGTCGTATATATATATATACTGACTATCATATACGGATAAATTAGGTTTATATTCAGGAAAAATATCAATAAATAGGTGATAAAGTAAACATATACAATAAAGTTTAAGTGATAACTCTGAAGTACAATATTTGTTTACCGAGAATAATGTGTATTGTCATTTTCAATGGTCGTACTGAAGAGTTAGACATACATACTAAGGCTGCTTCGGTTGAACAAAGTGTCAGTATTGAGCTTTGGAAGATATCCATCAATATAGATTGATAGTATCAAAGTAGAGCTTAATTTAACGGGATATATATAACCTATAGGATCTATCGAGTAGTTTACTTCTTAATATTCTTAATATGGGCAGTTTGTATAGACTCGAATATCATATAATATTATCATTATTATTATAAATATTATATATATATATATTACGATTACAATAGCGAATACAACTCTACAATGAAAACGAGTGAGTTGCAAACCTCTCGTCGTGTACGACTTTAATTCTACTGGAGCCGTTATCGTTGAGGTACGACAGAATGTCGGAGTGTTCAACGTCGTAGTACCACCTTATCTCAGGTTTAGGCACCCCTTCCGCGTCAGCCCATATCAGATCTCCTATAGGGTGATATTAAGATACTCTTTCAACGTTAATACGTATTTATATTAGTGGATTTATTAGGCGTATATAGAATAGCTGTTCCCTTACAATGTTCAGCTGAAAATGTCAGCCAAATTTTCAGCTGCCCGTAGGGGATAAATGAGACACTGTTAAATTTGTTAAATTGTCCTATACAAATTGTTCCGATAATATTTGTAAGAAAATATTGTATTCTATTATCTATTACGATATACTTAACATGGTAAATGCCTAAAATGATATATATATATATATATTTATTATTATATACGGCTATAGCCGTAGTAGGTATAAGTGTTTGTAAAAAGTGACTCAATTTTCCCCATATAAAGTAACATTTATATTTCCCCCCGGTGAAATTTAAAACATGAACTGAGCGGATATTTATGATACGATATTAATATCGGTTATATCTATAGATATATCATATATATATATATATATTCAATAGGATATATACACGAATATGCTTTACATTATTAACATAGATGGCATCTACATACAAACCTATTTCGTAATGATCTTTCTGTGGCCTTATCGTTATATTTCTTGCAGGCACTATTAATAATATATAGTATTTAAATATATTGCTATTTAACAATATATATATATACTGAATTTTATACATAACCCTGTAATTACCTCCAAACAATGATAAGTGATATTTTAGTTGATGCAGTCCACTTATAATATATCACTTATATATATATATACTATATAGAGTGTTTAGATTTTAATATATATATTACTAAATGATTTATATAAATATCAACATTTAGAATCAAAAATGTGTTTTATATAGGTAGTCGTGTTTTTACTATTTTTACCATTTACTCTTCCTATTAATTATATCTATATATAGGTCAGCTCTCGTGTCCTCGATGCACACATACGACCTGCCTATTGTTAGTAAAACCACATTGACAAGTCGCATTCGCTGTATTCCGTTACCTAATTCATATAGATATTGGTTGGGTTTGGGTTTGGGTTTGGGTTTGGGTTTAAGTTTGGGTTTAAGTTTGAGTTTGGGTTTGGGTTTGGGTTTGGGTTTGGATTTATGTTTGAGTTTGGGTTTATGTTTGAGTTTGTGTTTGTGTTTTTACTATAATATAGTACATTTTATTGGCCGGTATTTTAATACATAGGGGTGGGTTTGAAAATAGTTTATAACTCCGTAATTATAGAAATACGTATATCGTTACTTACCCATTTACTCTTCGTATTAATTATATCTACGTTATGCCTTCGAGTACTAATGATTTAGAGCTATATTCGCGATTTAATCTTACCTATAGTATAGGTGAATTAGGGGAAAAAATCTATTACTATATAAAAACCTAATACTATATTTAATTTATCTATTCTATATTTGAACAAATACTAAGTAATGTATATGATTAATATAGTATATTTGATATGTTAGAATTGAATATGTTAGAAAAAATCATCAATTTAAAGAATAAAATATGCAGATAAATATATTAGTATTACAATGGTTATTCATAATACTAATAATAAAATAATATATTTTGTAATACTGGTAAATTATATTAGAACATTGATTCAGAAATATATATATAGATCAAATAAAATCTATATAAACGATAAATTAATAATAAGGTACGACAAATTGAAAACTAAAATTCGAATTCAATAGATACATATTCACTTTAAACTAAATTAATAATCTTTTTTAAATTAGAAACAATATTTTAATAATAAATCAAAACTATTAGGATACATATTCCACATATATCGCATACGATTGTTGTCATAAATTATAGCATTATGAAGAAAATAATATGTATATACTAAAGTTATAATCAAATTGTATTCTTTATTTATCTTTAATTAATTAAGCTTGATTTATTTAATTTGAAATTTAAAATCATTAACAATTAATTGTTGGATGTTTTATTAATTATTTTTAGAAAAAGTTTATATTAGATCCTTAAATATAGATTCTTCATTTACTTATTTTAATTCTATTTAAATAATTATGAAATTTAATAAAAATAAAATGAATTTTATTAAATAAATAAAAAAATAATAATATGGAATAATATATAATGTAAGTTCGAACATTGTAAACTTATAAATTAATCCAATACATGCAAAATTCCATTTGACTAATACTTTAATATGTATTATACGGGTATATTAGTATACGATTATAGTACACGATAATATACATATTATATTAATGACATATTATAAACACGTTCTTTCTTCTTTGAACGAAAACGGAAATATTCCTTCCTTGAATTCTTTACAGTCTAATTTTCCATCTCCTGGAATATTTTTGAATAAATATTAATATTTATATTTAATACAATGAAACATATAGATTTAAAATACAAAGCATATATTTTATTAATATTATTATGCATAGTTTATAGAATATATTACAAATATATGTAACGAAAATTATAAAATAATATATACAATTATGTATTCATTAGTTGTTGAATATGTTATTAAATGTTGTATCAAATTAAAATGAATATATTATATAATTATATAATATATAATATATATAATATATATAACATATTTAAATATATAAATTTATTTCAAACCATTGGTATCAACTTGAAGAAACGAAACAAAAGCTTCATCAAATTCTAATTCTGTTTGCAGGGCAGTATTAAATTCCAGGTTTGTAATTTCGCCATCCAGATTTAAATCATAAAAACTAAATGTTGAAGGAAATTCTTTCTCTAATCCAAAATCGAGCTGTTAAATTTATTTAAAATAATATAAATGACATATATTATTATTAGTTATATTAAATATGTTTTTCTCGGGGAATAACAGTTTGTTATATATTATTTTAATTGTATATAAACACATATCATATACAATATACAATGCATCAATATATATAAAATCTAACTTTATCAGAATCAGGAGTAGATTGTAAATCTCTTTTCCTGCGTCCATAGCATCTTCTTACATTAACGTAAAAACAGATATTCCTCCTACATCTTCTAACTCTGGCGGTAAAACAAACTCTAGCATCACTTTCTTGTATACATGATAGCAACACCATACAACTTAATAATACACAGATAAGGGTATAAGACTGCATCTCTGTAATGGCAATAATTAATTAGTAGAATCATAATATATTAACTTATATAAATAAATGTAACTATTACAAATATGTATGTAAGTTTCTATATATATTACACAACTAACTTTATAATACAAAGGAAAGTGAAATGAAGAAGAGATTGATGCACATCTGATATTTATAGTGAAATATATCGAGAAGTTCAACATAAATATGGGAAGTCCATTTATACATTATTTCTATGTATTGTTTATCTTATTTTTGTATAATGAAAAATAGATATGAATATATTTTGATTATATAATACAATTTTTATAATAAATATTATTTATAAGCTAATAGTACAAGTTAGTTAATATAATTAATATAATTATAATTTTGTATATAATAGTGTTCAATAAATCACATATATATATGATGTTTATCCAGAGTTATATATGTATACTTTAACTTTAAGTGTTTTTAAGTTTGTTTATATTATTTCTATAAAATATATAAATAATATACAAATACATGCTGTTTAATTGCATAGCGACATAACATATTTGTTAGTAATTTAAATGATATGCATCATTTAACAATAGCCTATAAACTATAATTTATTAATAAATAATGTACAATTATAATAAAATGAATCAAACTATTTGTCACTTTTTTGGAAGTGTCAACAAATTAAATATATATAACACATAATAAATGGACTTCCCATTTATATTTGAACTTCCCGTTATTATCAACTTTAATAAATAAAGTAGTACTATAAAAATACATACTATTTATATTGTATTGTTATTGTAAAGTAGTCCTTTCATCCAATCCAGAAACTTAGATGACATTTTCACGAAAAGTAACCTAATATGGACACTTTAACAATAAATGGTCTTAACATTTTATAACTCATTATTTTTATTCTAAAATCACAATATATCAATATTATATGATTATAGATATTATTGTGATTTTAAAATTATATTTAATCTTTTAATCTATAGATAATGGGGGTGTCCGTATTAGGTACCCATGTTTGAATATTGACACCCTGTGTTATATTAAGGACACCATATATACCACTAGATAAACTATATTATAAATTCAGCACACAAATTAAAAAATACGCAGTATAGTAAGATTAGTATATCACAAGAATATACAAAAGAACAATTAATAGAAATACAAAAGCTCTCCATAGAAGCTAAAGGTAAAACAATCAATGGACACAAATTTGTGGTAAGATGTTCAATAAATAATACATTCAAAATAATAGAATTACAAAATAAAAATGAATAACTCAAAAGAAAAAAATGAATATATAACAACAAACAATTTTAATAAAATAAACAAAAAAATAGACGAACATAATCTAACATTTATACATCTAAATATACGAAGTCTTAATCACAACTTTGAATACTTGACAGATTTTTTAAATTTATTAACAAAAAAACCAGAAATAATTTGCCTTTCAGAAACCTGGCTAAATAACATAAATAATAATAACTTAAATATACCTAATTATAAACAGGTAATAAATAATAGACATTGTCAAGATAAGAGACGAGGAGGGGGAGTATGCATATACGTAACTAACAACCTAACATATAACATAGTAAATGAACTAACATTTAATATAATAGATTATCTAGAAATAGTAACAATAGAAATAATACAAGAAAGTGATAATAAAAATATAACAGTATCATGTATCTATAATAGTCCATTTAACAAAATAGAAGAGTTTAATACAATATTTTATGATAAATTTCATAAATTCATCAACAAAAAACTAATAATAATGGGGGATTTCAATATAGACACGACGAATAATATAAATTCAAAAATAAACCAACTAATGCACCAATTAGGACTAACACCACTTATACATTCTAATACAAGACCAATATACAATACAAATACAAACTTAATAATTGACCAAATCTACACTAATATAGATAGAAATTTCATAGGAAAAAGTGGTATAATACAAGAACAAATAACAGACCATCTTCCAATATATGCAAACTTTAACTTAAATAACAGATTACTGAAAAATAAAACATTAATAACAACAAGAAAAATTAAAAACAATAATATTGTAACATTTATTAAAAATCTATTACAAATAAAATGGGACACTGTATATAATAACAATAATGCAGAAGATGCCTATAATATTTTCTACACTCAATATATAAATATAATAAACAAACACTTTCCCATAATCACTTCAAAAGTATCATCACAAATATTCTCTAAAAACTGGATAACAAATAACATAAAAAGAAAAATAAATAAAAAACAAAAACTATTTAACTCATATCTACAAAGTAAATCAGAATTAGATTTATACGTTTATAAATCTTATAGAAATAATTTACAAAACACAATAAAACAAGCAAAACAAAAATACATTAACAAACAAATAAACGATAACATAACATCGAAAGAACATTGGAAAACAGTAAATAATATCATTAATACAAATGTAAATAAACATAATATTTCATACATTAAAGATAAAAATAATAAAAACACATTTGACTCAAGTAAAATAGCAAATATATTTAATGAACAATTTATTAATAATGCACAAATTATAAATGATCAATTTAAAAATCAAAATATAATAAATCCTGTAGAAATACCAAATATAAATAATTCTATATTCATAGAACCAACCAATAAACAAGAAATAACTTCAATAATAAAAAATAGTAAATTAAAAACCTCATTAGATATAAACCTAATTAACATGAAAATTGTAAAAATATCAATAGATTATATTTCATTACCACTAACACATATTTTTAATTTATGTATTAGTGAAGGTATATTTCCACAAAAAATGAAAAATTCCATAATAAAACCCATATATAAAAATAAAAACCAATACGAACCATGCAACTACAAGCCCATATCAATACTATGTCAAATTTCAAAAATATTTGAAAAAATAATACATCAGAGATTTACTTCATTTTTTCAAAAAAACCTAATTATATCTAATACACAATACGGATATACTAAAAAGCATAACACAACACATGCTATTTTAGATTTATATAACCATATATTAATAAACAAAGAACAAAATAAATCAATAAATACTCTATTCCTTGATCTAAGCAAAGCATTTGACACGCTAGATCACAACATATTAATAGATAAATTATATAAATATGGAATAAGAAGCAATTCGCTACAACTTATCAAAAGCTACCTAAGTAATCGAAAACAAGTTGTTTTGATAAATGATAAAAAATCACAAATATTATGTAATAATATTGGGGTACCACAAGGATCAATACTTGGTCCTCTCCTATTTATAATATACACAAATGACCTATCATTACTATTCAATAATAACCAACAAGTAAAACTTATAGTATATGCTGATGATACAGCAATAACATTTACAAGTGAAAACAATGAAAAATTAAAATATACCATAGATAATATGATTACAAAAATAGAAAAATGGTATACATTTAATAAACTTAAAATAAATATCAATAAAACTAAAATAGTCAATTTTAACTCGAGAAAATACAGTAACATACATCTAAAAATAAATAACATATCAATACAAAATGAAATAGAATATAAATATCTAGGAATAATAATTGACAAAGATATAAACTTTAAAAATCATATATTTAATCTTAATAATAAATTATCGAAAATACTTTACTCAATAAGCAGATTATCAAAATACATTAAGACAAAACCAATGATTATCATATATAACAGCCTATTCCTGCCACACATAATGTATGGAAATATAATATGGGGTAATATTTATAAAAGTAATCTTACAAATTTAATTCTCACACAAAAAAAAATCATAAGAATAATAAACAAAACCAAATATTTCAGAGAACATACAAATTTGCTATTTGAAAGGAATAATATATTAAAACTCAATAGTTTAATAAAATATAACACGCTAATATACATGCATGACCATCACAATAATAATCTACCACAAAATATTTATAACATACATAAAAAACACGAAAATAAAAATAAAAATAAATTAAGGAAATCACCTATCTACAAAATACCTTATACAAAAAAAAGTCAACTAATAAATAGTATCCTAACCATGGGACCTAAGTTATGGAATAATCTAAATGGAGATATCCAAATTATAAAAAACAAAAATTCATATAAAAAAAAAATAAAAAATCAACTCATTGAGATACAAAAAAAAATTAAAAATTAAAAAAAAATTAAAAAAAATAAATTATATAAAAAAATTATTATTATTATTATTATTATTATTATTATTATTATTATTATTATTATTATTATTATTATTATTATTATTATTATTATTATTATTATTATTATTATTATTATTATTATTATTATTATTATTATTATTATTATTATTATTATTATTATTATTATTATTATTATTATTATTATTATTATTATTATTATTATTATTATTATTATTATTATTATTATTATTATTATTATTATTATTATTTTGATGTTTATGTTTTTAAATGATAATAAAATATCTTATAAAACATAAGAAGAAAACGAAATGAAAAAAAGTAAAGTAATTCAACAAAAAAAAACGTTCCGGTGATGGTGATGCAGGCGACAGCATAGAAAAGATAATTATCTTCATCTGAAGCCTTTTAGAGGAAACAATAATATAATGAATTTAATAATTCACATGATATATATATATATACAACTTTCTTCTAATAAATATTATTATTATTATTATTATTATATATTATTGATGAATAAATCAGACAAATTACAATTAGGTACATTATTTATAATTAATTTTATGAACAATTTATTCTAATTTAATTATTTAATAATTCATTTTTTTCGATATTTATTCGATATAAATATCTTGTATTACACCATTTTTATTATTATATTTTCTTATTTCATAATTATTATTATATATTAAATATTTGATAATGTTAATAAGGATATTCTTAATATAAGCTACGTATAGCTTCTGAATATCCTTCTGTATATTAATTCAATATTCAGTAAAATAAAATATTCATTCATTCATTCAATATTGTTACTTTGATAATTATAATCTTATTTAACTAATTTTTAATAATTCATATATTATCTCTAATACTAATTTATGGTGATATTAATACAGATTATACTCTATAAGCTATTCTATAATTGTAGTTGATACTTTTATTATGTAGGCTTCATATGTTGTTTTCATATAGTTATAACCACTTCTACTCTGTGCTACTATTTATAATTCATTTATATTTGAAATACTATTGTAATAGGATATAAAATTACTTTTTTTTAAATGATGCAAAAGAAATAATTATAAGTGTTTGTAAAAAGTGACTCAATTTTCCCCATATAAAGTAACATTTATATTTCCCCCCGGTGAAATTTAAAACATGAACTGAGCGGATATTTATGATACGATATTAATATCGGTTATATCTATAGATATATCATATATATATATATATATTCTATAGGATATATACACGAATATGCTTTACATTATTAACATAGATGGCATCTAGGTCCGCGTAGACTTTAACATTGACTAACGTAATATTAATCATAATTCGATGAAATGCGAAATGCAACTCACGCCAAATTTCAAATAGGGCGGGAGGGTGAGGGGGAGGGTGGGCTGGGTAAGTCGTGTTTTAATAAATGACGCTACAATTACGATTACGATATAGGATATAAATAAATAACGCAATATTAATCATAATTCGATGAATGGCGAAATGCAGCTCGGCCCAAAAATCCTTTAAGGGCGGGTGGGAGTGGGGGAGGGCGGGCGGGGTAGTCGTGTTTTTACTATTTGTACCATTTATTCTTCGTATTAATTATATCTATATATAGGTCAACTATCGTGTCCTCGATGCAGACACACGACCCACCTATTGTTAGCAACACCAAATTGACAAGTCGCATTCGCTGTATTCCGTTACCTAATTCATATAGATATTGGTTGGGTTTGGGTTTGGGTTTGGGTTTGGGTTTATGTATGAGTTTGGATTTGTGTTTTGGTTTATGTTTGAGTTTGGGTTTGGGTTTATGTTCGAGTTAGGGTTTGGGTTTGGGTTTATGTTTGAGTTTGGGTTTGTGTTTTTACTATAATATAGTACATTTTTTTGGCCGGTATTTTTAATACATAGGGGTGGGTTTGAAAATAGTTTATAACTCCGTAATTATAGAAATACGCATATCGTTACTTACCCATTTACTCTTCGTATTAATTATATCTACGTTAATAATAATACGGTGAATATGGTGTATATGTACATACGAGCGAGTATGGGTGATCGTACCGTTTCTCGCAATTTTCTATGTTTTAATATATATATTATTATATATTATTACGTATAGTATTTTATTGATTTTTTTATAAATTCTTTAAATATTATTAGAATATTATTGATTATTTTATAAATTCTATTATATTTTAACATTGATTTTACATTATAATATTCATATATGTATTTGTTTGATTATTACATTGTATATATTGCAACATTGATTTTACATTGTATATATTTTCACATTGTTTATTTTATAAATTCTATTATATTTTATCATTGATTTTACATTATAATATTCATATATGTATTTGTTTGATTATTACATTGTATATATTGCAACATTGATTTTACATTGTATATATTTTCACATTGTTTATTCTATAAATTCTATTATATTTTATCATTGATTTTACATTATAATATTCATATATGTATTTGTTTGATTATTACATTGTATATATTGCAACATTGATTTTACATTGTATATATTTGCATATTGTTTATTTTATAAATTCTATTATATTTTAACATTGATTTAATAAAATAAGATTTAATATATAATATAATTTTATTTAATATATATATATATATATATGTTATTTATTTATGAATATATTCAATGATATTTAAAATAAGCGTTTCACTGCTCCTATTTTTAATACAGCTCCTCCATGTCAGGAAATTAGAATTAGTTGTATATATATATATATAGTGTGCATTACTTATAGTGAACATATATTAAATTCAACGTAACTCATTAACGATTGTTTAAATGAGTATAACGGATATTGTATATTACATATTTTCTGATGAAACTTCACAATGATGTTTATTATAACATTAATGAATTAGGTGACATACTATAAATGAGATAGCAACACTCTCAGTAACGGGATACCCTATTCTTAATTACTTACCACTTCTTAAATAATTAGATAACACAATGTTATACGACACCTTTATAATATTATAATATATATATATATATATATATATATATATATATATATATAAAAGACCAATAAGTCTTAAGACTAATTAGTCAATATTAATGAAAACAGGGTTATTATCACAATTATTATTTATTATATACATAAGTTAGGACATACGATTACAGTGATATGATTACGTGTTGTTGTTGTTGTGGTTCACGCATGCGCGGCGGCGGAGACTATTGGAGCTACTGTACGTCGTGACGTAAGTCGGACACGTAAGCGGAAGTCATATCGTCTAGGAGAAGCTCGGGTTTTATTTCGGTACCCCGGTTCATTCTCAGCACCGTTATCAGCACCACTACCGATATCGTCATGGCGGAGTACACCAGGAAGCTGCTCACACCGCTTCCTGTCACGTGTTAGTCTATGATTAGCACACGCAGATAATAGGTTCACTCGTAATATAGGTATATATATATATATATATATATATATATATATATTATTTTCACATTTTATTAAAAACGGCTGGGACTCGTATGGTTAATCCTTTGAACCCATAACCATTTGAGTCCATTATTCCCGCTGAATCACAAAAGGCATTAATTAATAATTAAATAATTAACAATTAACATAATAATTAAAATATATATTTAGGTTTGATAGTAGGTGTATAGATTTGTACAACTCGTATAGATTTGTGTATGTTTTAAATGAGCGATACTTGTAAAGCCTACGACGTATGCCTATATTAGTAACTAATCTTAATATAGCTTAATATAAATTATTAGATACAATATAAGTTATGCGATAATAGTGCGCCATGGCGCAATATAGTAGCACAGTGATATGGTATATTATTTACAATCTAGTAAATATTGTAAACAATAGAATGCATAATTTAAATATATATATATATATAATTACCGTTATCAATAATTATTTTGTCAACTACGGTATACGTTTTTCCGAAGATTGTATTTCTCGCCATTATATGAACAATAACCCTATCCGAGACGTCGTATCTAGTAATAAGAAATTTATAATTATATATATATATACGTATAATATTACGTCGTATATATATATATATACTGACTATCATATACGGATAAATTAGGTTTATATTCAGGAAAAATATCAATAAATAGGTGATAAAGTAAACATATACAATAAAGTTTAAGTGATAACTCTGAAGTACAATATTTGTTTACCGAGAATAATGTGTATTGTCATTTTCAATGGTCGTACTGAAGAGTTAGACATACATACTAAGGCTGCTTCGGTTGAACAAAGTGTCAGTATTAGGCTTTGGAAGATATCCATCAATATAGATTGATAGTATCAAAGTAGAGCTTAATTTAACGGGATATATATAACCTATAGGATCTATCGAGTAGTTTACTTCTTAATATTCTTAATATGGGCAGTTTGTATAGACTCGAATATCATATAATATTATCATTATTATTATAAATATTATATATATATATATTACGATTACAATAGCTAATACAACTCTACAATGAAAACGAGTGAGTTGCAAACCTCTCGTCGTGTACGACTTTAATTCTACTGGAGCCGTTATCGTTGAGGTACGACAGAATGTCGGAGTGTTCAACGTCGTAGTACCAACTTATCTCAGGTTTAGGCACCCCTTCCGCGTCAGCCCATATCAGATCTCCTATAGGGTGATATTAAGATACTCTTTCAACGTTAATACGTATTTATATTAGTGGATTTATTAGGCGTATATAGAATAGCTGTTCCCTTACAATGTTCAGCTGAAAATGTCAGCCAAATTTTCAGCTGCCCGTAGGGGATAAATGAGACACTGTTAAATTTGTTAAATTGTCCTATACAAATTGTTCCGATAATATTTGTAAGAAAATATTGTATTCTATTATCTATTACGATATACTTAACATGGTAAATGCCTAAAATGATATATATATATATATATTTATTATTATATACGGCTATAGCCGTAGTAGGTATAAGTGTTTGTAAAAAGTGACTCAATTTTCCCCATATAAAGTAACATTTATATTTCCCCCCGGTGAAATTTAAAACATGAACTGAGCGGATATTTATAATACGATATTAATATCGGTTATATCTATAGATATATCATATATATATATATTCTATAGGATATAATTCGATGAAATGCGAAATGCAACTCACGCCAAATTTCAAATAGGGCGGGAGGGTGAGGGGGAGGGTGGGCTGGGTAAGTCGTGTTTTAATAAATCACGCTACAATTACGATTACGATATAGGATATAAATAAATAACGCAATATTAATCATAATTCGATGAATGGCGAAATGCAGCTCGGCCCAAAAATCCTTTAAGGGCGGGTGGGAGTGGGGGAGGGCGGGCGGGGTAGTCGTGTTTTTACTATTTGTACCATTTATTCTTCGTATTAATTATATCTATATATAGGTCAACTATCGTGTCCTCGATGCAGACACACGACCCGCCTATTGTTAGCAACACCACATTGACAAGTCGCACTCGCTGTATTCCGTTACCTAATTCATATAGATATTGGTTGGGTTTGGGTTTGGGTTTGGGTTTAGGTTTATGTTTGAGTTTGGATTTGTGTTTTGGTTTATGTTTGAGTTTGGGTTTGGGTTTATGTTCGAGTTTGGGTTTGGGTTTGGGTTTATGTTTGAGTTTGGGTTTGTGTTTTTACTATAATATAGTACATTTTTTTGGCCGGTATTTTTAATACATAGGGGTGGGTTTGAAAATAGTGTATAACTCCGTAATTATAGAAATACGCATATCGTTACTTACCCATTTACTCTTCGTATTAATTATATCTACGTTAATAATAATACGGTGAATATGGTGTATATGTACATACGAGCGAGTATGGGTGATCGTACCGTTTCTCGCAATTTTCTATGTTTTAATATATATATATATATATATATATATATATATATTATAAAATGATATATATATATATATATTTATTATTATATACGGCTATAGCCGTAGTAGGTATAAGTGTTTGTAAAAAGTGACTCAATTTTCCCCATATAAAGTAACATTTATATTTCCCCCCGGTTAAATTTAAAACATGAACTGAGCGGATATTTATAATACGATATTAATATCGGTTATATCTATAGATATATCATATATATATATATTCTATAGGATATAATTCGATGAAATGCGAAATGCAACTCACGCCAAATTTCAAATAGGGCGGGAGGGTGAGGGGGAGGGTGGGCTGGGTAAGTCGTGTTTTAATAAATCACGCTACAATTACGATTACGATATAGGATATAAATAAATAACGCAATATTAATCATAATTCGATGAATGGCGAAATGCAGCTCGGCCCAAAAATCCTTTAAGGGCGGGTGGGAGTGGGGGAGGGCGGGCGGGGTAGTCGTGTTTTTACTATTTGTACCATTTATTCTTCGTATTAATTATATCTATATATAGGTCAACTATCGTGTCCTCGATGCAGACACACGACCCGCCTATTGTTAGCAACACCAAATTGACAAGTCGCATTCGCTGTATTCCGTTACCTAATTCATATATATATTATTTGGGTTTGGGTTTGGGTTTGGGTTTAGGTTTATGTTTGAGTTTGGATTTGTGTTTTGGTTTATGTTTGAGTTTGGGTTTGGGTTTATGTTCGAGTTTGGGTTTGGGTTTGGGTTTATGTTTGAGTTTGGGTTTGTGTTTTTACTATAATATAGTACATTTTTTTGGCCGGTATTTTTAATACATAGGGGTGGGTTTGAAAATAGTTTATAACTCCGTAATTATAGAAATACGCATATCGTTACTTACCCATTTACTCTTCGTATTAATTATATCTACGTTAATAATAATACGGTGAATATGGTGTATATGTACATACGAGCGAGTATGGGTGATCGTACCGTTTCTCGCAATTTTCTATGTTTTAATATATATATATATATATATTATTACGTATAGTATTTTATTGATTTTTTTATAAATTCTTTAAATATTATTAGAATATTATTGATTATTTTATAAATTCTATTATATTTTAACATTGATTTTACATTATAATATTCATATATGTATTTGTTTGATTATTACATTGTATATATTGCAACATTGATTTTACATTGTATATATTTTCACATTGTTTATTTTATAAATTCTATTATATTTTATCATTGATTTTACATTATAATATTCATATATGTATTTGTTTGATTATTACATTGTATATATTGCAACATTGATTTTACATTGTATATATTTTCACATTGTTTATTCTATAAATTCTATTATATTTTATCATTGATTTTACATTATAATATTCATATATGTATTTGTTTGATTATTACATTGTATATATTGCAACATTGATTTTACATTGTATATATTTTCACATTGTTTATTCTATAAATTCTATTATATTTTATCATTGATTTTACATTATAATATTCATATATGTATTTGTTTGATTATTACATTATATATATTGCAACATTGATTTTACATTGTATATATTTGCATATTGTTTATTTTATAAATTCTATTATATTTTAACATTGATTTAATAAAATAAGATTTAATATATAATATAATTTTATTTAATATATATATATATATATATATATGTTATTTATTTATGAATATATTCAATGATATTTAAAATAAGCGTTTCACTGCTCCTATTTTTAATACAGCTCCTCCATGTCAGGAAATTAGAATTAGTTGTATATATATATATATAGTGTGCATTACTTATAGTGAACATATATTAAATTCAACGTAACTCATTAACGATTGTTTAAATGAGTATAACGGATATTGTATATTACATATTTTCTGATGAAACTTCACAATGATGTTTATTATAACATTAATGAATTAGGTGACATACTATAAATGAGATAGCAACACTCTCAGTAACGGGATACCCTATTCTTAATTACTTACCACTTCTTAAATAATTAGATAAAACAATGTTATACGACACCTTTATAATATTATAATATATATATATATATATATATATATATATATATATAAAAGACCAATAAGTCTTAAGACTAATTAGTCAATATTAATGAAAACAGGGTTATTATCACAATTATTATTTATTATATACATAAGTTAGGACATACGATTACAGTGATATGATTACGTGTTGTTGTTGTTGTGGTTCACGCATGCGCGGCGGCGGAGACTATTGGAGCTACTGTACGTCGTGACGTAAGTCGGACACGTAAGCGGAAGTCATATCGTCTAGGAGAAGCTCGGGTTTTATTTCGGTACCCCGGTTCATTCTCAGCACCGTTATCAGCACCACTACCGATATCGTCATGGCGGCGTACACCAGGAAGCTGCTCAAACCGCTTCCTGTCACGTGTTAGTCTATGATTAGCACACGCAGATAATAGGTTCACTCGTAATATAGGTATATATATATATATATATATATATATATATATTATTTTCACATTTTATTAAAAACGGCTGGGACTCGTATGGTTAATCCTTTGAACCCATAACCATTTGAGTCCATTATTCCCGCTGAATCACAAAAGGCATTAATTAATAATTAAATAATTAACAATTAACATAATAATTAAAATATATATTTAGGTTTGATAGTAGGTGTATAGATTTGTACAACTCGTATAGATTTGTGTATGTTTTAAATGAGCGATACTTGTAAAGCCTACGACGTATGCCTATATTAGTAACTAATCTTAATATAGCTTAATATAAATTATTAGATACAATATAAGTTATGCGATAATAGTGCGCCATGGCGCAATATAGTAGCACAGTGATATGGTATATTATTTACAATCTAGTAAATATTGTAAAAAATAGAATGCATAATTTAAATATATATATATATATAATTACCGTTATCAATAATTATTTTGTCAACTACGGTATACGTTTTTCCGAAGATTGTATTTCTCGCCATTATATGAACAATAACCCTATCCGAGACGTCGTATCTAGTAATAAGAAATTTATAATTATATATATATATACGTATAATATTACGTCGTATATATATATATACTGACTATCATATACGGATAAATTAGGTTTATATTCAGGAAAAATATCAATAAATAGGTGATAAAGTAAACATATACAATAAAGTTTAAGTGATAACTCTGAAGTACAATATTTGTTTACCGAGAATAATGTGTATTGTCATTTTCAATGGTCGTACTGAAGAGTTAGACATACATACTAAGGCTGCTTCGGTTGAACAAAGTGTCAGTATTGAGCTTTGGAAGATATCCATCAATATAGATTGATAGTATCAAAGTAGAGCTTAATTTAACGGGATATATATAACCTATAGGATCTATCGAGTAGTTTACTTCTTAATATTCTTAATATGGGCAGTTTGTATAGACTCGAATATCATATAATATTATCATTATTATTATAAATATTATATATATATATATTACGATTACAATAGCGAATACAACTCTACAATGAAAACGAGTGAGTTGCAAACCTCTCGTCGTGTACGACTTTAATTCTACTGGAGCCGTTATCGTTGAGGTACGACAGAATGTCGGAGTGTTCAACGTCGTAGTACCACCTTATCTCAGGTTTAGGCACCCCTTCCGCGTCAGCCCATATCAGATCTCCTATAGGGTGATATTAAGATACTCTTTCAACGTTAATACGTATTTATATTAGTGGATTTATTAGGCGTATATAGAATAGCTGTTCCCTTACAATGTTCAGCTGAAAATGTCAGCCACATTTTCAGCTGCCCGTAGGGGATAAATGAGACACTGTTAAATTTGTTAAATTGTCCTATACAAATTGTTCCGATAATATTTGTAAGAAAATATTGTATTCTATTATCTATTACGATATACTTAACATGGTAAATGCCTAAAATGATATATATATATATATATTTATTATTATATACGGCTATAGCCGTAGTAGGTATAAGTGTTTGTAAAAAGTGACTCAATTTTCCCCATATAAAGTAACATTTATATTTCCCCCCGGTGAAATTTAAAACATGAACTGAGCGGATATTTATAATACGATATTAATATCGGTTATATCTATAGATATATCATATATATATATATATTCTATAGGATATAATTCGATGAAATGCGAAATGCAACTCACGCCAAATTTCAAATAGGGCGGGAGGGTGAGGGGGAGGGTGGGCTGGGTAAGTCGTGTTTTAATAAATCACGCTACAATTACGATTACGATATAGGATATAAATAAATAACGCAATATTAATCATAATTCGATGAATGGCGAAATGCAGCTCGGCCCAAAAATCCTTTAAGGGCGGGTGGGAGTGGGGGAGGGCGGGCGGGGTAGTCGTGTTTTTACTATTTGTACCATTTATTCTTCGTATTAATTATATCTATATATAGGTCAACTATCGTGTCCTCGATGCAGACACACGACCGCCTATTGTTAGCAACACCACATTGACAAGTCGCATTCGCTGTATTCCGTTACCTAATTCATATAGATATTGGTTGGGTTTGGGTTTGGGTTTGGGTTTAGGTTTATGTTTGAGTTTGGATTTGTGTTTTGGTTTATGTTTGAGTTTGGGTTTGGGTTTATGTTCGAGTTTGGGTTTGGGTTTGGGTTTATGTTTGAGTTTGGGTTTGTGTTTTTACTATAATATAGTACATTTTTTTGGCCGGTATTTTTAATACATAGGGGTGGGTTTGAAAATAGTGTATAACTCCGTAATTATAGAAATACGCATATCGTTACTTACCCATTTACTCTTCGTATTAATTATATCTACGTTAATAATAATACGGTGAATATGGTGTATATGTACATACGAGCGAGTATGGGTGATCGTACCGTTTCTCGCAATTTTCTATGTTTTAATATATATATATATATATATATATATATATATTATTACGTATAGTATTTTATTGATTTTTTTATAAATTCTATTATATTTTAACATTGATTTTACATTATACTATTAATATTAGAATATTATTGATTATTTTATAAATTCTATTATATTTTAACATTGATTTTACATTATAATATTCATATATGTATTTGTTTGATTATTACATTGTATATATTGCAACATTGATTTTACATTGTATATATTTTCACATTGTTTATTCTATAAATTCTATTATATTTTATCATTGATTTTACATTATAATATTCATATATGTATTTGTTTGATTATTACATTGTATATATTGCAACATTGATTTTACATTGTATATATTTGCATATTGTTTATTTTATAAATTCTATTATATTTTAACATTGATTTAATAAAATAAGATTTAATATATAATATAATTTTATTTAATATATATATATATATATATGTTATTTATTTATGAATATATTCAATGATATTTAAAATAAGCGTTTCACTGCTCCTATTTTTAATACAGCTCCTCCATGTCAGGAAATTAGAATTAGTTGTATATATATATATATAGTGTGCATTACTTATAGTGAAAATATATTAAATTCAACGTAACTCATTAACGATTGTTTAAATGAGTATAACGGATATTGTATATTACATATTTTCTGATGAAACTTCACAATGATGTTTATTATAACATTAATGAATTAGGTGACATACTATAAATGAGATAGCAACACTCTCAGTAACGGGATACCCTATTCTTAATTACTTACCAATTCTTAAATAATTAGATAAAACAATGTTATACGACACCTTTATAATATTATAATATATATATATATATATATATATATACATACATATATATATATATATATATATAAAAGACCAATAAGTCTTAAGACTAGTTAGTCAATATTAATGAAAACAGGGTTATTATCACAATTATTATTTATTATATACATAAGTTAGGACATACGATTACAGTGATATGATTACGTGTTGTTGTTGTTGTGGTTCACGCATGCGCGGCGGCCGAGACTATTGGAGCTACTGTACGTCGTGACGTAAGTCGGACACGTAAGCGGAAGTCATATCGTCTAGGAGAAGCTCGGGTTTTATTTCGGTACCCCGGTTCATTCTCAGCACCGTTATCAGCACCACTACCGATATCGTCATGGCGGCGTACACCAGGAAGCTGTTCACACCGCTTCCTGTCACGTGTTAGTCTATGATTAGCACACGCAGATAATAGGTTCACTCGTAATATAGGTATATATATATATATATATATATATATTATTTTCACATTTTATTAAAAACGGCTGGGACTCGTATGGTTAATCCTTTGAACCCATAACCATTTGAGTCCATTATTCCCGCTGAATCACAAAAGGCATTAATTAATAATTAAATAATTAACAATTAACATAATAATTAAAATATATATTTAGGTTTGATAGTAGGTGTATAGATTTGTACAACTCGTATAGATTTGTGTATGTTTTAAATGAGCGATACTTGTAAAGCCTACGACGTATGCCTATATTAGTAACTAATCTTAATATAGCTTAATATAAATTATTAGATACAATATAAGTTATGCGATAATAGTGCGCCATGGCGCAATATAGTAGCACAGTGATATGATATATTATTTACAATCTAGTAAATATTGTAAACAATAGAATGCATAATTTAAATATATATATATATAATTACCGTTATCAATAATTATTTTGTCAACTACGGTATACGTTTTTCCGAAGATTGTATTTCTCGCCATTATATGAACAATAACCCTATCCGAGACTTCGTATCTAGTAATAAGAAATTTATAATTATATATATATATACGTATAATATTACGTCGTATATATATACCGACTATCATATACGGATAAATTAGGTTTATATTCAGGAAAAATATCAATAAATAGGTGATAAAGTAAACATATACAATACAGTTTAAGTGATAACTCTGAAGTACAATATTTGTTTACCGAGAATAATGTGTATTGTCATTTTCAATGGTCGTACTGAAGAGTTAGACATATATACTAAGGCTGCTTCGGTTGAACAAAGTGTCAGTAATGAGCTTTGGAAGATATACATCAATATACATAGATAGTATCAAAGTAGAGCTTAATTTAACGGGATATATATAACCTATAGGATCTATAGATATATCGAGTAGTTTACTTCTTAATATTCTTAATATGGGCAGTTTGTATAGACTCGAATATCATATAATATTATCATTATTATTATAAATATTATATATATATATATATTACGATTACAATAGCGAATACAACTCTACAATGAAAACGAGTGAGTTGCAAACCTCTCGTCGTGTACGACTTTAATTCTACTGGAGCCGTTATCGTTGAGGTACGACAGAATGTTGGAGTGTTCAACGTCGTAGTACCAACTTATCTCAGGTTTAGGCACCCCTTCCGCGTCAGCCCATATCAGATCTCCTATAGGGTGATATTAAGATACTCTTTCAACGTTAATACGTATTTATATTAGTGGATTTATTAGGCGTATATAGAATAGCTGTTCCCTTACAATGTTCAGCTGAAAATGTCAGCCACATTTTCAGCTGCCCGTAGGGGATAAATGAGACACTGTTAAATTTGTTAAATTGTCCTATACAAATTGTTCCGATAATATTTGTAAGAAAATATTATATTCTATTATCTATTACGATATACTTAACATGGTAAATGACTAAAATGATATATATATATATATATATTTATTATTATATACGGCTATAGCCGTAGTAGGTATAAGTGTTTGTAAAAAGTGACTCAATTTTCCCCATATAAAGTAACATTTATATTTCCCCCCGGTTAAATTTAAAACATGAACTGAGCGGATATTTATAATACGATATTAATATCGGTTATATCTATAGATATATCATATATATATATATTCTATAGGATATAATTCGATGAAATGCGAAATGCAACTCACGCCAAATTTCAAATAGGGCGGGAGGGTGAGGGGGAGGGTGGGCTGGGTAAGTCGTGTTTTAATAAATCACGCTACAATTACGATTACGATATAGGATATAAATAAATAACGCAATATTAATCATAATTCGATGAATGGCGAAATGCAGCTCGGCCCAAAAATCCTTTAAGGGCGGGTGGGAGTGGGGGAGGGCGGGCGGGGTAGTCGTGTTTTTACTATTTGTACCATTTATTCTTCGTATTAATTATATCTATATATAGGTCAACTATCGTGTCCTCGATGCAGACACACGACCCGCCTATTGTTAGCAACACCACATTGACAAGTCGCATTCGCTGTATTCCGTTACCTAATTCATATAGATATTGGTTGGGTTTGGGTTTGGGTTTGGGTTTAGGTTTATGTTTGAGTTTGGATTTGTGTTTTGGTTTATGTTTGAGTTTGGGTTTGGGTTTATGTTCGAGTTTGGGTTTGGGTTTGGGTTTATGTTTGAGTTTGGGTTTGTGTTTTTACTATAATATAGTACATTTTTTTGGCCGGTATTTTTAATACATAGGGGTGGGTTTGAAAATAGTGTATAACTCCGTAATTATAGAAATACGCATATCGTTACTTACCCATTTACTCTTCGTATTAATTATATCTACGTTAATAATAATACGGTGAATATGGTGTATATGTACATACGAGCGAGTATGGGTGATCGTACCGTTTCTCGCAATTTTCTATGTTTTAATATATATATATATATATATTATTACGTATAGTATTTTATTGATTTTTTTATAAATTCTTTAAATATTATTAGAATATTATTGATTATTTTATAAATTCTATTATATTTTAACATTGATTTTACATTATAATATTCATATATGTATTTGTTTGATTATTACATTGTATATATTGCAACATTGATTTTACATTGTATATATTTTCACATTGTTTATTTTATAAATTCTATTATATTTTATCATTGATTTTACATTATAATATTCATATATGTATTTGTTTGATTATTACATTGTATATATTGCAACATTGATTTTACATTGTATATATTTTCACATTGTTTATTCTATAAATTCTATTATATTTTATCATTGATTTTACATTATAATATTCATATATGTATTTGTTTGATTATTACATTATATATATTGCAACATTGATTTTACATTGTATATATTTGCATATTGTTTATTTTATAAATTCTATTATATTTTAACATTGATTTAATAAAATAAGATTTAATATATAATATAATTTTATTTAATATATATATATATATATATGTTATTTATTTATGAATATATTCAATGATATTTAAAATAAGCGTTTCACTGCTCCTATTTTTAATACAGCTCCTCCATGTCAGGAAATTAGAATTAGTTGTATATATATATATATAGTGTGCATTACTTATAGTGAACATATATTAAATTCAACGTAACTCATTAACGATTGTTTAAATGAGTATAACGGATATTGTATATTACATATTTTCTGATGAAACTTCACAATGATGTTTATTATAACATTAATGAATTAGGTGACATACTATAAATGAGATAGCAACACTCTCAGTAACGGGATACCCTATTCTTAATTACTTACCACTTCTTAAATAATTAGATAAAACAATGTTATACGACACCTTTATAATATTATAATATATATATATATATATATATATATATATATATATATATATATATATATATATATATATAAAAGACCAATAAGTCTTAAGACTAATTAGTCAATATTAATGAAAACAGGGTTATTATCACAATTATTATTTATTATATACATAAGTTAGGACATACGATTACAGTGATATGATTACGTGTTGTTGTTGTTGTGGTTCACGCATGCGCGGCGGCGGAGACTATTGGAGCTACTGTACGTCGTGACGTAAGTCGGACACGTAAGCGGAAGTCATATCGTCTAGGAGAAGCTCGGGTTTTATTTCGGTACCCCGGTTCATTCTCAGCACCGTTATCAGCACCACTACCGATATCGTCATGGCGGCGTACACCAGGAAGCTGCTCACACCGCTTCCTGTCACGTGTTAGTCTATGATTAGCACACGCAGATAATAGGTTCACTCGTAATATAGGTATATATATATATATATATATATATATTATTTTCACATTTTATTAAAAACGGCTGGGACTCGTATGGTTAATCCTTTGAACCCATAACCATTTGAGTCCATTATTCCCGCTGAATCACAAAAGGCATTAATTAATAATTAAATAATTAACAATTAACATAATAATTAAAATATATATTTAGGTTTGATAGTAGGTGTATAGATTTCTACAACTCGTATAGATTTGTGTATGTTTTAAATGAGCGATACTTGTAAAGCCTACGACGTATGCCTATATTAGTAACTAATCTTAATATAGCTTAATATAAATTATTAGATACAATATAAGTTATGCGATAATAGTGCGCCATGGCGCAATATAGTAGCACAGTGATATGGTATATTATTTACAATCTAGTAAATATTGTAAACAATAGAATGCATAATTTAAATATATATATATATATAATTACCGTTATCAATAATTATTTTGTCAACTACGGTATACGTTTTTCCGAAGATTGTATTTCTCGCCATTATATGAACAATAACCCTATCCGAGACGTCGTATCTAGTAATAAGAAATTTATAATTATATATATATATACGTATAATATTACGTCGTATATATATATATACTGACTATCATATACGGATAAATTAGGTTTATATTCAGGAAAAATATCAATAAATAGGTGATAAAGTAAACATATACAATAAAGTTTAAGTGATAACTCTGAAGTACAATATTTGTTTACCGAGAATAATGTGTATTGTCATTTTCAATGGTCGTACTGAAGAGTTAGACATACATACTAAGGCTGCTTCGGTTGAACAAAGTGTCAGTATTGAGCTTTGGAAGATATCCATCAATATAGATTGATAGTATCAAAGTAGAGCTTAATTTAACGGGATATATATAACCTATAGGATCTATCGAGTAGTTTACTTCTTAATATTCTTAATATGGGCAGTTTGTATAGACTCGAATATCATATAATATTATCATTATTATTATAAATATTATATATATATATATATTACGATTACAATAGCGAATACAACTCTACAATGAAAACGAGTGAGTTGCAAACCTCTCGTCGTGTACGACTTTAATTCTACTGGAGCCGTTATCGTTGAGGTACGACAGAATGTCGGAGTGTTCAACGTCGTAGTACCACCTTATCTCAGGTTTAGGCACCCCTTCCGCGTCAGCCCATATCAGATCTCCTATAGGGTGATATTAAGATACTCTTTCAACGTTAATACGTATTTATATTAGTGGATTTATTAGGCGTATATAGAATAGCTGTTCCCTTACAATGTTCAGCTGAAAATGTCAGCCACATTTTCAGCTGCCCGTAGGGGATAAATGAGACACTGTTACATTTGTTAAATTGTCCTATACAAATTGTTCCGATAATATTTGTAAGAAAATATTATATTCTATTATCTATTACGATATACTTAACATGGTAAATGCCTAAAATGATATATATATATATATATATTTATTATTATATACGGCTATAGCCGTAGTAGGTATAAGTGTTTGTAAAAAGTGACTCAATTTTCCCCATATAAAGTAACATTTATATTTCCCCCCGGTTAAATTTAAAACATGAACTGAGCGGATATTTATAATACGATATTAATATCGGTTATATCTATAGATATATCATATATATATATATTCTATAGGATATAATTCGATGAAATGCGAAATGCAACTCACGCCAAATTTCAAATAGGGCGGGAGGGTGAGGGGGAGGGTGGGCTGGGTAAGTCGTGTTTTAATAAATCACGCTACAATTACGATTACGATATAGGATATAAATAAATAACGCAATATTAATCATAATTCGATGAATGGCGAAATGCAGCTCGGCCCAAAAATCCTTTAAGGGCGGGTGGGAGTGGGGGAGGGCGGGCGGGTTAGTCGTGTTTTTACTATTTGTACCATTTATTCTTCGTATTAATTATATCTATATATAGGTCAACTATCGTGTCCTCGATGCAGACACACGACCCACCTATTGTTAGCAACACCAAATTGACAAGTCGCATTCGCTGTATTCCGTTACCTAATTCATATAGATATTGGTTGGGTTTGGGTTTGGGTTTGGGTTTAGGTTTATGTTTGAGTTTGGATTTGTGTTTTGGTTTATGTTTGAGTTTGGGTTTGGGTTTATGTTCGAGTTTGGGTTTGTGTTTTTACTATAATATAGTACATTTTTTTGGCCGGTATTTTTAATACATAGGGGTGGGTTTGAAAATAGTGTATAACTCCGTAATTATAGAAATACGCATATCGTTACTTACCCATTTACTCTTCGTATTAATTATATCTACGTTAATAATAATACGGTGAATATGGTGTATATGTACATACGAGCGAGTATGGGTGATCGTACCGTTTCTCGCAATTTTCTATGTTTTAATATATATATATATATATATATATATTATTACGTATAGTATTTTATTGATTTTTTTATAAATTCTATTATATTTTAACATTGATTTTACATTATACTATTAATATTAGAATATTATTGATTATTTTATAAATTCTATTATATTTTAACATTGATTTTACATTATAATATTCATATATGTATTTGTTTGATTATTACATTGTATATATTGCAACATTGATTTTACATTGTATATATTTTCACATTGTTTATTCTATAAATTCTATTATATTTTATCATTGATTTTACATTATAATATTCATATATGTATTTGTTTGATTATTACATTGTATATATTGCAACATTGATTTTACATTGTATATATTTGCATATTGTTTATTTTATAAATTCTATTATATTTTAACATTGATTTAATAAAATAAGATTTAATATATAATATAATTTTATTTAATATATATATATATATATATGTTATTTATTTATGAATATATTCAATGATATTTAAAATAAGCGTTTCACTGCTCCTATTTTTAATACAGCTCCTCCATGTCAGGAAATTAGAATTAGTTGTATATATATATATATATATAGTGTGCATTACTTATAGTGAAAATATATTAAATTCAACGTAACTCATTAACGATTGTTTAAATGAGTATAACGGATATTGTATATTACATATTTTCTGATGAAACTTCACAATGATGTTTATTATAACATTAATGAATTAGGTGACATACTATAAATGAGATAACAACACTCTCAGTAACGGGATACCCTATTCTTAATTACTTACCACTTCTTAAATAATTAGATAAAACAATGTTATACGACACCTTTATAATATTATAATATATATATATATATATATATATATATATATATATATATATAAAAGACCAATAAGTCTTAAGACTAATTAGTCAATATTAATGAAAACAGGGTTATTATCACAATTATTATTTATTATATACATAAGTTAGGACATACGATTACAGTGATATGATTACGTGTTGTTTTTGTTGTGGTTCACGCATGCGCGGCGGCGGAGACTATTGGAGCTACTGTACGTCGTGACGTAAGTCGGACACGTAAGCGGAAGTCATATCGTCTAGGAGAAGCTCGGGTTTTATTTCGGTACCCCGGTTCATTCTCAGCACCGTTATCAGCACCACTACCGATATCGTCATGGCGGCGTACACCAGGAAGCTGCTCACACCGCTTCCTGTCACGTGTTAGTCTATGATTAGCACACGCAGATAATAGGTTCAATCGTAATATAGGTATATATATATATATATATATATATATATATATATATTATTTTCACATTTTATTAAAAACGGCTGGGACTCGTATGGTTAATCCTTTGAACCCATAACCATTTGAGTCCATTATTCCCGCTGAATCACAAAAGGCATTAATTAATAATTAAATAATTAACAATTAACATAATAATTAAAATATATATTTAGGTTTGATAGTAGGTGTATAGATTTGTACAACTCGTATAGATTTGTGTATGTTTTAAATGAGCGATACTTGTAAAGCCTACGACGTATGCCTATATTAGTAACTAATCTTAATATAGCTTAATATAAATTATTAGATACAATATAAGTTATGCGATAATAGTGCGCCATGGCGCAATATAGTAGCACAGTGATATGGTATATTATTTACAATCTAGTAAATATTGTAAACAATAGAATGCATAATTTAAATATATATATATATAATTACCGTTATCAATAATTATTTTGTCAACTACGGTATACGTTTTTCCGAAGATTGTATTTCTCGCCATTATATGAACAATAACCCTATCCGAGACTTCGTATCTAGTAATAAGAAATTTATAATTATATATATATATACGTATAATATTACGTCGTATATATATACCGACTATCATATACGGATAAATTAGGTTTATATTCAGGAAAAATATCAATAAATAGGTGATAAAGTAAACATATACAATACAGTTTAAGTGATAACTCTGAAGTACAATATTTGTTTACCGAGAATAATGTGTATTGTCATTTTCAATGGTCGTACTGAAGAGTTAGACATATATACTAAGGCTGCTTCGGTTGAACAAAGTGTCAGTAATGAGCTTTGGAAGATATACATCAATATACATAGATAGTATCAAAGTAGAGCTTAATTTAACGGGATATATATAACCTATAGGATCTATAGATATATCGAGTAGTTTACTTCTTAATATTCTTAATATGGGCAGTTTGTATAGACTCGAATATCATATAATATTATCATTATTATTATAAATATTATATATATATATATTACGATTACAATAGCGAATACAACTCTACAATGAAAACGAGTGAGTTGCAAACCTCTCGTCGTGTACGACTTTAATTCTACTGGAGCCGTTATCGTTGAGGTACGACAGAATGTCGGAGTGTTCAACGTCGTAGTACCAACTTATCTCAGGTT
Organism: Osedax fenrisi; assembly: GCA_964019155.1. Classification (NCBI taxonomy): domain Eukaryota; kingdom Metazoa; phylum Annelida; class Polychaeta; order Sabellida; family Siboglinidae; genus Osedax; species Osedax fenrisi. The sequence goes on from OZ025243.1 coordinate 85,472,462, forward strand.
TAGGCACCCCTTCCGCGTCAGCCCATATCAGATCTCCTATAGGGTGATATTAAGATACTCTTTCAACGTTAATACGTATTTATATTAGTGGATTTATTAGGCGTATATAGAATAGCTGTTCCCTTTCAATGTTCAGCTGAAAATGTCAGCCACATTTTCAGCTGCCCGTAGGGGATAAATGAGACACTGTTAAATTTGTTAAATTGTCCTATACAAATTGTTCCGATAATATTTGTAAGAAAATATTATATTCTATTATCTATTACGATATACTTAACATGGTAAATGACTAAAATGATATATATATATATATATTTATTATTATATACGGCTATAGCCGTAGTAGGTATAAGTGTTTGTAAAAAGTGACTCAATTTTCCCCATATAAAGTAACATTTATATTTCCCCCCGGTTAAATTTAAAACATGAACTGAGCGGATATTTATAATACGATATTAATATCGGTTATATCTATAGATATATCATATATATATATATTCTATAGGATATAATTCGATGAAATGCGAAATGCAACTCACGCCAAATTTCAAATAGGGCGGGAGGGTGAGGGGGAGGGTGGGCTGGGTAAGTCGTGTTTTAATAAATCACGCTACAATTACGATTACGATATAGGATATAAATAAATAACGCAATATTAATCATAATTCGATGAATGGCGAAATGCAGCTCGGCCCAAAAATCCTTTAAGGGCGGGTGGGAGTGGGGGAGGGCGGGCGGGGTAGTCGTGTTTTTACTATTTGTACCATTTATTCTTCGTATTAATTATATCTATATATAGGTCAACTATCGTGTCCTCGATGCAGACACACGACCCGCCTATTGTTAGCAACACCACATTGACAAGTCGCATTCGCTGTATTCCGTTACCTAATTCATATAGATATTGGTTGGGTTTGGGTTTGGGTTTGGGTTTAGGTTTATGTTTGAGTTTGGATTTGTGTTTTGGTTTATGTTTGAGTTTGGGTTTGGGTTTATGTTCGAGTTTGGGTTTGGGTTTGGGTTTATGTTTGAGTTTGGGTTTGTGTTTTTACTATAATATAGTACATTTTTTTGGCCGGTATTTTTAATACATAGGGGTGGGTTTGAAAATAGTGTATAACTCCGTAATTATAGAAATACGCATATCGTTACTTACCCATTTACTCTTCGTATTAATTATATCTACGTTAATAATAATACGGTGAATATGGTGTATATGTACATACGAGCGAGTATGGGTGATCGTACCGTTTCTCGCAATTTTCTATGTTTTAATATATATATATATATATATATATATATTATTACGTATAGTATTTTATTGATTTTTTTATAAATTCTATTATATTTTAACATTGATTTTACATTATACTATTAATATTAGAATATTATTGATTATTTTATAAATTCTATTATATTTTAACATTGATTTTACATTATAATATTCATATATGTATTTGTTTGATTATTACATTGTATATATTGCAACATTGATTTTACATTGTATATATTTTCACATTGTTTATTCTATAAATTCTATTATATTTTATCATTGATTTTACATTATAATATTCATATATGTATTTGTTTGATTATTACATTGTATATATTGCAACATTGATTTTACATTGTATATATTTGCATATTGTTTATTTTATAAATTCTATTATATTTTAACATTGATTTAATAAAATAAGATTTAATATATAATATAATTTTATTTAATATATATATATATATATATGTTATTTATTTATGAATATATTCAATGATATTTAAAATAAGCGTTTCACTGCTCCTATTTTTAATACAGCTCCTCCATGTCAGGAAATTAGAATTAGTTGTATATATATATATAGTGTGCATTACTTATAGTGAAAATATATTAAATTCAACGTAACTCATTAACGATTGTTTAAATGAGTATAACGGATATTGTATATTACATATTTTCTGATGAAACTTCACAATGATGTTTATTATAACATTAATGAATTAGGTGACATACTATAAATGAGATAACAACACTCTCAGTAACGGGATACCCTATTCTTAATTACTTACCACTTCTTAAATAATTAGATAAAACAATGTTATACGACACCTTTATAATATTATAATATATATATATATATATATATATATATATATATAAAAGACCAATAAGTCTTAAGACTAATTAGTCAATATTAATGAAAACAGGGTTATTATCACAATTATTATTTATTATATACATAAGTTAGGACATACGATTACAGTGATATGATTACGTGTTGTTTTTGTTGTGGTTCACGCATGCGCGGCGGCGGAGACTATTGGAGCTACTGTACGTCGTGACGTAAGTCGGACACGTAAGCGGAAGTCATATCGTCTAGGAGAAGCTCGGGTTTTATTTCGGTACCCCGGTTCATTCTCAGCACCGTTATCAGCACCACTACCGATATCGTCATGGCGGCGTACACCAGGAAGCTGCTCACACCGCTTCCTGTCACGTGTTAGTCTATGATTAGCACACGCAGATAATAGGTTCACTCGTAATATAAAGTCGTGTTTTAATAAATGACGCTACAATTACGATTACGATATAGGATATAAATAAATAACGCAATATTAATCATAATTCGATGAATGGCGAAATGCAGCTCGGCCCAAAAATCCTTTAAGGGCGGGTGGGAGTGGGGGAGGGCGGGCGGGTTAGTCGTGTTTTTACTATTTGTACCATTTATTCTTCGTATTAATTATATCTATATATAGGTCAACTATCGTGTCCTCGATGCAGACACACGACCCGCCTATTGTTAGAAACACCACATTGACAAGTCGCATTCGCTGTATTCCGTTACCTAATTCATATAGATATTGGTTGGGTTTGGGTTTGGGTTTGGGTTTAGGTTTATGTTTGAGTTTGGATTTGTGTTTTGGTTTATGTTTGAGTTTGGGTTTGGGTTTATGTTCGAGTTTGGGTTTGGGTTTGGGTTTATGTTTGAGTTTGGGTTTGTGTTTTTACTATAATATAGTACATTTTTTTGGCCGGTATTTTTAATACATAGGGGTGGGTTTGAAAATAGTGTATAACTCCGTAATTATAGAAATACGCATATCGTTACTTACCCATTTACTCTTCGTATTAATTATATCTACGTTAATAATAATACGGTGAATATGGTGTATATGTACATACGAGCGAGTATGGGTGATCGTACCGTTTCTCGCAATTTTCTATGTTTTAATATATATATATATATATATTATTACGTATAGTATTTTATTGATTTTTTTATAAATTCTTTAAATATTATTAGAATATTATTGATTATTTTATAAATTCTATTATATTTTAACATTGATTTTACATTATAATATTCATATATGTATTTGTTTGATTATTACATTGTATATATTGCAACATTGATTTTACATTGTATATATTTTCACATTGTTTATTTTATAAATTCTATTATATTTTAACATTGATTTTACATTATAATATTCATATATGTATTTGTTTGATTATTACATTGTATATATTGCAACATTGATTTTACATTGTATATATTTTCACATTGTTTATTTTATAAATTCTATTATATTTTAACATTGATTTAATAAAATAAGATTTAATATATAATATAATTTTATTTAATATATATATATATATGTTATTTATTTATGAATATATTCAATGATATTTAAAATAAGCGTTTCACTGCTCCTATTTTTAATACAGCTCCTCCATGTCAGGAAATTAGAATTAGTTGTATATATATATATATAGTGTGCATTACTTATAGTGAAAATATATTAAATTCAACGTAACTCATTAACGATTGTTTAAATGAGTATAACGGATATTGTATATTACATATTTTCTGATGAAACTTCACAATGATGTTTATTATAACATTAATGAATTAGGTGACATACTATAAATGAGATAACAACACTCTCAGTAACGGGATACCCTATTCTTAATTACTTACCACTTCTTAAATAATTAGATAAAACAATGTTATACGACACCTTTATAATATTATAATATATATATATATATATATATATATATATATATATATAAAAGACCAATAAGTCTTAAGACTAATTAGTCAATATTAATGAAAACAGGGTTATTATCACAATTATTATTTATTATATACATAAGTTAGGACATACGATTACAGTGATATGATTACGTGTTGTTTTTGTTGTGGTTCACGCATGCGCGGCGGCGGAGACTATTGGAGCTACTGTACGTCGTGACGTAAGTCGGACACGTAAGCGGAAGTCATATCGTCTAGGAGAAGCTCGGGTTTTATTTCGGTACCCCGGTTCATTCTCAGCACCGTTATCAGCACCACTACCGATATCGTCATGGCGGCGTACACCAGGAAGCTGCTCACACCGCTTCCTGTCACGTGTTAGTCTATGATTAGCACACGCAGATAATAGGTTCACTCGTAATATAAAGTCGTGTTTTAATAAATGACGCTACAATTACGATTACGATATAGGATATAAATAAATAACGCAATATTAATCATAATTCGATGAATGGCGAAATGCAGCTCGGCCCAAAAATCCTTTAAGGGCGGGTGGGAGTGGGGGAGGGCGGGCGGGGTAGTCGTGTTTTTACTATTTGTACCATTTATTCTTCGTATTAATTATATCTATATATAGGTCAACTATCGTGTCCTCGATGCAGACACACGACCCGCCTATTGTTAGAAACACCACATTGACAAGTCGCATTCGCTGTATTCCGTTACCTAATTCATATAGATATTGGTTGGGTTTGGGTTTGGGTTTGGGTTTAGGTTTATGTTTGAGTTTGGATTTGTGTTTTGGTTTATGTTTGAGTTTGGGTTTGGGTTTATGTTCGAGTTTGGGTTTGGGTTTGGGTTTATGTTTGAGTTTGGGTTTGTGTTTTTACTATAATATAGTACATTTTTTTGGCCGGTATTTTTAATACATAGGGGTGGGTTTGAAAATAGTGTATAACTCCGTAATTATAGAAATACGCATATCGTTACTTACCCATTTACTCTTCGTATTAATTATATCTACGTTAATAATAATACGGTGAATATGGTGTATATGTACATACGAGCGAGTATGGGTGATCGTACCGTTTCTCGCAATTTTCTATGTTTTAATATATATATATATATATATATATATATATATATTATTACGTATAGTATTTTATTGATTTTTTTATAAATTCTATTATATTTTAACATTGATTTTACATTATACTATTAATATTAGAATATTATTGATTATTTTATAAATTCTATTATATTTTAACATTGATTTTACATTATAATATTCATATATGTATTTGTTTGATTATTACATTGTATATATTGCAACATTGATTTTACATTGTATATATTTGCATATTGTTTATTTTATAAATTCTATTATATTTTAACATTGATTTAATAAAATAAGATTTAATATATAATATAATTTTATTTAATATATATATATATATATATATATGTTATTTATTTATGAATATATTCAATGATATTTAAAATAAGCGTTTCACTGCTCCTATTTTTAATACAGCTCCTCCATGTCAGGAAATTAGAATTAGTTGTATATATATATATAGTGTGCATTACTTATAGTGAAAATATATTAAATTCAACGTAACTCATTAACGATTGTTTAAATGAGTATAACGGATATTGTATATTACATATTTTCTGATGAAACTTCACAATGATGTTTATTATAACATTAATGAATTAGGTGACATACTATAAATGAGATAACAACACTCTCAGTAACGGGATACCCTATTCTTAATTACTTACCACTTCTTAAATAATTAGATAAAACAATGTTATACGACACCTTTATAATATTATAATATATATATATATATATATATATATATATATATAAAAGACCAATAAGTCTTAAGACTAATTAGTCAATATTAATGAAAACAGGGTTATTATCACAATTATTATTTATTATATACATAAGTTAGGACATACGATTACAGTGATATGATTACGTGTTGTTTTTGTTGTGGTTCACGCATGCGCGGCGGCGGAGACTATTGGAGCTACTGTACGTCGTGACGTAAGTCGGACACGTAAGCGGAAGTCATATCGTCTAGGAGAAGTTCGGGTTTTATTTCGGTACCCCGGTTCATTCTCAGCACCGTTATCAGCACCACTACCGATATCGTCATGGCGGCGTACACCAGGAAGCTGCTCACACCGCTTCCTGTCACGTGTTAGTCTATGATTAGCACACGCAGATAATAGGTTCACTCGTAATATAGGTATATATATATATATATATATATATATTATTTTCACATTTTATTAAAAACGGCTGGGACTCGTATGGTTAATCCTTTGAACCCATAACCATTTGAGTCCATTATTCCCGCTGAATCACAAAAGGCATTAATTAATAATTAAATAATTAACAATTAACATAATAATTAAAATATATATTTAGGTTTGATAGTAGGTGTATAGATTTGTACAACTCGTATAGATTTGTGTATGTTTTAAATGAGCGATACTTGTAAAGCCTACGACGTATGCCTATATTAGTAACTAATCTTAATATAGCTTAATATAAATTATTAGATACAATATAAGTTATGCGATAATAGTGCGCCATGGCGCAATATAGTAGCACAGTGATATGGTATATTATTTACAATCTAGTAAATATTGTAAACAATAGAATGCATAATTTAAATATATATATATATAATTACCGTTATCAATAATTATTTTGTCAACTACGGTATACGTTTTTCCGAAGATTGTATTTCTCGCCATTATATGAACAATAACCCTATCCGAGACTTCGTATCTAGTAATAAGAAATTTATAATTATATATATATATACGTATAATATTACGATGTGAAAATATATACAATGTAAAATCAATGTTGCAATATATACAATGTAATAATCAAACAAATACATATATGAATATTATAATGTAAAATCAATGTTAAAATATAATAGAATTTATAAAATAAACAATGTGAAAATATATACAATGTAAAATCAATGTTGCAATATATACAATGTAATAATCAAACAAATACATATATGAATATTATAATGTAAAATCAATGTTAAAATATAATAGAATTTATAAAATAATCAATAATATTCTAATATTAATAGTATAATGTAAAATCAATGTTAAAATATAATAGAATTTATAAAAAAATCAATAAAATACTATCCGAGACTTCGTATCTAGTAATAAGAAATTTATAATTATATATATATATACGTATAATATTACGTCGTATATATATACCGACTATCATATACGGATAAATTAGGTTTATATTCAGGAAAAATATCAATAAATAGGTGATAAAGTAAACATATACAATACAGTTTAAGTGATAACTCTGAAGTACAATATTTGTTTACCGAGAATAATGTGTATTGTCATTTTCAATGGTCGTACTGAAGAGTTAGACATATATACTAAGGCTGCTTCGGTTGAACAAAGTGTCAGTAATGAGCTTTGGAAGATATACATCAATATACATAGATAGTATCAAAGTAGAGCTTAATTTAACGGGATATATATAACCTATAGGATCTATAGATATATCGAGTTTTTTTTTATGTCGTGTTTTAATAAATCACGCTACAATTACGATTACGATATAGGATATAAATAAATAACGCAATATTAATCATAATTCGATGAATGGCGAAATGCAGCTCGGCCCAAAAATCCTTTAAGGGCGGGTGGGAGTGGGGGAGGGCGGGCGGGTTAGTCGTGTTTTTACTATTTGTACCATTTATTCTTCGTATTAATTATATCTATATATAGGTCAACTATCGTGTCCTCGATGCAGACACACGACCCACCTATTGTTAGCAACACCAAATTGACAAGTCGCATTCGCTGTATTCCGTTACCTAATTCATATAGATATTGGTTGGGTTTGGGTTTGGGTTTGGGTTTGGGTTTATGTTCGAGTTTGGATTTGTGTTTTGGTTTATGTTTGAGTTTGGGTTTGGGTTTATGTTCGAGTTAGGGTTTGGGTTTGGGTTTATGTTTGAGTTTGGGTTTGTGTTTTTACTATAATATAGTACATTTTTTTGGCCGATATTTTTAATACATAGGGGTGGGTTTGAAAATAGTGTATAACTCCGTAATTATAGAAATACGCATATCGTTACTTACCCATTTACTCTTCGTATTAATTATATCTACGTTAATAATAATACGGTGAATATGGTGTATATGTACATACGAGCGAGTATGGGTGATCGTACCGTTTCTCGCAATTTTCTATGTTTTAATATATATATATATATATTATTACGTATAGTATTTTATTGATTTTTTTATAAATTCTTTAAATATTATTAGAATATTATTGATTATTTTATAAATTCTATTATATTTTAACATTGATTTTACATTATAATATTCATATATGTATTTGTTTGATTATTACATTGTATATATTGCAACATTGATTTTACATTGTATATATTTTCACATTGTTTATTCTATAAATTCTATTATATTTTATCATTGATTTTACATTATAATATTCATATATGTATTTGTTTGATTATTACATTGTATATATTGCAACATTGATTTTACATTGTATATATTTGCATATTGTTTATTTTATAAATTCTATTATATTTTAACATTGATTTAATAAAATAAGATTTAATATATAATATAATTTTATTTAATATATATATATATATATATGTTATTTATTTATGAATATATTCAATGATATTTAAAATAAGCGTTTCACTGCTCCTATTTTTAATACAGCTCCTCCATGTCAGGAAATTAGAATTAGTTGTATATATATATATAGTGTGCATTACTTATAGTGAAAATATATTAAATTCAACGTAACTCATTAACGATTGTTTAAATGAGTATAACGGATATTGTATATTACATATTTTCTGATGAAACTTCACAATGATGTTTATTATAACATTAATGAATTAGGTGACATACTATAAATGAGATAACAACACTCTCAGTAACGGGATACCCTATTCTTAATTACTTACCACTTCTTAAATAATTAGATAAAACAATGTTATACGACACCTTTATAATATTATAATATATATATATATATATATATATATATATATATATATAAAAGACCAATAAGTCTTAAGACTAATTAGTCAATATTAATGAAAACAGGGTTATTATCACAATTATTATTTATTATATACATAAGTTAGGACATACGATTACAGTGATATGATTACGTGTTGTTTTTGTTGTGGTTCACGCATGCGCGGCGGCGGAGACTATTGGAGCTACTGTACGTCGTGACGTAAGTCGGACACGTAAGCGGAAGTCATATCGTCTAGGAGAAGCTCGGGTTTTATTTCGGTACCCCGGTTCATTCTCAGCACCGTTATCAGCACCACTACCGATATCGTCATGGCGGCGTACACCAGGAAGCTGCTCACACCGCTTCCTGTCACGTGTTAGTCTATGATTAGCACACGCAGATAATAGGTTCACTCGTAATATAGGTATATATATATATATATATATATATATATATTATTTTCACATTTTATTAAAAACGGCTGGGACTCGTATGGTTAATCCTTTGAACCCATAACCATTTGAGTCCATTATTCCCGCTGAATCACAAAAGGCATTAATTAATAATTAAATAATTAACAATTAACATAATAATTAAAATATATATTTAGGTTTGATAGTAGGTGTATAGATTTGTACAACTCGTATAGATTTGTGTATGTTTTAAATGAGCGATACTTGTAAAGCCTACGACGTATGCCTATATTAGTAACTAATCTTAATATAGCTTAATATAAATTATTAGATACAATATAAGTTATGCGATAATAGTGCGCCATGGCGCAATATAGTAGCACAGTGATATGGTATATTATTTACAATCTAGTAAATATTGTAAACAATAGAATGCATAATTTAAATATATATATATATAATTACCGTTATCAATAATTATTTTGTCAACTACGGTATACGTTTTTCCGAAGATTGTATTTCTCGCCATTATATGAACAATAACCCTATCCGAGACTTCGTATCTAGTAATAAGAAATTTATAATTATATATATATATACGTATAATATTACGTCGTATATATATACCGACTATCATATACGGATAAATTAGGTTTATATTCAGGAAAAATATCAATAAATAGGTGATAAAGTAAACATATACAATACAGTTTAAGTGATAACTCTGAAGTACAATATTTGTTTACCGAGAATAATGTGTATTGTCATTTTCAATGGTCGTACTGAAGAGTTAGACATATATACTAAGGCTGCTTCGGTTGAACAAAGTGTCAGTAATGAGCTTTGGAAGATATACATCAATATACATAGATAGTATCAAAGTAGAGCTTAATTTAACGGGATATATATAACCTATAGGATCTATATATATATCGAGTAGTTTACTTCTTAATATTCTTAATATGGGCAGTTTGTATAGACTCGAATATCATATAATATTATCATTATTATTATAAATATTATATATATATATATATTACGATTACAATAGCGAATACAACTCTACAATGAAAACGAGTGAGTTGCAAACCTCTCGTCGTGTACGACTTTAATTCTACTGGAGCCGTTATCGTTGAGGTACGACAGAATGTCGGAGTGTTCAACGTCGTAGTACCAACTTATCTCAGGTTTAGGCACCCCTTCCGCGTCAGCCCATATCAGATCTCCTATAGGGTGATATTAAGATACTCTTTCAACGTTAATACGTATTTATATTAGTGGATTTATTAGGCGTATATAGAATAGCTGTTCCCTTACAATGTTCAGCTGAAAATGTCAGCCAAATTTTCAGCTGCCCGTAGGGGATAAATGAGACACTGTTAAATTTGTTAAATTGTCCTATATAAATTGTTCCGATAATATTTGTAAGAAAATATTATATTCTATTATCTATTACGATATACTTAACATGGTAAATGCCTAAAATGATATATATATATATATATATTTATTATTATATACGGCTATAGCCGTAGTAGGTATAAGTGTTTGTAAAAAGTGACTCAATTTTCCCCATATAAAGTAACATTTATATTTCCCCCCGGTGAAATTTAAAACATGAACTGAGCGGATATTTATGATACGATATTAATATCGGTTATATCTATAGATATATCATATATATATATATTCTATAGGATATAATTCGATGAAATGCGAAATGCAACTCACGCCAAATTTCAAATAGGGCGGGAGGGTGAGGGGGAGGGTGGGCTGGGTAAGTCGTGTTTTAATAAATCACGCTACAATTACGATTACGATATAGGATATAAATAAATAACGCAATATTAATCATAATTCGATGAATGGCGAAATGCAGCTCGGCCCAAAAATCCTTTAAGGGCGGGTGGGGGTGGGGGAGGGCGGGCGGGGTAGTCGTGTTTTTACTATTTGTACCATTTATTCTTCGTATTAATTATATCTATATATAGGTCAACTATCGTGTCCTCGATGCAGACACACGACCCGCCTATTGTTAGCAACACCACATTGACAAGTCGCATTCGCTGTATTCCGTTACCTAATTCATATAGATATTGGTTGGGTTTGGGTTTGGGTTTGGGTTTAGGTTTATGTTTGAGTTTGGATTTGTGTTTTGGTTTATGTTTGAGTTTGGGTTTGGGTTTATGTTCGAGTTTGGGTTTGGGTTTGGGTTTATGTTTGAGTTTGGGTTTGTGTTTTTACTATAATATAGTACATTTTTTTGGCCGGTATTTTTAATACATAGGGGTGGGTTTGAAAATAGTGTATAACTCCGTAATTATAGAAATACGCATATCGTTACTTACCCATTTACTGTTCGTATTAATTATATCTACGTTAATAATAATACGGTGAATATGGTGTATATGTACATACGAGCGAGTATGGGTGATCGTACCGTTTCTCGCAATTTTCTATGTTTTAATATATATATATTTATATATTATTACGTATAGTATTTTATTGATTTTTTTATAAATTCTATTATATTTTAACATTGATTTTACATTATACTATTAATATTAGAATATTATTGATTATTTTATAAATTCTATTATATTTTAACATTGATTTTACATTATAATATTCATATATGTATTTGTTTGATTATTACATTGTATATATTGCAACATTGATTTTACATTGTATATATTTTCACATTGTTTATTCTATAAATTCTATTATATTTTATCATTGATTTTACATTATAATATTCATATATGTATTTGTTTGATTATTACATTGTATATATTGCAACATTGATTTTACATTGTATATATTTGCATATTGTTTATTTTATAAATTCTATTATATTTTAACATTGATTTAATAAAATAAGATTTAATATATAATATAATTTTATTTAATATATATATATATATATATATATGTTATTTATTTATGAATATATTCAATGATATTTAAAATAAGCGTTTCACTGCTCCTATTTTTAATACAGCTCCTCCATGTCAGGAAATTAGAATTAGTTGTATATATATATATATAGTGTGCATTACTTATAGTGAAAATATATTAAATTCAACGTAACTCATTAACGATTGTTTAAATGAGTATAACGGATATTGTATATTACATATTTTCTGATGAAACTTCACAATGATGTTTATTATAACATTAATGAATTAGGTGACATACTATAAATGAGATAACAACACTCTCAGTAACGGGATACCCTATTCTTAATTACTTACCACTTCTTAAATAATTAGATAAAACAATGTTATACGACACCTTTATAATATTATAATATATATATATATATATATATATATATATAAAAGACCAATAAGTCTTAAGACTAATTAGTCAATATTAATGAAAACAGGGTTATTATCACAATTATTATTTATTATATACATAAGTTAGGACATACGATTACAGTGATATGATTACGTGTTGTTTTTGTTGTGGTGCACGCATGCGCGGCGGCGGAGACTATTGGAGCTACTGTACGTCGTGACGTAAGTCGGACACGTAAGCGGAAGTCATATCGTCTAGGAGAAGCTCGGGTTTTATTTCGGTACCCCGGTTCATTCTCAGCACCGTTATCAGCACCACTACCGATATCGTCATGGCGGCGTACACCAGGAAGCTGCTCACACCGCTTCCTGTCACGTGTTAGTCTATGATTAGCACACGCAGATAATAGGTTCACTCGTAATATAGGTATATATATATATATATATATATATATATTATTTTCACATTTTATTAAAAACGGCTGGGACTCGTATGGTTAATCCTTTGAACCCATAACCATTTGAGTCCATTATTCCCGCTGAATCACAAAAGGCATTAATTAATAATTAAATAATTAACAATTAACATAATAATTAAAATATATATTTAGGTTTGATAGTAGGTGTATAGATTTGTACAACTCGTATAGATTTGTGTATGTTTTAAATGAGCGATACTTGTAAAGCCTACGACGTATGCCTATATTAGTAACTAATCTTAATATAGCTTAATATAAATTATTAGATACAATATAAGTTATGCGATAATAGTGCGCCATGGCGCAATATAGTAACACAGTGATATGATATATTATTTACAATCTAGTAAATATTGTAAACAATAGAATGCATAATTTAAATATATATATATATAATTACCGTTATCAATAATTATTTTGTCAACTACGGTATACGTTTTTCCGAAGATTGTATTTCTCGCCATTATATGAACAATAACCCTATCCGAGACTTCGTATCTAGTAATAAGAAATTTATAATTATATATATATATACGTATAATATTACGTCGTATATATATACCGACTATCATATACGGATAAATTAGGTTTATATTCAGGAAAAATATCAATAAATAGGTGATAAAGTAAACATATACAATACAGTTTAAGTGATAACTCTGAAGTACAATATTTGTTTACCGAGAATAATGTGTATTGTCATTTTCAATGGTCGTACTGAAGAGTTAGACATATATACTAAGGCTGCTTCGGTTGAACAAAGTGTCAGTAATGAGCTTTGGAAGATATACATCAATATACATAGATAGTATCAAAGTAGAGCTTAATTTAACGGGATATATATAACCTATAGGATCTATAGATATATCGAGTAGTTTACTTCTTAATATTCTTAATATGGGCAGTTTGTATAGACTCGAATATCATATAATATTATCATTATTATTATAAATATTATATATATATATATATTACGATTACAATAGCGAATACAACTCTACAATGAAAACGAGTGAGTTGCAAACCTCTCGTCGTGTACGACTTTAATTCTACTGGAGCCGTTATCGTTGAGGTACGACAGAATGTCGGAGTGTTCAACGTCGTAGTACCAACTTATCTCAGGTTTAGGCACCCCTTCCGCGTCAGCCCATATCAGATCTCCTATAGGGTGATATTAAGATACTCTTTCAACGTTAATACGTATTTATATTAGTGGATTTATTAGGCGTATATAGAATAGCTGTTCCCTTACAATGTTCAGCTGAAAATGTCAGCCACATTTTCAGCTGCCCGTAGGGGATAAATGAGACACTGTTAAATTTGTTAAATTGTCCTATACAAATTGTTCCGATAATATTTGTAAGAAAATATTATATTCTATTATCTATTACGATATACTTAACATGGTAAATGCCTAAAATGATATATATATATATATATTTATTATTATATACGGCTATAGCCGTAGTAGGTATAAGTGTTTGTAAAAAGTGACTCAATTTTCCCCATATAAAGTAACATTTATATTTCCCCCCGGTTAAATTTAAAACATGAACTGAGCGGATATTTATAATACGATATTAATATCGGTTATATCTATAGATATATCATATATATATATATTCTATAGGATATAATTCGATGAAATGCGAAATGCAACTCACGCCAAATTTCAAATAGGGCGGGAGGGTGAGGGGGAGGGTGGGCTGGGTAAGTCGTGTTTTAATAAATCACGCTACAATTACGATTACGATATAGGATATAAATAAATAACGCAATATTAATCATAATTCGATGAATGGCGAAATGCAGCTCGGCCCAAAAATCCTTTAAGGGCGGGTGGGAGTGGGGGAGGGCGGGCGGTATAGTCGTGTTTTTACTATTTGTACCATTTATTCTTCGTATTAATTATATCTATATATAGGTCAACTATCGTGTCCTCGATGCAGACACACGACCCGCCTATTGTTAGCAACACCACATTGACAAGTCGCATTCGCTGTATTCCGTTACCTAATTCATATAGATATTGGTTGGGTTTGGGTTTGGGTTTGGGTTTAGGTTTATGTTTGAGTTTGGATTTGTGTTTTGGTTTATGTTTGAGTTTGGGTTTGGGTTTATGTTCGAGTTTGGGTTTGGGTTTGGGTTTATGTTTGAGTTTGGGTTTGTGTTTTTACTATAATATAGTACATTTTTTTGGCCGGTATTTTTAATACATAGGGGTGGGTTTGAAAATAGTGTATAACTCCGTAATTATAGAAATACGCATATCGTTACTTACCCATTTACTGTTCGTATTAATTATATCTACGTTAATAATAATACGGTGAATATGGTGTATATGTACATACGAGCGAGTATGGGTGATCGTACCGTTTCTCGCAATTTTCTATGTTTTAATATATATATATTTATATATTATTACGTATAGTATTTTATTGATTTTTTTATAAATTCTATTATATTTTAACATTGATTTTACATTATACTATTAATATTAGAATATTATTGATTATTTTATAAATTCTATTATATTTTAACATTGATTTTACATTATAATATTCATATATGTATTTGTTTGATTATTACATTGTATATATTGCAACATTGATTTTACATTGTATATATTTTCACATTGTTTATTCTATAAATTCTATTATATTTTATCATTGATTTTACATTATAATATTCATATATGTATTTGTTTGATTATTACATTGTATATATTGCAACATTGATTTTACATTGTATATATTTGCATATTGTTTATTTTATAAATTCTATTATATTTTAACATTGATTTAATAAAATAAGATTTAATATATAATATAATTTTATTTAATATATATATATATATATATATATGTTATTTATTTATGAATATATTCAATGATATTTAAAATAAGCGTTTCACTGCTCCTATTTTTAATACAGCTCCTCCATGTCAGGAAATTAGAATTAGTTGTATATATATATATATAGTGTGCATTACTTATAGTGAAAATATATTAAATTCAACGTAACTCATTAACGATTGTTTAAATGAGTATAACGGATATTGTATATTACATATTTTCTGATGAAACTTCACAATGATGTTTATTATAACATTAATGAATTAGGTGACATACTATAAATGAGATAACAACACTCTCAGTAACGGGATACCCTATTCTTAATTACTTACCACTTCTTAAATAATTAGATAAAACAATGTTATACGACACCTTTATAATATTATAATATATATATATATATATATATATATATAAAAGACCAATAAGTCTTAAGACTAATTAGTCAATATTAATGAAAACAGGGTTATTATCACAATTATTATTTATTATATACATAAGTTAGGACATACGATTACAGTGATATGATTACGTGTTGTTTTTGTTGTGGTGCACGCATGCGCGGCGGCGGAGACTATTGGAGCTACTGTACGTCGTGACGTAAGTCGGACACGTAAGCGGAAGTCATATCGTCTAGGAGAAGCTCGGGTTTTATTTCGGTACCCCGGTTCATTCTCAGCACCGTTATCAGCACCACTACCGATATCGTCATGGCGGCGTACACCAGGAAGCTGCTCACACCGCTTCCTGTCACGTGTTAGTCTATGATTAGCACACGCAGATAATAGGTTCACTCGTAATATAGGTATATATATATATATATATATATATATTATTTTCACATTTTATTAAAAACGGCTGGGACTCGTATGGTTAATCCTTTGAACCCATAACCATTTGAGTCCATTATTCCCGCTGAATCACAAAAGGCATTAATTAATAATTAAATAATTAACAATTAACATAATAATTAAAATATATATTTAGGTTTGATAGTAGGTGTATAGATTTGTACAACTCGTATAGATTTGTGTATGTTTTAAATGAGCGATACTTGTAAAGCCTACGACGTATGCCTATATTAGTAACTAATCTTAATATAGCTTAATATAAATTATTAGATACAATATAAGTTATGCGATAATAGTGCGCCATGGCGCAATATAGTAACACAGTGATATGATATATTATTTACAATCTAGTAAATATTGTAAACAATAGAATGCATAATTTAAATATATATATATATAATTACCGTTATCAATAATTATTTTGTCAACTACGGTATACGTTTTTCCGAAGATTGTATTTCTCGCCATTATATGAACAATAACCCTATCCGAGACTTCGTATCTAGTAATAAGAAATTTATAATTATATATATATATACGTATAATATTACGTCGTATATATATACCGACTATCATATACGGATAAATTAGGTTTATATTCAGGAAAAATATCAATAAATAGGTGATAAAGTAAACATATACAATACAGTTTAAGTGATAACTCTGAAGTACAATATTTGTTTACCGAGAATAATGTGTATTGTCATTTTCAATGGTCGTACTGAAGAGTTAGACATATATACTAAGGCTGCTTCGGTTGAACAAAGTGTCAGTAATGAGCTTTGGAAGATATACATCAATATACATAGATAGTATCAAAGTAGAGCTTAATTTAACGGGATATATATAACCTATAGGATCTATAGATATATCGAGTAGTTTACTTCTTAATATTCTTAATATGGGCAGTTTGTATAGACTCGAATATCATATAATATTATCATTATTATTATAAATATTATATATATATATATATATTACGATTACAATAGCGAATACAACTCTACAATGAAAACGAGTGAGTTGCAAACCTCTCGTCGTGTACGACTTTAATTCTACTGGAGCCGTTATCGTTGAGGTACGACAGAATGTCGGAGTGTTCAACGTCGTAGTACCAACTTATCTCAGGTTTAGGCACCCCTTCCGCGTCAGCCCATATCAGATCTCCTATAGGGTGATATTAAGATACTCTTTCAACGTTAATACGTATTTATATTAGTGGATTTATTAGGCGTATATAGAATAGCTGTTCCCTTACAATGTTCAGCTGAAAATGTCAGCCACATTTTCAGCTGCCCGTAGGGGATAAATGAGACACTGTTAAATTTGTTAAATTGTCCTATACAAATTGTTCCGATAATATTTGTAAGAAAATATTATATTCTATTATCTATTACGATATACTTAACATGGTAAATGCCTAAAATGATATATATATATATATATTTATTATTATATACGGCTATAGCCGTAGTAGGTATAAGTGTTTGTAAAAAGTGACTCAATTTTCCCCATATAAAGTAACATTTATATTTCCCCCCGGTTAAATTTAAAACATGAACTGAGCGGATATTTATAATACGATATTAATATCGGTTATATCTATAGATATATCATATATATATATATTCTATAGGATATAATTCGATGAAATGCGAAATGCAACTCACGCCAAATTTCAAATAGGGCGGGAGGGTGAGGGGGAGGGTGGGCTGGGTAAGTCGTGTTTTAATAAATCACGCTACAATTACGATTACGATATAGGATATAAATAAATAACGCAATATTAATCATAATTCGATGAATGGCGAAATGCAGCTCGGCCCAAAAATCCTTTAAGGGCGGGTGGGAGTGGGGGAGGGCGGGCGGTATAGTCGTGTTTTTACTATTTGTACCATTTATTCTTCGTATTAATTATATCTATATATAGGTCAACTATCGTGTCCTCGATGCAGACACACGACCCGCCTATTGTTAGCAACACCACATTGACAAGTCGCATTCGCTGTATTCCGTTACCTAATTCATATAGATATTGGTTGGGTTTGGGTTTGGGTTTGGGTTTAGGTTTATGTTTGAGTTTGGATTTGTGTTTTGGTTTATGTTTGAGTTTGGGTTTGGGTTTATGTTCGAGTTTGGGTTTGGGTTTGGGTTTATGTTTGAGTTTGGGTTTGTGTTTTTACTATAATATAGTACATTTTTTTGGCCGGTATTTTTAATACATAGGGGTGGGTTTGAAAATAGTGTATAACTCCGTAATTATAGAAATACGCATATCGTTACTTACCCATTTACTGTTCGTATTAATTATATCTACGTTAATAATAATACGGTGAATATGGTGTATATGTACATACGAGCGAGTATGGGTGATCGTACCGTTTCTCGCAATTTTCTATGTTTTAATATATATATATTTATATATTATTACGTATAGTATTTTATTGATTTTTTTATAAATTCTATTATATTTTAACATTGATTTTACATTATACTATTAATATTAGAATATTATTGATTATTTTATAAATTCTATTATATTTTAACATTGATTTTACATTATAATATTCATATATGTATTTGTTTGATTATTACATTGTATATATTGCAACATTGATTTTACATTGTATATATTTTCACATTGTTTATTCTATAAATTCTATTATATTTTATCATTGATTTTACATTATAATATTCATATATGTATTTGTTTGATTATTACATTGTATATATTGCAACATTGATTTTACATTGTATATATTTGCATATTGTTTATTTTATAAATTCTATTATATTTTAACATTGATTTAATAAAATAAGATTTAATATATAATATAATTTTATTTAATATATATATATATATATATATATATGTTATTTATTTATGAATATATTCAATGATATTTAAAATAAGCGTTTCACTGCTCCTATTTTTAATACAGCTCCTCCATGTCAGGAAATTAGAATTAGTTGTATATATATATATAGTGTGCATTACTTATAGTGAAAATATATTAAATTCAACGTAACTCATTAACGATTGTTTAAATGAGTATAACGGATATTGTATATTACATATTTTCTGATGAAACTTCACAATGATGTTTATTATAACATTAATGAATTAGGTGACATACTATAAATGAGATAACAACACTCTCAGTAACGGGATACCCTATTCTTAATTACTTACCACTTCTTAAATAATTAGATAAAACAATGTTATACGACACCTTTATAATATTATAATATATATATATATATATATATATATATATATAAAAGACCAATAAGTCTTAAGACTAATTAGTCAATATTAATGAAAACAGGGTTATTATCACAATTATTATTTATTATATACATAAGTTAGGACATACGATTACAGTGATATGATTACGTGTTGTTTTTGTTGTGGTGCACGCATGCGCGGCGGCGGAGACTATTGGAGCTACTGTACGTCGTGACGTAAGTCGGACACGTAAGCGGAAGTCATATCGTCTAGGAGAAGCTCGGGTTTTATTTCGGTACCCCGGTTCATTCTCAGCACCGTTATCAGCACCACTACCGATATCGTCATGGCGGCGTACACCAGGAAGCTGCTCACACCGCTTCCTGTCACGTGTTAGTCTATGATTAGCACACGCAGATAATAGGTTCACTCGTAATATAGGTATATATATATATATATATATATATATATATATATTATTTTCACATTTTATTAAAAACGGCTGGGACTCGTATGGTTAATCCTTTGAACCCATAACCATTTGAGTCCATTATTCCCGCTGAATCACAAAAGGCATTAATTAATAATTAAATAATTAACAATTAACATAATAATTAAAATATATATTTAGGTTTGATAGTAGGTGTATAGATTTGTACAACTCGTATAGATTTGTGTATGTTTTAAATGAGCGATACTTGTAAAGCCTACGACGTATGCCTATATTAGTAACTAATCTTAATATAGCTTAATATAAATTATTAGATACAATATAAGTTATGCGATAATAGTGCGCCATGGCGCAATATAGTAACACAGTGATATGATATATTATTTACAATCTAGTAAATATTGTAAACAATAGAATGCATAATTTAAATATATATATATATAATTACCGTTATCAATAATTATTTTGTCAACTACGGTATACGTTTTTCCGAAGATTGTATTTCTCGCCATTATATGAACAATAACCCTATCCGAGACTTCGTATCTAGTAATAAGAAATTTATAATTATATATATATATACGTATAATATTACGTCGTATATATATACCGACTATCATATACGGATAAATTAGGTTTATATTCAGGAAAAATATCAATAAATAGGTGATAAAGTAAACATATACAATACAGTTTAAGTGATAACTCTGAAGTACAATATTTGTTTACCGAGAATAATGTGTATTGTCATTTTCAATGGTCGTACTGAAGAGTTAGACATATATACTAAGGCTGCTTCGGTTGAACAAAGTGTCAGTAATGAGCTTTGGAAGATATACATCAATATACATAGATAGTATCAAAGTAGAGCTTAATTTAACGGGATATATATAACCTATAGGATCTATAGATATATCGAGTAGTTTACTTCTTAATATTCTTAATATGGGCAGTTTGTATAGACTCGAATATCATATAATATTATCATTATTATTATAAATATTATATATATATATATATTACGATTACAATAGCGAATACAACTCTACAATGAAAACGAGTGAGTTGCAAACCTCTCGTCGTGTACGACTTTAATTCTACTGGAGCCGTTATCGTTGAGGTACGACAGAATGTCGGAGTGTTCAACGTCGTAGTACCAACTTATCTCAGGTTTAGGCACCCCTTCCGCGTCAGCCCATATCAGATCTCCTATAGGGTGATATTAAGATACTCTTTCAACGTTAATACGTATTTATATTAGTGGATTTATTAGGCGTATATAGAATAGCTGTTCCCTTACAATGTTCAGCTGAAAATGTCAGCCACATTTTCAGCTGCCCGTAGGGGATAAATGAGACACTGTTAAATTTGTTAAATTGTCCTATACAAATTGTTCCGATAATATTTGTAAGAAAATATTATATTCTATTATCTATTACGATATACTTAACATGGTAAATGCCTAAAATGATATATATATATATATATTTATTATTATATACGGCTATAGCCGTAGTAGGTATAAGTGTTTGTAAAAAGTGACTCAATTTTCCCCATATAAAGTAACATTTATATTTCCCCCCGGTTAAATTTAAAACATGAACTGAGCGGATATTTATAATACGATATTAATATCGGTTATATCTATAGATATATCATATATATATATATTCTATAGGATATAATTCGATGAAATGCGAAATGCAACTCACGCCAAATTTCAAATAGGGCGGGAGGGTGAGGGGGAGGGTGGGCTGGGTAAGTCGTGTTTTAATAAATCACGCTACAATTACGATTACGATATAGGATATAAATAAATAACGCAATATTAATCATAATTCGATGAATGGCGAAATGCAGCTCGGCCCAAAAATCCTTTAAGGGCGGGTGGGAGTGGGGGAGGGCGGGCGGTATAGTCGTGTTTTTACTATTTGTACCATTTATTCTTCGTATTAATTATATCTATATATAGGTCAACTATCGTGTCCTCGATGCAGACACACGACCCGCCTATTGTTAGCAACACCACATTGACAAGTCGCATTCGCTGTATTCCGTTACCTAATTCATATAGATATTGGTTGGGTTTGGGTTTGGGTTTGGGTTTAGGTTTATGTTTGAGTTTGGATTTGTGTTTTGGTTTATGTTTGAGTTTGGGTTTGGGTTTATGTTCGAGTTTGGGTTTGGGTTTGGGTTTATGTTTGAGTTTGGGTTTGTGTTTTTACTATAATATAGTACATTTTTTTGGCCGGTATTTTTAATACATAGGGGTGGGTTTGAAAATAGTGTATAACTCCGTAATTATAGAAATACGCATATCGTTACTTACCCATTTACTGTTCGTATTAATTATATCTACGTTAATAATAATACGGTGAATATGGTGTATATGTACATACGAGCGAGTATGGGTGATCGTACCGTTTCTCGCAATTTTCTATGTTTTAATATATATATATTTATATATTATTACGTATAGTATTTTATTGATTTTTTTATAAATTCTATTATATTTTAACATTGATTTTACATTATACTATTAATATTAGAATATTATTGATTATTTTATAAATTCTATTATATTTTAACATTGATTTTACATTATAATATTCATATATGTATTTGTTTGATTATTACATTGTATATATTGCAACATTGATTTTACATTGTATATATTTTCACATTGTTTATTCTATAAATTCTATTATATTTTATCATTGATTTTACATTATAATATTCATATATGTATTTGTTTGATTATTACATTGTATATATTGCAACATTGATTTTACATTGTATATATTTGCATATTGTTTATTTTATAAATTCTATTATATTTTAACATTGATTTAATAAAATAAGATTTAATATATAATATAATTTTATTTAATATATATATATATATATATATGTTATTTATTTATGAATATATTCAATGATATTTAAAATAAGCGTTTCACTGCTCCTATTTTTAATACAGCTCCTCCATGTCAGGAAATTAGAATTAGTTGTATATATATATATATAGTGTGCATTACTTATAGTGAAAATATATTAAATTCAACGTAACTCATTAACGATTGTTTAAATGAGTATAACGGATATTGTATATTACATATTTTCTGATGAAACTTCACAATGATGTTTATTATAACATTAATGAATTAGGTGACATACTATAAATGAGATAACAACACTCTCAGTAACGGGATACCCTATTCTTAATTACTTACCACTTCTTAAATAATTAGATAAAACAATGTTATACGACACCTTTATAATATTATAATATATATATATATATATATATATATATATAAAAGACCAATAAGTCTTAAGACTAATTAGTCAATATTAATGAAAACAGGGTTATTATCACAATTATTATTTATTATATACATAAGTTAGGACATACGATTACAGTGATATGATTACGTGTTGTTTTTGTTGTGGTGCACGCATGCGCGGCGGCGGAGACTATTGGAGCTACTGTACGTCGTGACGTAAGTCGGACACGTAAGCGGAAGTCATATCGTCTAGGAGAAGCTCGGGTTTTATTTCGGTACCCCGGTTCATTCTCAGCACCGTTATCAGCACCACTACCGATATCGTCATGGCGGCGTACACCAGGAAGCTGCTCACACCGCTTCCTGTCACGTGTTAGTCTATGATTAGCACACGCAGATAATAGGTTCACTCGTAATATAGGTATATATATATATATATATATATATATATTATTTTCACATTTTATTAAAAACGGCTGGGACTCGTATGGTTAATCCTTTGAACCCATAACCATTTGAGTCCATTATTCCCGCTGAATCACAAAAGGCATTAATTAATAATTAAATAATTAACAATTAACATAATAATTAAAATATATATTTAGGTTTGATAGTAGGTGTATAGATTTGTACAACTCGTATAGATTTGTGTATGTTTTAAATGAGCGATACTTGTAAAGCCTACGACGTATGCCTATATTAGTAACTAATCTTAATATAGCTTAATATAAATTATTAGATACAATATAAGTTATGCGATAATAGTGCGCCATGGCGCAATATAGTAACACAGTGATATGATATATTATTTACAATCTAGTAAATATTGTAAACAATAGAATGCATAATTTAAATATATATATATATAATTACCGTTATCAATAATTATTTTGTCAACTACGGTATACGTTTTTCCGAAGATTGTATTTCTCGCCATTATATGAACAATAACCCTATCCGAGACTTCGTATCTAGTAATAAGAAATTTATAATTATATATATATATACGTATAATATTACGTCGTATATATATACCGACTATCATATACGGATAAATTAGGTTTATATTCAGGAAAAATATCAATAAATAGGTGATAAAGTAAACATATACAATACAGTTTAAGTGATAACTCTGAAGTACAATATTTGTTTACCGAGAATAATGTGTATTGTCATTTTCAATGGTCGTACTGAAGAGTTAGACATATATACTAAGGCTGCTTCGGTTGAACAAAGTGTCAGTAATGAGCTTTGGAAGATATACATCAATATACATAGATAGTATCAAAGTAGAGCTTAATTTAACGGGATATATATAACCTATAGGATCTATAGATATATCGAGTAGTTTACTTCTTAATATTCTTAATATGGGCAGTTTGTATAGACTCGAATATCATATAATATTATCATTATTATTATAAATATTATATATATATATATATTACGATTACAATAGCGAATACAACTCTACAATGAAAACGAGTGAGTTGCAAACCTCTCGTCGTGTACGACTTTAATTCTACTGGAGCCGTTATCGTTGAGGTACGACAGAATGTTGGAGTGTTCAACGTCGTAGTACCAACTTATCTCAGGTTTAGGCACCCCTTCCGCGTCAGCCCATATCAGATCTCCTATAGGGTGATATTAAGATACTCTTTCAACGTTAATACGTATTTATATTAGTGGATTTATTAGGCGTATATAGAATAGCTGTTCCCTTACAATGTTCAGCTGAAAATGTCAGCCACATTTTCAGCTGCCCGTAGGGGATAAATGAGACACTGTTAAATTTGTTAAATTGTCCTATACAAATTGTTCCGATAATATTTGTAAGAAAATATTATATTCTATTATCTATTACGATATACTTAACATGGTAAATGACTAAAATGATATATATATATATATATATTTATTATTATATACGGCTATAGCCGTAGTAGGTATAAGTGTTTGTAAAAAGTGACTCAATTTTCCCCATATAAAGTAACATTTATATTTCCCCCCGGTTAAATTTAAAACATGAACTGAGCGGATATTTATAATACGATATTAATATCGGTTATATCTATAGATATATCATATATATATATATTCTATAGGATATAATTCGATGAAATGCGAAATGCAACTCACGCCAAATTTCAAATAGGGCGGGAGGGTGAGGGGGAGGGTGGGCTGGGTAAGTCGTGTTTTAATAAATAACGCTACAATTACGATTACGATATAGGATATAAATAAATAACGCAATATTAATCATAATTCGATGAATGGCGAAATGCAGCTCGGCCCAAAAATCCTTTAAGGGCGGGTGGGAGTGGGGGAGGGCGGGCGGGGTAGTCATGTTTTTACTATTTGTACCATTTATTCTTCGTATTAATTATATCTATATATAGGTCAACTATCGTGTCCTCGATGCAGACACACGACCCGCCTATTGTTAGCAACACCACATTGACAAGTCGCATTCGCTGTATTCCGTTACCTAATTCATATAGATATTGGTTGGGTTTGGGTTTGGGTTTGGGTTTAGGTTTATGTTTGAGTTTGGATTTGTGTTTTGGTTTATGTTTGAGTTTGGGTTTGGGTTTATGTTCGAGTTTGGGTTTGGGTTTGGGTTTATGTTTGAGTTTGGGTTTGTGTTTTTACTATAATATAGTACATTTTTTTGGCCGGTATTTTTAATACATAGGGGTGGGTTTGAAAATAGTGTATAACTCCGTAATTATAGTAATACGCATATCGTTACTTACCCATTTACTCTTCGTATTAATTATATCTACGTTAATAATAATACGGTGAATATGGTGTATATGTACATACGAGCGAGTATGGGTGATCGTACCGTTTCTCGCAATTTTCTATGTTTTAATATATATATATATATATATATATATATATATATATATTATTACGTATAGTATTTTATTGATTTTTTTATAAATTCTATTATATTTTAACATTGATTTTACATTATACTATTAATATTAGAATATTATTGATTATTTTATAAATTCTATTATATTTTAACATTGATTTTACATTATAATATTCATATATGTATTTGTTTGATTATTACATTGTATATATTGCAACATTGATTTTACATTGTATATATTTTCACATTGTTTATTCTATAAATTCTATTATATTTTATCATTGATTTTACATTATAATATTCATATATGTATTTGTTTGATTATTACATTGTATATATTGCAACATTGATTTTACATTGTATATATTTGCATATTGTTTATTTTATAAATTCTATTATATTTTAACATTGATTTAATAAAATAAGATTTAATATATAATATAATTTTATTTAATATATATATATATATATATGTTATTTATTTATGAATATATTCAATGATATTTAAAATAAGCGTTTCACTGCTCCTATTTTTAATACAGCTCCTCCATGTCAGGAAATTAGAATTAGTTGTATATATATATATAGTGTGCATTACTTATAGTGAAAATATATTAAATTCAACGTAACTCATTAACGATTGTTTAAATGAGTATAACGGATATTGTATATTACATATTTTCTGATGAAACTTCACAATGATGTTTATTATAACATTAATGAATTAGGTGACATACTATAAATGAGATAACAACACTCTCAGTAACGGGATACCCTATTCTTAATTACTTACCACTTCTTAAATAATTAGATAAAACAATGTTATACGACACCTTTATAATATTATAATATATATATATATATATATATATATATATATATATATAAAAGACCAATAAGTCTTAAGACTAATTAGTCAATATTAATGAAAACAGGGTTATTATCACAATTATTATTTATTATATACATAAGTTAGGACATACGATTACAGTGATATGATTACGTGTTGTTTTTGTTGTGGTTCACGCATGAGCGGCGGCGGAGACTATTGGAGCTACTGTACGTCGTGACGTAAGTCGGACACGTAAGCGGAAGTCATATCGTCTAGGAGAAGCTCGGGTTTTATTTCGGTACCCCGGTTCATTCTCAGCACCGTTATCAGCACCACTACCGATATCGTCATGGCGGCGTACACCAGGAAGCTGCTCACACCGCTTACTGTCACGTGTTAGTCTATGATTAGCACACGCAGATAATAGGTTCACTCGTAATATAGGTATATATATATATATATATATATATATATATATATATATATTATTTTCACATTTTATTAAAAACGGCTGGGACTCGTATGGTTAATCCTTTGAACCCATAACCATTTGAGTCCATTATTCCCGCTGAATCACAAAAGGCATTAATTAATAATTAAATAATTAACAATTAACATAATAATTAAAATATATATTTAGGTTTGATAGTAGGTGTATAGATTTGTACAACTCGTATAGATTTGTGTATGTTTTAAATGAGCGATACTTGTAAAGCCTACGACGTATGCCTATATTAGTAACTAATCTTAATATAGCTTAATATAAATTATTAGATACAATATAAGTTATGCGATAATAGTGCGCCATGGCGCAATATAGTAGCACAGTGATATGATATATTATTTACAATCTAGTAAATATTGTAAACAATAGAATGCATAATTTAAATATATATATATATATAATTACCGTTATCAATAATTATTTTGTCAACTACGGTATACGTTTTTCCGAAGATTGTATTTCTCGCCATTATATGAACAATAACCCTATCCGAGACGTCGTATCTAGTAATAAGAAATTTATAATTATATATATATATATATACGTATAATATTACGTCGTATATATATATATACTGACTATCATATACGGATAAATTAGGTTTATATTCAGGAAAAATATCAATAAATAGGTGATAAAGTAAACCTATACAATAAAGTTTAAGTGATAACTCTGAAGTACAATATTTGTTTACCGAGAATAATGTGTATTGTCATTTTCAATGGTCGTACTGAAGAGTTAGACATACATACTAAGGCTGCTTCGGTTGAACAAAGTGTCAGTATTGAGCTTTGGAAGATATCCATCAATATAGATTGATAGTATCAAAGTAGAGCTTAATTTAACGGGATATATATAACCTATAGGATCTATCGAGTAGTTTACTTCTTAATATTCTTAATATGGGCAGTTTGTATAGACTCGAATATCATATAATATTATCATTATTATTATAAATATTATATATATATATATATTACGATTACAATAGCGAATACAACTCTACAATGAAAACGAGTGAGTTGCAAACCTCTCGTCGTGTACGACTTTAATTCTACTGGAGCCGTTATCGTTGAGGTACGACAGAATGTCGGAGTGTTCAACGTCGTAGTACCAACTTATCTCAGGTTTAGGCACCCCTTCCGCGTCAGCCCATATCAGATCTCCTATAGGGTGATATTAAGATACTCTTTCAACGTTAATACGTATTTATATTAGTGGATTTATTAGGCGAATATAGAATAGCTGTTCCCTTACAATGTTCAGCTGAAATTTCAGCCAAATTTTCAGCTGCCCGTAGGGGATAAATGAGACACTGTTAAATTTGTTAAATTGTCCTATACAAATTGTTCCGATAATATTTGTAAGAAAATATTATATTCTATTATCTATTACGATATACTTAACATGGTAAATGCCTAAAATGATATATATATATATATATATTTATTATTATATACGGCTATAGCCGTAGTAGGTATAAGTGTTTGTAAAAAGTGACTCAATTTTCCCCATATAAAGTAACATTTATATTTCCCCCCGGTGAAATTTAAAACATGAACTGAGCGGATATTTATGATACGATATTAATATCGGTTATATCTATAGATATATCATATATATATATATATATTCTATAGGATATATACACGAATATGCTTTACATTATTAACATAGATGGCATCTACATACAAACCTATTTCGTAATGATCTTTCTGTGGCCTTATCGTTATATTTCTTGCAGGCACTATTAATAATATATAGTATTTAAATATATTGCTATTTAACAATATATATATATATATATATATATATATATATATATATACTGAATTTTATACATAACCCTGTAATTACCTCCAAACAATGATAAGTGATATTTTAGTTGATGCAGTCCACTTATAATATATCACTTATATATATATATACTATATAGAGTGTTTAGATTTTAATATATATATTACTAAATGATTTATATAAATATCAACATTTAGAATCAAAAATGTGTTTTATATAGGTAGTCGTGTTTTTACTATTTTTACCATTTACTCTTCGTATTAATTATATCTATATATAGGTCAGCTCTCGTGTCCTCGATGCACACATACGACCTGCCTATTGTTAGTAAAACCACATTGACAAGTCGCATTCGCTGTATTCCGTTACCTAATTCATATAGATATTGGTTGGGTTTGGGTTTGGGTTTGGGTTTGGGTTTAAGTTTGGGTTTAAGTTTGAGTTTGGGTTTGGGTTTGGGTTTGGGTTTGGATTTATGTTTGAGTTTGGGTTTATGTTTGAGTTTGTGTTTGTGTTTTTACTATAATATAGTACATTTTATTGGCCGGTATTTTAATACATAGGGGTGGGTTTGAAAATAGTTTATAACTCCGTAATTATAGAAATACGTATATCGTTACTTACCCATTTACTCTTCGTATTAATTATATCTACGTTATGCCTTCGAGTACTAATGATTTAGAGCTATATTCGCGATTTAATCTTACCTATAGTATAGGTGAATTAGGGGAAAAAATCTATTACTATATAAAAACCTAATACTATATTTAATTTATCTATTCTATATTTGAACAAATACTAAGTAATGTATATGATTAATATAGTATATTTGATATGTTAGAATTGAATATGTTAGAAAAAATCATCAATTTAAAGAATAAAATATGCAGATAAATATATTAGTATTACAATGGTTATTCATAATACTAATAATAAAATAATATATTTTGTAATACTGGTAAATTATATTAGAACATTGATTCAGAAATATATATATAGATCAAATAAAATCTATATAAACGATAAATTAATAATAAGGTACGACAAATTGAAAACTAAAATTCGAATTCAATAGATACATATTCACTTTAAACTAAATTAATAATCTTTTTTAAATTAGAAACAATATTTTAATAATAAATCAAAACTATTAGGATACATATTCCACATATATCGCATACGATTGTTGTCATAAATTATAGCATTATGAAGAAAATAATATGTATATACTAAAGTTATAATCAAATTGTATTCTTTATTTATCTTTAATTAATTAAGCTTGATTTATTTAATTTGAAATTTAAAATCATTAACAATTAATTGTTGGATGTTTTATTAATTATTTTTAGAAAAAGTTTATATTAGATCCTTAAATATAGATTCTTCATTTACTTATTTTAATTCTATTTAAATAATTATGAAATTTAATAAAAATAAAATGAATTTTATTAAATAAATAAAAAAATAATAATATGGAATAATATATAATGTAAGTTCGAACATTGTAAACTTATAAATTAATCCAATACATGCAAAATTCCATTTGACTAATACTTTAATATGTATTATACGGGTATATTAGTATACGATTATAGTACACGATAATATACATATTATATTAATGACATATTATAAACACGTTCTTTCTTCTTTGAACGAAAACGGAAATATTCCTTCCTTGAATTCTTTACAGTCTAATTTTCCATCTCCTGGAATATTTTTGAATAAATATTAATATTTATATTTAATACAATGAAACATATAGATTTAAAATACAAAGCATATATTTTATTAATATTATTATGCATAGTTTATAGAATATATTACAAATATATGTAACGAAAATTATAAAATAATATATACAATTATGTATTCATTAGTTGTTGAATATGTTATTAAATGTTGTATCAAATTAAAATGAATATATTATATAATTATATAATATATAATATATATAATATATATAACATATTTAAATATATAAATTTATTTCAAACCATTGGTATCAACTTGAAGAAACGAAACAAAAGCTTCATCAAATTCTAATTCTGTTTAAATTCCAGGTTTGTAATTTCGCCATCCAGATTTAAATCATAAAAACTAAATGTTGAAGGAAATTCTTTCTCTAATCCAAAATCGAGCTGTTAAATTTATTTAAAATAATATAAATGACATATATTATTATTAGTTATATTAAATATGTTTTTCTCGGGGAATAACAGTTTGTTATATATTATTTTAATTGTATATAAACACATATCATATACAATATACAATGCATCAATATATATAAAATCTAACTTTATCAGAATCAGGAGTAGATTGTAAATCTCTTTTCCTGCGTCCATAGCATCTTCTTACATTAACGTAAAAACAGATATTCCTCCTACATCTTCTAACTCTGGCGGTAAAACAAACTCTAGCATCACTTTCTTGTATACATGATAGCAACACCATACAACTTAATAATACACAGATAAGGGTATAAGACTGCATCTCTGTAATGGCAATAATTAATTAGTAGAATCATAATATATTAACTTATATAAATAAATGTAACTATTACAAATATGTATGTAAGTTTCTATATATATTACACAACTAACTTTATAATACAAAGGAAAGTGAAATGAAGAAGAGATTGATGCACATCTGATATTTATAGTGAAATATATCGAGAAGTTCAACATAAATATGGGAAGTCCATTTATACATTATTTCTATGTATTGTTTATCTTATTTTTGTATAATGAAAAATAGATATGAATATATTTTGATTATATAATACAATTTTTATAATAAATATTATTTATAAGCTAATAGTACAAGTTAGTTAATATAATTAATATAATTATAATTTTGTATATAATAGTGTTCAATAAATCACATATATATATGATGTTTATCCAGAGTTATATATGTATACTTTAACTTTAAGTGTTTTTAAGTTTGTTTATATTATTTCTATAAAATATATAAATAATATACAAATACATGCTGTTTAATTGCATAGCGACATAACATATTTGTTAGTAATTTAAATGATATGCATCATTTAACAATAGCCTATAAACTATAATTTATTAATAAATAATGTACAATTATAATAAAATGAATCAAACTATTTGTCACTTTTTTGGAAGTGTCAACAAATTAAATATATATAACACATAATAAATGGACTTCCCATTTATATTTGAACTTCCCGTTATTATCAACTTTAATAAATAAAGTAGTACTATAAAAATACATACTATTTATATTGTATTGTTATTGTAAAGTAGTCCTTTCATCCAATCCAGAAACTTAGATGACATTTTCACGAAAAGTAACCTAATATGGACACTTTAACAATAAATGGTCTTAACATTTTATAACTCATTATTTTTATTCTAAAATCACAATATATCAATATTATATGATTATAGATATTATTGTGATTTTAAAATTATATTTAATCTTTTAATCTATAGATAATGGGGGTGTCCGTATTAGGTACCCATGTTTGAATATTGACACCCTGTGTTATATTAAGGACACCATATATACCACTAGATAAACTATATTATAAATTCAGCACACAAATTAAAAAATACGCAGTATAGTAAGATTAGTATATCACAAGAATATACAAAAGAACAATTAATAGAAATACAAAAGCTCTCCATAGAAGCTAAAGGTAAAACAATCAATGGACACAAATTTGTGGTAAGATGTTCAATAAATAATACATTCAAAATAATAGAATTACAAAATAAAAATGAATAACTCAAAAGAAAAAAATGAATATATAACAACAAACAATTTTAATAAAATAAACAAAAAAATAGACGAACATAATCTAACATTTATACATCTAAATATACGAAGTCTTAATCACAACTTTGAATACTTGACAGATTTTTTAAATTTATTAACAAAAAAACCAGAAATAATTTGCCTTTCAGAAACCTGGCTAAATAACATAAATAATAATAACTTAAATATACCTAATTATAAACAGGTAATAAATAATAGACATTGTCAAGATAAGAGACGAGGAGGGGGAGTATGCATATACGTAACTAACAACCTAACATATAACATAGTAAATGAACTAACATTTAATATAATAGATTATCTAGAAATAGTAACAATAGAAATAATACAAGAAAGTGATAATAAAAATATAACAGTATCATGTATCTATAATAGTCCATTTAACAAAATAGAAGAGTTTAATACAATATTTTATGATAAATTTCATAAATTCATCAACAAAAAACTAATAATAATGGGGGATTTCAATATAGACACGACGAATAATATAAATTCAAAAATAAACCAACTAATGCACCAATTAGGACTAACACCACTTATACATTCTAATACAAGACCAATATACAATACAAATACAAACTTAATAATTGACCAAATCTACACTAATATAGATAGAAATTTCATAGGAAAAAGTGGTATAATACAAGAACAAATAACAGACCATCTTCCAATATATGCAAACTTTAACTTAAATAACAGATTACTGAAAAATAAAACATTAATAACAACAAGAAAAATTAAAAACAATAATATTGTAACATTTATTAAAAATCTATTACAAATAAAATGGGACACTGTATATAATAACAATAATGCAGAAGATGCCTATAATATTTTCTACACTCAATATATAAATATAATAAACAAACACTTTCCCATAATCACTTCAAAAGTATCATCACAAATATTCTCTAAAAACTGGATAACAAATAACATAAAAAGAAAAATAAATAAAAAACAAAAACTATTTAACTCATATCTACAAAGTAAATCAGAATTAGATTTATACGTTTATAAATCTTATAGAAATAATTTACAAAACACAATAAAACAAGCAAAACAAAAATACATTAACAAACAAATAAACGATAACATAACATCGAAAGAACATTGGAAAACAGTAAATAATATCATTAATACAAATGTAAATAAACATAATATTTCATACATTAAAGATAAAAATAATAAAAACACATTTGACTCAAGTAAAATAGCAAATATATTTAATGAACAATTTATTAATAATGCACACATTATAAATGATCAATTTAAAAATCAAAATATAATAAATCCTGTAGAAATACCAAATATAAATAATTCTATATTCATAGAACCAACCAATAAACAAGAAATAACTTCAATAATAAAAAATAGTAAATTAAAAACCTCATTAGATATAAACCTAATTAACATGAAAATTGTAAAAATATCAATAGATTATATTTCATTACCACTAACACATATTTTTAATTTATGTATTAGTGAAGGTATATTTCCACAAAAAATGAAAAATTCCATAATAAAACCCATATATAAAAATAAAAACCAATACGAACCATGCAACTACAAGCCCATATTAATACTATGTCAAATTTCAAAAATATTTGAAAAAATAATACATCAGAGATTTACTTCATTTTTTCAAAAAAACCTAATTATATCTAATACACAATACGGATATACTAAAAAGCATAACACAACACATGCTATTTTAGATTTATATAACCATATATTAATAAACAAAGAACAAAATAAATCAATAAATACTCTATTCCTTGATCTAAGCAAAGCATTTGACACGCTAGATCACAACATATTAATAGATAAATTATATAAATATGGAATAAGAAGCAATTCGCTACAACTTATCAAAAGCTACCTAAGTAATCGAAAACAAGTTGTTTTGATAAATGATAAAAAATCACAAATATTATGTAATAATATTGGGGTACCACAAGGATCAATACTTGGTCCTCTCCTATTTATAATATACACAAATGACCTATCATTACTATTCAATAATAACCAACAAGTAAAACTTATAGTATATGCTGATGATACAGCAATAACATTTACAAGTGAAAACAATGAAAAATTAAAATATACCATAGATAATATGATTACAAAAATAGAAAAATGGTATACATTTAATAAACTTAAAATAAATATCAATAAAACTAAAATAGTCAATTTTAACTCGAGAAAATACAGTAACATACATCTAAAAATAAATAACATATCAATACAAAATGAAATAGAATATAAATATCTAGGAATAATAATTGACAAAGATATAAACTTTAAAAATCATATATTTAATCTTAATAATAAATTATCGAAAATACTTTACTCAATAAGCAGATTATCAAAATACATTAAGACAAAACCAATGATTATCATATATAACAGCCTATTCCTGCCACACATAATGTATGGAAATATAATATGGGGTAATATTTATAAAAGTAATCTTACAAATTTAATTCTCACACAAAAAAAAATCATAAGAATAATAAACAAAACCAAATATTTCAGAGAACATACAAATTTGCTATTTGAAAGGAATAATATATTAAAACTCAATAGTTTAATAAAATATAACACGCTAATATACATGCATGACCATCACAATAATAATCTACCACAAAATATTTATAACATACATAAAAAACACGAAAATAAAAATAAAAATAAATTAAGGAAATCACCTATCTACAAAATACCTTATACAAAAAAAAGTCAACTAATAAATAGTATCCTAAACATGGGACCTAAGTTATGGAATAATCTAAATGGAGATATCCAAATTATAAAAAACAAAAATTCATATAAAAAAAAAATAAAAAATCAACTCATTGAGATACAAAAAAAAATTAAAAATTAAAAAAAAATTAAAAAAAATAAATTATATAAAAAAATTATTATTATTATTATTATTATTATTATTATTATTATTATTATTATTATTATTATTATTATTATTATTATTATTATTATTATTATTATTATTATTATTATTATTATTATTATTATTATTATTATTATTATTATTATTATTATTATTATTATTATTATTATTATTATTATTATTATTATTATTATTATTATTATTATTTTGATGTTTATGTTTTTAAATGATAATAAAATATCTTATAAAACATAAGAAGAAAACGAAATGAAAAAAAGTAAAGTAATTCAACAAAAAAAAACGTTCCGGTGATGGTGATGCAGGCGACAGCATAGAAAAGATAATTATCTTCATCTGAAGCCTTTTAGAGGAAACAATAATATAATGAATTTAATAATTCACATGATATATATATATATACAACTTTCTTCTAATAAATATTATTATTATTATTATTATTATTATATATTATTGATGAATAAATCAGACAAATTACAATTAGGTACATTATTTATAATTAATTTTATGAACAATTTATTCTAATTTAATTATTTAATAATTCATTTTTTTCGATATTTATTCGATATAAATATCTTGTATTACACCATTTTTATTATTATATTTTCTTATTTCATAATTATTATTATATATTAAATATTTGATAATGTTAATAAGGATATTCTTAATATAAGCTACGTATAGCTTCTGAATATCCTTCTGTATATTAATTCAATATTCAGTAAAATAAAATATTCATTCATTCATTCAATATTGTTACTTTGATAATTATAATCTTATTTAACTAATTTTTAATAATTCATATATTATCTCTAATACTAATTTATGGTGATATTAATACAGATTATACTCTATAAGCTATTCTATAATTGTAGTTGATACTTTTATTATGTAGGCTTCATATGTTGTTTTCATATAGTTATAACCACTTCTACTCTGTGCTACTATTTATAATTCATTTATATTTGAAATACTATTGTAATAGGATATAAAATTACTTTTTTTTAAATGATGCAAAAGAAATAATTATAAGTGTTTGTAAAAAGTGACTCAATTTTCCCCATATAAAGTAACATTTATATTTCCCCCCGGTGAAATTTAAAACATGAACTGAGCGGATATTTATGATACGATATTAATATCGGTTATATCTATAGATATATCATATATATATATATATATTCTATAGGATATATACACGAATATGCTTTACATTATTAACATAGATGGCATCTAGGTCCGCGTAGACTTTAACATTGACTAACGTAATATTAATCATAATTCGATGAAATGCGAAATGCAACTCACGCCAAATTTCAAATAGGGCGGGAGGGTGAGGGGGAGGGTGGGCTGGGTAAGTCGTGTTTTAATAAATGACGCTACAATTACGATTACGATATAGGATATAAATAAATAACGCAATATTAATCATAATTCGATGAATGGCGAAATGCAGCTCGGCCCAAAAATCCTTTAAGGGCGGGTGGGAGTGTGGGAGGGCGGGCGGGGTAGTCGTGTTTTTACTATTTGTACCATTTATTCTTCGTATTAATTATATCTATATATAGGTCAACTATCGTGTCCTCGATGCAGACACACGACCCACCTATTGTTAGCAACACCAAATTGACAAGTCGCATTCGCTGTATTCCGTTACCTAATTCATATAGATATTGGTTGGGTTTGGGTTTGGGTTTGGGTTTATGTTTGAGTTTGGATTTGTGTTTTGGTTTATGTTTGAGTTTGGGTTTGGGTTTATGTTCGAGTTAGGGTTTGGGTTTGGGTTTATGTTTGAGTTTGGGTTTGTGTTTTTACTATAATATAGTACATTTTTTTGGCCGGTATTTTTAATACATAGGGGTGGGTTTGAAAATAGTTTATAACTCCGTAATTATAGAAATACGCATATCGTTACTTACCCATTTACTCTTCGTATTAATTATATCTACGTTAATAATAATACGGTGAATATGGTGTATATGTACATACGAGCGAGTATGGGTGATCGTACCGTTTCTCGCAATTTTCTATGTTTTAATATATATATATATATATATTATTACGTATAGTATTTTATTGATTTTTTTATAAATTCTTTAAATATTATTAGAATATTATTGATTATTTTATAAATTCTATTATATTTTAACATTGATTTTACATTATAATATTCATATATGTATTTGTTTGATTATTACATTGTATATATTGCAACATTGATTTTACATTGTATATATTTTCACATTGTTTATTTTATAAATTCTATTATATTTTATCATTGATTTTACATTATAATATTCATATATGTATTTGTTTGATTATTACATTGTATATATTGCAACATTGATTTTACATTGTATATATTTTCACATTGTTTATTCTATAAATTATATTATATTTTATCATTGATTTTACATTATAATATTCATATATGTATTTGTTTGATTATTACATTGTATATATTGCAACATTGATTTTACATTGTATATATTTTCACATTGTTTATTCTATAAATTCTATTATATTTTATCATTGATTTTACATTATAATATTCATATATGTATTTGTTTGATTATTACATTATATATATTGCAACATTGATTTTACATTGTATATATTTGCATATTGTTTATTTTATAAATTCTATTATATTTTAACATTGATTTAATAAAATAAGATTTAATATATAATATAATTTTATTTAATATATATATATATATATATATATATATGTTATTTATTTATGAATATATTCAATGATATTTAAAATAAGCGTTTCACTGCTCCTATTTTTAATACAGCTCCTCCATGTCAGGAAATTAGAATTAGTTGTATATATATATATATATAGTGTGCATTACTTATAGTGAACATATATTAAATTCAACGTAACTCATTAACGATTGTTTAAATGAGTATAACGGATATTGTATATTACATATTTTCTGATGAAACTTCACAATGATGTTTATTATAACATTAATGAATTAGGTGACATACTATAAATGAGATAGCAACACTCTCAGTAACGGGATACCCTATTCTTAATTACTTACCACTTCTTAAATAATTAGATAAAACAATGTTATACGACACCTTTATAATATTATAATATATATATATATATATATATATATATATATATATATAAAAGACCAATAAGTCTTAAGACTAATTAGTCAATATTAATGAAAACAGGGTTATTATCACAATTATTATTTATTATATACATAAGTTAGGACATACGATTACAGTGATATGATTACGTGTTGTTGTTGTTGTGGTTCACGCATGCGCGGCGGCGGAGACTATTGGAGCTACTGTACGTCGTGACGTAAGTCGGACACGTAAGCGGAAGTCATATCGTCTAGGAGAAGCTCGGGTTTTATTTCGGTACCCCGGTTCATTCTCAGCACCGTTATCAGCACCACTACCGATATCGTCATGGCGGCGTACACCAGGAAGCTGCTCACACCGCTTCCTGTCACGTGTTAGTCTATGATTAGCACACGCAGATAATAGGTTCACTCGTAATATAGGTATATATATATATATATATATATATATATATATATATTATTTTCACATTTTATTAAAAACGGCTGGGACTCGTATGGTTAATCCTTTGAACCCATAACCATTTGAGTCCATTATTCCCGCTGAATCACAAAAGGCATTAATTAATAATTAAATAATTAACAATTAACATAATAATTAAAATATATATTTAGGTTTTATAGTAGGTGTATAGATTTGTACAACTCGTATAGATTTGTGTATGTTTTAAATGAGCGATACTTGTAAAGCCTACGACGTATGCCTATATTAGTAACTAATCTTAATATAGCTTAATATAAATTATTAGATACAATATAAGTTATGCGATAATAGTGCGCCATGGCGCAATATAGTAGCACAGTGATATGGTATATTATTTACAATCTAGTAAATATTGTAAACAATAGAATGCATAATTTAAATATATATATATATATAATTACCGTTATCAATAATTATTTTGTCAACTACGGTATACGTTTTTCCGAAGATTGTATTTCTCGCCATTATATGAACAATAACCCTATCCGAGACGTCGTATCTAGTAATAAGAAATTTATAATTATATATATATATACGTATAATATTACGTCGTATATATATATATACTGACTATCATATACGGATAAATTAGGTTTATATTCAGGAAAAATATCAATAAATAGGTGATAAAGTAAACATATACAATAAAGTTTAAGTGATAACTCTGAAGTACAATATTTGTTTACCGAGAATAATGTGTATTGTCATTTTCAATGGTCGTACTGAAGAGTTAGACATACATACTAAGGCTGCTTCGGTTGAACAAAGTGTCAGTATTGAGCTTTGGAAGATATCCATCAATATAGATTGATAGTATCAAAGTAGAGCTTAATTTAACGGGATATATATAACCTATAGGATCTATCGAGTAGTTTACTTCTTAATATTCTTAATATGGGCAGTTTGTATAGACTCGAATATCATATAATATTATCATTATTATTATAAATATTATATATATATATATTACGATTACAATAGCGAATACAACTCTACAATGAAAACGAGTGAGTTGCAAACCTCTCGTCGTGTACGACTTTAATTCTACTGGAGCCGTTATCGTTGAGGTACGACAGAATGTCGGAGTGTTCAACGTCGTAGTACCACCTTATCTCAGGTTTAGGCACCCCTTCCGCGTCAGCCCATATCAGATCTCCTATAGGGTGATATTAAGATACTCTTTCAACGTTAATACGTATTTATATTAGTGGATTTATTAGGCGTATATAGAATAGCTGTTCCCTTACAATGTTCAGCTGAAAATGTCAGCCAAATTTTCAGCTGCCCGTAGGGGATAAATGAGACACTGTTAAATTTGTTAAATTGTCCTATACAAATTGTTCCGATAATATTTGTAAGAAAATATTGTATTCTATTATCTATTACGATATACTTAACATGGTAAATGCCTAAAATGATATATATATATATATATTTATTATTATATACGGCTATAGCCGTAGTAGGTATAAGTGTTTGTAAAAAGTGACTCAATTTTCCCCATATAAAGTAACATTTATATTTCCCCCCGGTGAAATTTAAAACATGAACTGAGCGGATATTTATGATACGATATTAATATCGGTTATATCTATAGATATATCATATATATATATATATATTCTATAGGATATATACACGAATATGCTTTACATTATTAACATAGATGGCATCTACATACAAACCTATTTCGTAATGATCTTTCTGTGGCCTTATCGTTATATTTCTTGCAGGCACTATTAATAATATATAGTATTTAAATATATTGCTATTTAACAATATATATATATATATATATATATATATATATATATATATATATATATATATATATACTGAATTTTATACATAACCCTGTAATTACCTCCAAACAATGATAAGTGATATTTTAGTTGATGCAGTCCACTTATAATATATCACTTATATATATATATACTATATAGAGTGTTTAGATTTTAATATATATATTACTAAATGATTTATATAAATATCAACATTTAGAATCAAAAATGTGTTTTATATAGGTAGTCGTGTTTTTACTATTTTTACCATTTACTCTTCGTATTAATTATATCTATATATAGGTCAGCTCTCGTGTCCTCGATGCACACATACGACCTGCCTATTGTTAGTAAAACCACATTGACAAGTCGCATTCGCTGTATTCCGTTACCTAATTCATATAGATATTGGTTGGGTTTGGGTTTGGGTTTGGGTTTGGGTTTAAGTTTGGGTTTAAGTTTGAGTTTGGGTTTGGGTTTGGGTTTGGGTTTGGATTTATGTTTGAGTTTGGGTTTATGTTTGAGTTTGTGTTTGTGTTTTTACTATAATATAGTACATTTTATTGGCCGGTATTTTAATACATAGGGGTGGGTTTGAAAATAGTTTATAACTCCGTAATTATAGAAATACGTATATCGTTACTTACCCATTTACTCTTCGTATTAATTATATCTACGTTATGCCTTCGAGTACTAATGATTTAGAGCTATATTCGCGATTTAATCTTACCTATAGTATAGGTGAATTAGGGGAAAAAATCTATTACTATATAAAAACCTAATACTATATTTAATTTATCTATTCTATATTTGAACAAATACTAAGTAATGTATATGATTAATATAGTATATTTGATATGTTAGAATTGAATATGTTAGAAAAAATCATCAATTTAAAGAATAAAATATGCAGATAAATATATTAGTATTACAATGGTTATTCATAATACTAATAATAAAATAATATATTTTGTAATACTGGTAAATTATATTAGAACATTGATTCAGAAATATATATATAGATCAAATAAAATCTATATAAACGATAAATTAATAATAAGGTACGACAAATTGAAAACTAAAATTCGAATTCAATAGATACATATTCACTTTAAACTAAATTAATAATCTTTTTTAAATTAGAAACAATATTTTAATAATAAATCAAAACTATTAGGATACATATTCCACATATATCGCATACGATTGTTGTCATAAATTATAGCATTATGAAGAAAATAATATGTATATACTAAAGTTATAATCAAATTGTATTCTTTATTTATCTTTAATTAATTAAGCTTGATTTATTTAATTTGAAATTTAAAATCATTAACAATTAATTGTTGGATGTTTTATTAATTATTTTTAGAAAAAGTTTATATTAGATCCTTAAATATAGATTCTTCATTTACTTATTTTAATTCTATTTAAATAATTATGAAATTTAATAAAAATAAAATGAATTTTATTAAATAAATAAAAAAATAATAATATGGAATAATATATAATGTAAGTTCGAACATTGTAAACTTATAAATTAATCCAATACATGCAAAATTCCATTTGACTAATACTTTAATATGTATTATACGGGTATATTAGTATACGATTATAGTACACGATAATATACATATTATATTAATGACATATTATAAACACGTTCTTTCTTCTTTGAACGAAAACGGAAATATTCCTTCCTTGAATTCTTTACAGTCTAATTTTCCATCTCCTGGAATATTTTTGAATAAATATTAATATTTATATTTAATACAATGAAACATATAGATTTAAAATACAAAGCATATATTTTATTAATATTATTATGCATAGTTTATAGAATATATTACAAATATATGTAACGAAAATTATAAAATAATATATACAATTATGTATTCATTAGTTGTTGAATATGTTATTAAATGTTGTATCAAATTAAAATGAATATATTATATAATTATATAATATATAATATATATAATATATATAACATATTTAAATATATAAATTTATTTCAAACCATTGGTATCAACTTGAAGAAACGAAACAAAAGCTTCATCAAATTCTAATTCTGTTTAAATTCCAGGTTTGTAATTTCGCCATCCAGATTTAAATCATAAAAACTAAATGTTGAAGGAAATTCTTTCTCTAATCCAAAATCGAGCTGTTAAATTTATTTAAAATAATATAAATGACATATATTATTATTAGTTATATTAAATATGTTTTTCTCGGGGAATAACAGTTTGTTATATATTATTTTAATTGTATATAAACACATATCATATACAATATACAATGCATCAATATATATAAAATCTAACTTTATCAGAATCAGGAGTAGATTGTAAATCTCTTTTCCTGCGTCCATAGCATCTTCTTACATTAACGTAAAAACAGATATTCCTCCTACATCTTCTAACTCTGGCGGTAAAACAAACTCTAGCATCACTTTCTTGTATACATGATAGCAACACCATACAACTTAATAATACACAGATAAGGGTATAAGACTGCATCTCTGTAATGGCAATAATTAATTAGTAGAATCATAATATATTAACTTATATAAATAAA
The DNA here is from genome assembly GCA_964019155.1 of Osedax fenrisi. Classification (NCBI taxonomy): domain Eukaryota; kingdom Metazoa; phylum Annelida; class Polychaeta; order Sabellida; family Siboglinidae; genus Osedax; species Osedax fenrisi. Next base: position 85,517,176 of record OZ025243.1, read on the forward strand.
TGTAACTATTACAAATATGTATGTAAGTTTCTATATATATTACACAACTAACTTTATAATACAAAGGAAAGTGAAATGAAGAAGAGATTGATGCACATCTGATATTTATAGTGAAATATATCGAGAAGTTCAACATAAATATGGGAAGTCCATTTATACATTATTTCTATGTATTGTTTATCTTATTTTTGTATAATGAAAAATAGATATGAATATATTTTGATTATATAATACAATTTTTATAATAAATATTATTTATAAGCTAATAGTACAAGTTAGTTAATATAATTAATATAATTATAATTTTGTATATAATAGTGTTCAATAAATCACATATATATATGATGTTTATCCAGAGTTATATATGTATACTTTAACTTTAAGTGTTTTTAAGTTTGTTTATATTATTTCTATAAAATATATAAATAATATACAAATACATGCTGTTTAATTGCATAGCGACATAACATATTTGTTAGTAATTTAAATGATATGCATCATTTAACAATAGCCTATAAACTATAATGTATTAATAAATAATGTACAATTATAATAAAATGAATCAAACTATTTGTCACTTTTTTGGAAGTGTCAACAAATTAAATATATATAACACATAATAAATGGACTTCCCATTTATATTTGAACTTCCCGTTATTATCAACTTTAATAAATAAAGTAGTACTATAAAAATACATACTATTTATATTGTATTGTTATTGTAAAGTAGTCCTTTCATCCAATCCAGAAACTTAGATGACATTTTCACGAAAAGTAACCTAATATGGACACTTTAACAATAAATGGTCTTAACATTTTATAACTCATTATTTTTATTCTAAAATCACAATATATCAATATTATATGATTATAGATATTATTGTGATTTTAAAATTATATTTAATCTTTTAATCTATAGATAATGGGGGTGTCCGTATTAGGTACCCATGTTTGAATATTGACACCCTGTGTTATATTAAGGACACCATATATACCACTAGATAAACTATATTATAAATTCAGCACACAAATTAAAAAATACGCAGTATAGTAAGATTAGTATATCACAAGAATATACAAAAGAACAATTAATAGAAATACAAAAGCTCTCCATAGAAGCTAAAGGTAAAACAATCAATGGACACAAATTTGTGGTAAGATGTTCAATAAATAATACATTCAAAATAATAGAATTACAAAATAAAAATGAATAACTCAAAAGAAAAAAATGAATATATAACAACAAACAATTTTAATAAAATAAACAAAAAAATAGACGAACATAATCTAACATTTATACATCTAAATATACGAAGTCTTAATCACAACTTTGAATACTTGACAGATTTTTTAAATTTATTAACAAAAAAACCAGAAATAATTTGCCTTTCAGAAACCTGGCTAAATAACATAAATAATAATAACTTAAATATACCTAATTATAAACAGGTAATAAATAATAGACATTGTCAAGATAAGAGACGAGGAGGGGGAGTATGCATATACGTAACTAACAACCTAACATATAACATAGTAAATGAACTAACATTTAATATAATAGATTATCTAGAAATAGTAACAATAGAAATAATACAAGAAAGTGATAATAAAAATATAACAGTATCATGTATCTATAATAGTCCATTTAACAAAATAGAAGAGTTTAATACAATATTTTATGATAAATTTCATAAATTCATCAACAAAAAACTAATAATAATGGGGGATTTCAATATAGACACGACGAATAATATAAATTCAAAAATAAACCAACTAATGCACCAATTAGGACTAACACCACTTATACATTCTAATACAAGACCAATATACAATACAAATACAAACTTAATAATTGACCAAATCTACACTAATATAGATAGAAATTTCATAGGAAAAAGTGGTATAATACAAGAACAAATAACAGACCATCTTCCAATATATGCAAACTTTAACTTAAATAACAGATTACTGAAAAATAAAACATTAATAACAACAAGAAAAATTAAAAACAATAATATTGTAACATTTATTAAAAATCTATTACAAATAAAATGGGACACTGTATATAATAACAATAATGCAGAAGATGCCTATAATATTTTCTACACTCAATATATAAATATAATAAACAAACACTTTCCCATAATCACTTCAAAAGTATCATCACAAATATTCTCTAAAAACTGGATAACAAATAACATAAAAAGAAAAATAAATAAAAAACAAAAACTATTTAACTCATATCTACAAAGTAAATCAGAATTAGATTTATACGTTTATAAATCTTATAGAAATAATTTACAAAACACAATAAAACAAGCAAAACAAAAATACATTAACAAACAAATAAACGATAACATAACATCGAAAGAACATTGGAAAACAGTAAATAATATCATTAATACAAATGTAAATAAACATAATATTTCATACATTAAAGATAAAAATAATAAAAACACATTTGACTCAAGTAAAATAGCAAATATATTTAATGAACAATTTATTAATAATGCACAAATTATAAATGATCAATTTAAAAATCAAAATATAATAAATCCTGTAGAAATACCAAATATAAATAATTCTATATTCATAGAACCAACCAATAAACAAGAAATAACTTCAATAATAAAAAATAGTAAATTAAAAACCTCATTAGATATAAACCTAATTAACATGAAAATTGTAAAAATATCAATAGATTATATTTCATTACCACTAACACATATTTTTAATTTATGTATTAGTGAAGGTATATTTCCACAAAAAATGAAAAATTCCATAATAAAACCCATATATAAAAATAAAAACCAATACGAACCATGCAACTACAAGCCCATATCAATACTATGTCAAATTTCAAAAATATTTGAAAAAATAATACATCAGAGATTTACTTCATTTTTTCAAAAAAACCTAATTATATCTAATACACAATACGGATATACTAAAAAGCATAACACAACACATGCTATTTTAGATTTATATAACCATATATTAATAAACAAAGAACAAAATAAATCAATAAATACTCTATTCCTTGATCTAAGCAAAGCATTTGACACGCTAGATCACAACATATTAATAGATAAATTATATAAATATGGAATAAGAAGCAATTCGCTACAACTTATCAAAAGCTACCTAAGTAATCGAAAACAAGTTGTTTTGATAAATGATAAAAAATCACAAATATTATGTAATAATATTGGGGTACCACAAGGATCAATACTTGGTCCTCTCCTATTTATAATATACACAAATGACCTATCATTACTATTCAATAATAACCAACAAGTAAAACTTATAGTATATGCTGATGATACAGCAATAACATTTACAAGTGAAAACAATGAAAAATTAAAATATACCATAGATAATATGATTACAAAAATAGAAAAATGGTATACATTTAATAAACTTAAAATAAATATCAATAAAACTAAAATAGTCAATTTTAACTCGAGAAAATACAGTAACATACATCTAAAAATAAATAACATATCAATACAAAATGAAATAGAATATAAATATCTAGGAATAATAATTGACAAAGATATAAACTTTAAAAATCATATATTTAATCTTAATAATAAATTATCGAAAATACTTTACTCAATAAGCAGATTATCAAAATACATTAAGACAAAACCAATGATTATCATATATAACAGCCTATTCCTGCCACACATAATGTATGGAAATATAATATGGGGTAATATTTATAAAAGTAATCTTACAAATTTAATTCTCACACAAAAAAAAATCATAAGAATAATAAACAAAACCAAATATTTCAGAGAACATACAAATTTGCTATTTGAAAGGAATAATATATTAAAACTCAATAGTTTAATAAAATATAACACGCTAATATACATGCATGACCATCACAATAATAATCTACCACAAAATATTTATAACATACATAAAAAACACGAAAATAAAAATAAAAATAAATTAAGGAAATCACCTATCTACAAAATACCTTATACAAAAAAAAGTCAACTAATAAATAGTATCCTAACCATGGGACCTAAGTTATGGAATAATCTAAATGGAGATATCCAAATTATAAAAAACAAAAATTCATATAAAAAAAAAATAAAAAATCAACTCATTGAGATACAAAAAAAAATTAAAAATTAAAAAAAAATTAAAAAAAATAAATTATATAAAAAAATTATTATTATTATTATTATTATTATTATTATTATTATTATTATTATTATTATTATTATTATTATTATTATTATTATTATTATTATTATTATTATTATTATTATTATTATTATTATTATTATTATTATTATTATTATTATTATTATTATTATTATTATTATTATTATTATTATTATTATTATTATTATTATTATTATTATTATTATTATTATTATTATTATTATTATTATTATTATTATTATTATTATTATTATTATTATTTTGATGTTTATGTTTTTAAATGATAATAAAATATCTTATAAAACATAAGAAGAAAACGAAATGAAAAAAAGTAAAGTAATTCAACAAAAAAAAACGTTCCGGTGATGGTGATGCAGGCGACAGCATAGAAAAGATAATTATGTTCATCTGAAGCCTTTTAGAGGAAACAATAATATAATGAATTTAATAATTCACATGATATATATATATATACAACTTTCTTCTAATAAATATTATTATTATTATTATTATTATATATTATTGATGAATAAATCAGACAAATTACAATTAGGTACATTATTTATAATTAATTTTATGAACAATTTATTCTAATTTAATTATTTAATAATTCATTTTTTTCGATATTTATTCGATATAAATATCTTGTATTACACCATTTTTATTATTATATTTTCTTATTTCATAATTATTATTATATATTAAATATTTGATAATGTTAATAAGGATATTCTTAATATAAGCTACGTATAGCTTCTGAATATCCTTCTGTATATTAATTCAATATTCAGTAAAATAAAATATTCATTCATTCATTCAATATTGTTACTTTGATAATTATAATCTTATTTAACTAATTTTTAATAATTCATATATTATCTCTAATACTAATTTATGGTGATATTAATACAGATTATACTCTATAAGCTATTCTATAATTGTAGTTGATACTTTTATTATGTAGGCTTCATATGTTGTTTTCATATAGTTATAACCACTTCTACTCTGTGCTACTATTTATAATTCATTTATATTTGAAATACTATTGTAATAGGATATAAAATTACTTTTTTTTAAATGATGCAAAAGAAATAATTATAAGTGTTTGTAAAAAGTGACTCAATTTTCCCCATATAAAGTAACATTTATATTTCCCCCCGGTGAAATTTAAAACATGAACTGAGCGGATATTTATGATACGATATTAATATCGGTTATATCTATAGATATATCATATATATATATATATATTCTATAGGATATATACACGAATATGCTTTACATTATTAACATAGATGGCATCTAGGTCCGCGTAGACTTTAACATTGACTAACGTAATATTAATCATAATTCGATGAAATGCGAAATGCAACTCACGCCAAATTTCAAATAGGGCGGGAGGGTGAGGGGGAGGGTGGGCTGGGTAAGTCGTGTTTTAATAAATGACGCTACAATTACGATTACGATATAGGATATAAATAAATAACGCAATATTAATCATAATTCGATGAATGGCGAAATGCAGCTCGGCCCAAAAATCCTTTAAGGGCGGGTGGGAGTGGGGGAGGGCGGGCGGGGTAGTCGTGTTTTTACTATTTGTACCATTTATTCTTCGTATTAATTATATCTATATATAGGTCAACTATCGTGTCCTCGATGCAGACACACGACCCACCTATTGTTAGCAACACCAAATTGACAAGTCGCATTCGCTGTATTCCGTTACCTAATTCATATAGATATTGGTTGGGTTTGGGTTTGGGTTTGGGTTTGGGTTTATGTTTGAGTTTGGATTTGTGTTTTGGTTTATGTTTGAGTTTGGGTTTGGGTTTATGTTCGAGTTAGGGTTTGGGTTTGGGTTTATGTTTGAGTTTGGGTTTGTGTTTTTACTATAATATAGTACATTTTTTTGGCCGGTATTTTTAATACATAGGGGTGGGTTTGAAAATAGTTTATAACTCCGTAATTATAGAAATACGCATATCGTTACTTACCCATTTACTCTTCGTATTAATTATATCTACGTTAATAATAATACGGTGAATATGGTGTATATGTACATACGAGCGAGTATGGGTGATCGTACCGTTTCTCGCAATTTTCTATGTTTTAATATATATATATATATATATTATTACGTATAGTATTTTATTGATTTTTTTATAAATTCTTTAAATATTATTAGAATATTATTGATTATTTTATAAATTCTATTATATTTTAACATTAATTTTACATTATAATATTCATATATGTATTTGTTTGATTATTACATTGTATATATTGCAACATTGATTTTACATTGTATATATTTTCACATTGTTTATTTTATAAATTCTATTATATTTTATCATTGATTTTACATTATAATATTCATATATGTATTTGTTTGATTATTACATTGTATATATTGCAACATTGATTTTACATTGTATATATTTTCACATTGTTTATTCTATAAATTCTATTATATTTTATCATTGATTTTACATTATAATATTCATATATGTATTTGTTTGATTATTACATTATATATATTGCAACATTGATTTTACATTGTATATATTTGCATATTGTTTATTTTATAAATTCTATTATATTTTAACATTGATTTAATAAAATAAGATTTAATATATAATATAATTTTATTTAATATATATATATATATATATGTTATTTATTTATGAATATATTCAATGATATTTAAAATAAGCGTTTCACTGCTCCTATTTTTAATACAGCTCCTCCATGTCAGGAAATTAGAATTAGTTGTATATATATATATATAGTGTGCATTACTTATAGTGAACATATATTAAATTCAACGTAACTCATTAACGATTGTTTAAATGAGTATAACGGATATTGTATATTACATATTTTCTGATGAAACTTCACAATGATGTTTATTATAACATTAATGAATTAGGTGACATACTATAAATGAGATAGCAACACTCTCAGTAACGGGATACCCTATTCTTAATTACTTACCACTTCTTAAATAATTAGATAAAACAATGTTATACGAAACCTTTATAATATTATAATATATATATATATATATATATATATATATATATATATATATATATATATATATATATATATATATATATATATATATATATATATATATAAAAGACCAATAAGTCTTAAGACTAATTAGTCAATATTAATGAAAACAGGGTTATTATCACAATTATTATTTATTATATACATAAGTTAGGACATACGATTACAGTGATATGATTACGTGTTGTTGTTGTTATGGTTCACGCATGCGCGGCGGCGGAGACTATTGGAGCTACTGTACGTCGTGACGTAAGTCGGACACGTAAGCGGAAGTCATATCGTCTAGGAGAAGCTCGGGTTTTATTTCGGTACCCCGGTTCATTCTCATCACCGTTATCAGCACCACTACCGATATCGTCATGGCGGCGTACACCAGGAAGCTGCTCACACCGCTTCCTGTCACGTGTTAGTCTATGATTAGCACACGCAGATAATAGGTTCACTCGTAATATAGGTATATATATATATATATATATATATTATTTTCACATTTTATTAAAAACGGCTGGGACTCGTATGGTTAATCCTTTGAACCCATAACCATTTGAGTCCATTATTCCCGCTGAATCACAAAAGGCATTAATTAATAATTAAATAATTAACAATTAACATAATAATTAAAATATATATTTAGGTTTGATAGTAGGTGTATAGATTTGTACAACTCGTATAGATTTGTGTATGTTTTAAATGAGCGATACTTGTAAAGCCTACGACGTATGCCTATATTAGTAACTAATCTTAATATAGCTTAATATAAATTATTAGATACAATATAAGTTATGCGATAATAGTGCGCCATGGCGCAATATAGTAGCACAGTGATATGGTATATTATTTACAATCTAGTAAATATTGTAAACAATAGAATGCATAATTTAAATATATATATATATATAATTACCGTTATCAATAATTATTTTGTCAACTACGGTATACGTTTTTCCGAAGATTGTATTTCTCGCCATTATATGAACAATAACCCTATCCGAGACGTCGTATCTAGTAATAAGAAATTTATAATTATATATATATATATACGTATAATATTACGTCGTATATATATATATACTGACTATCATATACGGATAAATTAGGTTTATATTCAGGAAAAATATCAATAAATAGGTGATAAAGTAAACCTATACAATAAAGTTTAAGTGATAACTCTGAAGTACAATATTTGTTTACCGAGAATAATGTGTATTGTCATTTTCAATGGTCGTACTGAAGAGTTAGACATACATACTAAGGCTGCTTCGGTTGAACAAAGTGTCAGTATTGAGCTTTGGAAGATATCCATCAATATAGATTGATAGTATCAAAGTAGAGCTTAATTTAACGGGATATATATAACCTATAGGATCTATCGAGTAGTTTACTTCTTAATATTCTTAATATGGGCAGTTTGTATAGACTCGAATATCATATAATATTATCATTATTATTATAAATATTATATATATATATATATTACGATTACAATAGCGAATACAACTCTACAATGAAAACGAGTGAGTTGCAAACCTCTCGTCGTGTACGACTTTAATTCTACTGGAGCCGTTATCGTTGAGGTACGACAGAATGTCGGAGTGTTCAACGTCGTAGTACCAACTTATCTCAGGTTTAGGCACCCCTTCCGCGTCAGCCCATATCAGATCTCCTATAGGGTGATATTAAGATACTCTTTCAACGTTAATACGTATTTATATTAGTGGATTTATTAGGCGAATATAGAATAGCTGTTCCCTTACAATGTTCAGCTGAAATTTCAGCCAAATTTTCAGCTGCCCGTAGGGGATAAATGAGACACTGTTAAATTTGTTAAATTGTCCTATACAAATTGTTCCGATAATATTTGTAAGAAAATATTATATTCTATTATCTATTACGATATACTTAACATGGTAAATGCCTAAAATGATATATATATATATATATTTATTATTATATACGGCTATAGCCGTAGTAGGTATAAGTGTTTGTAAAAAGTGACTCAATTTTCCCCATATAAAGTAACATTTATATTTCCCCCCGGTGAAATTTAAAACATGAACTGAGCGGATATTTATGATACGATATTAATATCGGTTATATCTATAGATATATCATATATATATATATATATTCTATAGGATATATACACGAATATGCTTTACATTATTAACATAGATGGCATCTACATACAAACCTATTTCGTAATGATCTTTCTGTGGCCTTATCGTTATATTTCTTGCAGGCACTATTAATAATATATAGTATTTAAATATATTGCTATTTAACAATATATATATATATATATATATATATATATATATATATACTGAATTTTATACATAACCCTGTAATTACCTCCAAACAATGATAAGTGATATTTTAGTTGATGCAGTCCACTTATAATATATCACTTATATATATATATACTATATAGAGTGTTTAGATTTTAATATATATATTACTAAATGATTTATATAAATATCAACATTTAGAATCAAAAATGTGTTTTATATAGGTAGTCGTGTTTTTACTATTTTTACCATTTACTCTTCGTATTAATTATATCTATATATAGGTCAGCTCTCGTGTCCTCGATGCACACATACGACCTGCCTATTGTTAGTAAAACCACATTGACAAGTCGCATTCGCTGTATTCCGTTACCTAATTCATATAGATATTGGTTGGGTTTGGGTTTGGGTTTGGGTTTGGGTTTAAGTTTGGGTTTAAGTTTGAGTTTGGGTTTGGGTTTGGGTTTGGGTTTGGATTTATGTTTGAGTTTGGGTTTATGTTTGAGTTTGTGTTTGTGTTTTTACTATAATATAGTACATTTTATTGGCCGGTATTTTAATACATAGGGGTGGGTTTGAAAATAGTTTATAACTCCGTAATTATAGAAATACGTATATCGTTACTTACCCATTTACTCTTCGTATTAATTATATCTACGTTATGCCTTCGAGTACTAATGATTTAGAGCTATATTCGCGATTTAATCTTACCTATAGTATAGGTGAATTAGGGGAAAAAATCTATTACTATATAAAAACCTAATACTATATTTAATTTATCTATTCTATATTTGAACAAATACTAAGTAATGTATATGATTAATATAGTATATTTGATATGTTAGAATTGAATATGTTAGAAAAAATCATCAATTTAAAGAATAAAATATGCAGATAAATATATTAGTATTACAATGGTTATTCATAATACTAATAATAAAATAATATATTTTGTAATACTGGTAAATTATATTAGAACATTGATTCAGAAATATATATATAGATCAAATAAAATCTATATAAACGATAAATTAATAATAAGGTACGACAAATTGAAAACTAAAATTCGAATTCAATAGATACATATTCACTTTAAACTAAATTAATAATCTTTTTTAAATTAGAAACAATATTTTAATAATAAATCAAAACTATTAGGATACATATTCCACATATATCGCATACGATTGTTGTCATAAATTATAGCATTATGAAGAAAATAATATGTATATACTAAAGTTATAATCAAATTGTATTCTTTATTTATCTTTAATTAATTAAGCTTGATTTATTTAATTTGAAATTTAAAATCATTAACAATTAATTGTTGGATGTTTTATTAATTATTTTTAGAAAAAGTTTATATTAGATCCTTAAATATAGATTCTTCATTTACTTATTTTAATTCTATTTAAATAATTATGAAATTTAATAAAAATAAAATGAATTTTATTAAATAAATAAAAAAATAATAATATGGAATAATATATAATGTAAGTTCGAACATTGTAAACTTATAAATTAATCCAATACATGCAAAATTCCATTTGACTAATACTTTAATATGTATTATACGGGTATATTAGTATACGATTATAGTACACGATAATATACATATTATATTAATGACATATTATAAACACGTTCTTTCTTCTTTGAACGAAAACGGAAATATTCCTTCCTTGAATTCTTTACAGTCTAATTTTCCATCTCCTGGAATATTTTTGAATAAATATTAATATTTATATTTAATACAATGAAACATATAGATTTAAAATACAAAGCATATATTTTATTAATATTATTATGCATAGTTTATAGAATATATTACAAATATATGTAACGAAAATTATAAAATAATATATACAATTATGTATTCATTAGTTGTTGAATATGTTATTAAATGTTGTATCAAATTAAAATGAATATATTATATAATTATATAATATATAATATATATAATATATATAACATATTTAAATATATAAATTTATTTCAAACCATTGGTATCAACTTGAAGAAACGAAACAAAAGCTTCATCAAATTCTAATTCTGTTTAAATTCCAGGTTTGTAATTTCGCCATCCAGATTTAAATCATAAAAACTAAATGTTGAAGGAAATTCTTTCTCTAATCCAAAATCGAGCTGTTAAATTTATTTAAAATAATATAAATGACATATATTATTATTAGTTATATTAAATATGTTTTTCTCGGGGAATAACAGTTTGTTATATATTATTTTAATTGTATATAAACACATATCATATACAATATACAATGCATCAATATATATAAAATCTAACTTTATCAGAATCAGGAGTAGATTGTAAATCTCTTTTCCTGCGTCCATAGCATCTTCTTACATTAACGTAAAAACAGATATTCCTCCTACATCTTCTAACTCTGGCGGTAAAACAAACTCTAGCATCACTTTCTTGTATACATGATAGCAACACCATACAACTTAATAATACACAGATAAGGGTATAAGACTGCATCTCTGTAATGGCAATAATTAATTAGTAGAATCATAATATATTAACTTATATAAATAAATGTAACTATTACAAATATGTATGTAAGTTTCTATATATATTACACAACTAACTTTATAATACAAAGGAAAGTGAAATGAAGAAGAGATTGATGCACATCTGATATTTATAGTGAAATATATCGAGAAGTTCAACATAAATATGGGAAGTCCATTTATACATTATTTCTATGTATTGTTTATCTTATTTTTGTATAATGAAAAATAGATATGAATATATTTTGATTATATAATACAATTTTTATAATAAATATTATTTATAAGCTAATAGTACAAGTTAGTTAATATAATTAATATAATTATAATTTTGTATATAATAGTGTTCAATAAATCACATATATATATGATGTTTATCCAGAGTTATATATGTATACTTTAACTTTAAGTGTTTTTAAGTTTGTTTATATTATTTCTATAAAATATATAAATAATATACAAATACATGCTGTTTAATTGCATAGCGACATAACATATTTGTTAGTAATTTAAATGATATGCATCATTTAACAATAGCCTATAAACTATAATTTATTAATAAATAATGTACAATTATAATAAAATGAATCAAACTATTTGTCACTTTTTTGGAAGTGTCAACAAATTAAATATATATAACACATAATAAATGGACTTCCCATTTATATTTGAACTTCCCGTTATTATCAACTTTAATAAATAAAGTAGTACTATAAAAATACATACTATTTATATTGTATTGTTATTGTAAAGTAGTCCTTTCATCCAATCCAGAAACTTAGATGACATTTTCACGAAAAGTAACCTAATATGGACACTTTAACAATAAATGGTCTTAACATTTTATAACTCATTATTTTTATTCTAAAATCACAATATATCAATATTATATGATTATAGATATTATTGTGATTTTAAAATTATATTTAATCTTTTAATCTATAGATAATGGGGGTGTCCGTATTAGGTACCCATGTTTGAATATTGACACCCTGTGTTATATTAAGGACACCATATATACCACTAGATAAACTATATTATAAATTCAGCACACAAATTAAAAAATACGCAGTATAGTAAGATTAGTATATCACAAGAATATACAAAAGAACAATTAATAGAAATACAAAAGCTCTCCATAGAAGCTAAAGGTAAAACAATCAATGGACACAAATTTGTGGTAAGATGTTCAATAAATAATACATTCAAAATAATAGAATTACAAAATAAAAATGAATAACTCAAAAGAAAAAAATGAATATATAACAACAAACAATTTTAATAAAATAAACAAAAAAATAGACGAACATAATCTAACATTTATACATCTAAATATACGAAGTCTTAATCACAACTTTGAATACTTGACAGATTTTTTAAATTTATTAACAAAAAAACCAGAAATAATTTGCCTTTCAGAAACCTGGCTAAATAACATAAATAATAATAACTTAAATATACCTAATTATAAACAGGTAATAAATAATAGACATTGTCAAGATAAGAGACGAGGAGGGGGAGTATGCATATACGTAACTAACAACCTAACATATAACATAGTAAATGAACTAACATTTAATATAATAGATTATCTAGAAATAGTAACAATAGAAATAATACAAGAAAGTGATAATAAAAATATAACAGTATCATGTATCTATAATAGTCCATTTAACAAAATAGAAGAGTTTAATACAATATTTTATGATAAATTTCATAAATTCATCAACAAAAAACTAATAATAATGGGGGATTTCAATATAGACACGACGAATAATATAAATTCAAAAATAAACCAACTAATGCACCAATTAGGACTAACACCACTTATACATTCTAATACAAGACCAATATACAATACAAATACAAACTTAATAATTGACCAAATCTACACTAATATAGATAGAAATTTCATAGGAAAAAGTGGTATAATACAAGAACAAATAACAGACCATCTTCCAATATATGCAAACTTTAACTTAAATAACAGATTACTGAAAAATAAAACATTAATAACAACAAGAAAAATTAAAAACAATAATATTGTAACATTTATTAAAAATCTATTACAAATAAAATGGGACACTGTATATAATAACAATAATGCAGAAGATGCCTATAATATTTTCTACACTCAATATATAAATATAATAAACAAACACTTTCCCATAATCACTTCAAAAGTATCATCACAAATATTCTCTAAAAACTGGATAACAAATAACATAAAAAGAAAAATAAATAAAAAACAAAAACTATTTAACTCATATCTACAAAGTAAATCAGAATTAGATTTATACGTTTATAAATCTTATAGAAATAATTTACAAAACACAATAAAACAAGCAAAACAAAAATACATTAACAAACAAATAAACGATAACATAACATCGAAAGAACATTGGAAAACAGTAAATAATATCATTAATACAAATGTAAATAAACATAATATTTCATACATTAAAGATAAAAATAATAAAAACACATTTGACTCAAGTAAAATAGCAAATATATTTAATGAACAATTTATTAATAATGCACAAATTATAAATGATCAATTTAAAAATCAAAATATAATAAATCCTGTAGAAATACCAAATATAAATAATTCTATATTCATAGAACCAACCAATAAACAAGAAATAACTTCAATAATAAAAAATAGTAAATTAAAAACCTCATTAGATATAAACCTAATTAACATGAAAATTGTAAAAATATCAATAGATTATATTTCATTACCACTAACACATATTTTTAATTTATGTATTAGTGAAGGTATATTTCCACAAAAAATGAAAAATTCCATAATAAAACCCATATATAAAAATAAAAACCAATACGAACCATGCAACTACAAGCCCATATCAATACTATGTCAAATTTCAAAAATATTTGAAAAAATAATACATCAGAGATTTACTTCATTTTTTCAAAAAAACCTAATTATATCTAATACACAATACGGATATACTAAAAAGCATAACACAACACATGCTATTTTAGATTTATATAACCATATATTAATAAACAAAGAACAAAATAAATCAATAAATACTCTATTCCTTGATCTAAGCAAAGCATTTGACACGCTAGATCACAACATATTAATAGATAAATTATATAAATATGGAATAAGAAGCAATTCGCTACAACTTATCAAAAGCTACCTAAGTAATCGAAAACAAGTTGTTTTGATAAATGATAAAAAATCACAAATATTATGTAATAATATTGGGGTACCACAAGGATCAATACTTGGTCCTCTCCTATTTATAATATACACAAATGACCTATCATTACTATTCAATAATAACCAACAAGTAAAACTTATAGTATATGCTGATGATACAGCAATAACATTTACAAGTGAAAACAATGAAAAATTAAAATATGCCATAGATAATATGATTACAAAAATAGAAAAATGGTATACATTTAATAAACTTAAAATAAATATCAATAAAACTAAAATAGTCAATTTTAACTCGAGAAAATACAGTAACATACATCTAAAAATAAATAACATATCAATACAAAATGAAATAGAATATAAATATCTAGGAATAATAATTGACAAAGATATAAACTTTAAAAATCATATATTTAATCTTAATAATAAATTATCGAAAATACTTTACTCAATAAGCAGATTATCAAAATACATTAAGACAAAACCAATGATTATCATATATAACAGCCTATTCCTGCCACACATAATGTATGGAAATATAATATGGGGTAATATTTATAAAAGTAATCTTACAAATTTAATTCTCACACAAAAAAAAATCATAAGAATAATAAACAAAACCAAATATTTCAGAGAACATACAAATTTGCTATTTGAAAGGAATAATATATTAAAACTCAATAGTTTAATAAAATATAACACGCTAATATACATGCATGACCATCACAATAATAATCTACCACAAAATATTTATAACATACATAAAAAACACGAAAATAAAAATAAAAATAAATTAAGGAAATCACCTATCTACAAAATACCTTATACAAAAAAAAGTCAACTAATAAATAGTATCCTAACCATGGGACCTAAGTTATGGAATAATCTAAATGGAGATATCCAAATTATAAAAAACAAAAATTCATATAAAAAAAAAATAAAAAATCAACTCATTGAGATACAAAAAAAAATTAAAAATTAAAAAAAAATTAAAAAAAATAAATTATATAAAAAAATTATTATTATTATTATTATTATTATTATTATTATTATTATTATTATTATTATTATTATTATTATTATTATTATTATTATTATTATTATTATTATTATTATTATTATTATTATTATTATTATTATTATTATTATTATTATTATTATTATTATTATTATTATTATTATTATTATTATTATTATTATTATTATTATTATTATTATTATTATTATTATTATTATTTTGATGTTTATGTTTTTAAATGATAATAAAATATCTTATAAAACATAAGAAGAAAACGAAATGAAAAAAAGTAAAGTAATTCAACAAAAAAAAACGTTCCGGTGATGGTGATGCAGGCGACAGCATAGAAAAGATAATTATCTTCATCTGAAGCCTTTTAGAGGAAACAATAATATAATGAATTTAATAATTCACATGATATATATATATATACAACTTTCTTCTAATAAATATTATTATTATTATTATTATTATATATTATTGATGAATAAATCAGACAAATTACAATTAGGTACATTATTTATAATTAATTTTATGAACAATTTATTCTAATTTAATTATTTAATAATTCATTTTTTTCGATATTTATTCGATATAAATATCTTGTATTACACCATTTTTATTATTATATTTTCTTATTTCATAATTATTATTATATATTAAATATTTGATAATGTTAATAAGGATATTCTTAATATAAGCTACGTATAGCTTCTGAATATCCTTCTGTATATTAATTCAATATTCAGTAAAATAAAATATTCATTCATTCATTCAATATTGTTACTTTGATAATTATAATCTTATTTAACTAATTTTTAATAATTCATATATTATCTCTAATACTAATTTATGGTGATATTAATACAGATTATACTCTATAAGCTATTCTATAATTGTAGTTGATACTTTTATTATGTAGGCTTCATATGTTGTTTTCATATAGTTATAACCACTTCTACTCTGTGCTACTATTTATAATTCATTTATATTTGAAATACTATTGTAATAGGATATAAAATTACTTTTTTTTAAATGATGCAAAAGAAATAATTATAAGTGTTTGTAAAAAGTGACTCAATTTTCCCCATATAAAGTAACATTTATATTTCCCCCCGGTGAAATTTAAAACATGAACTGAGCGGATATTTATGATACGATATTAATATCGGTTATATCTATAGATATATCATATATATATATATATATTCTATAGGATATATACACGAATATGCTTTACATTATTAACATAGATGGCATCTAGGTCCGCGTAGACTTTAACATTGACTAACGTAATATTAATCATAATTCGATGAAATGCGAAATGCAACTCACGCCAAATTTCAAATAGGGCGGGAGGGTGAGGGGGAGGGTGGGCTGGGTAAGTCGTGTTTTAATAAATGACGCTACAATTACGATTACGATATAGGATATAAATAAATAACGCAATATTAATCATAATTCGATGAATGGCGAAATGCAGCTCGGCCCAAAAATCCTTTAAGGGCGGGTGGGAGTGGGGGAGGGCGGGCGGGGTAGTCGTGTTTTTACTATTTGTACCATTTATTCTTCGTATTAATTATATCTATATATAGGTCAACTATCGTGTCCTCGATACAGACACACGACCCACCTATTGTTAGAAACACCAAATTGACAAGTCGCATTCGCTGTATTCCGTTACCTAATTCATATAGATATTGGTTGGGTTTGGGTTTGGGTTTGGGTTTGGGTTTATGTTTGAGTTTGGATTTGTGTTTTGGTTTATGTTTGAGTTTGGGTTTGGGTTTATGTTCGAGTTAGGGTTTGGGTTTGGGTTTATGTTTGAGTTTGGGTTTGTGTTTTTACTATAATATAGTACATTTTTTTGGCCGGTATTTTTAATACATAGGGGTGGGTTTGAAAATAGTTTATAACTCCGTAATTATAGAAATACGCATATCGTTACTTACCCATTTACTCTTCGTATTAATTATATCTACGTTAATAATAATACGGTGAATATGGTGTATATGTACATACGAGCGAGTATGGGTGATCGTACCGTTTCTCGCAATTTTCTATGTTTTAATATATATATATATATATATTATTACGTATAGTATTTTATTGATTTTTTTATAAATTCTTTAAATATTATTAGAATATTATTGATTATTTTATAAATTCTATTATATTTTAACATTGATTTTACATTATAATATTCATATATGTATTTGTTTGATTATTACATTGTATATATTGCAACATTGATTTTACATTGTATATATTTTCACATTGTTTATTTTATAAATTCTATTATATTTTATCATTGATTTTACATTATAATATTCATATATGTATTTGTTTGATTATTACATTGTATATATTGCAACATTGATTTTACATTGTATATATTTTCACATTGTTTATTCTATAAATTCTATTATATTTTATCATTGATTTTACATTATAATATTCATATATGTATTTGTTTGATTATTACATTGTATATATTGCAACATTGATTTTACATTGTATATATTTTCACATTGTTTATTCTATAAATTCTATTATATTTTATCATTGATTTTACATTATAATATTCATATATGTATTTGTTTGATTATTACATTATATATATTGCAACATTGATTTTACATTGTATATATTTGCATATTGTTTATTTTATAAATTCTATTATATTTTAACATTGATTTAATAAAATAAGATTTAATATATAATATAATTTTATTTAATATATATATATATATATATATGTTATTTATTTATGAATATATTCAATGATATTTAAAATAAGCGTTTCACTGCTCCTATTTTTAATACAGCTCCTCCATGTCAGGAAATTAGAATTAGTTGTATATATATATATATAGTGTGCATTACTTATAGTGAACATATATTAAATTCAACGTAACTCATTAACGATTGGTTTAAATGAGTATAACGGATATTGTATATTACATATTTTCTGATGAAACTTCACAATGATGTTTATTATAACATTAATGAATTAGGTGACATACTATAAATGAGATAGCAACACTCTCAGTAACGGGATACCCTATTCTTAATTACTTACCACTTCTTAAATAATTAGATAAAACAATGTTATACGACACCTTTATAATATTATATATATATATATATATATATATATATATATATATATATATATATATATAAAAGACCAATAAGTCTTAAGACTAATTAGTCAATATTAATGAAAACAGGGTTATTATCACAATTATTATTTATTATATACATAAGTTAGGACATACGATTACAGTGATATGATTACGTGTTGTTGTTGTTGTGGTTCACGCATGCGCGGCGGCGGAGACTATTGGAGCTACTGTACGTCGTGACGTAAGTCGGACACGTAAGCGGAAGTCATATCGTCTAGGAGAAGCTCGGGTTTTATTTCGGTACCCCGGTTCATTCTCAGCACCGTTATCAGCACCACTACCGATATCGTCATGGCGGCGTACACCAGGAAGCTGCTCACACCGCTTCCTGTCACGTGTTAGTCTATGATTAGCACACGCAGATAATAGGTTCACTCGTAATATAGGTATATATATATATATATATATATATATTATTTTCACATTTTATTAAAAACGGCTGGGACTCGTATGGTTAATCCTTTGAACCCATAACCATTTGAGTCCATTATTCCCGCTGAATCACAAAAGGCATTAATTAATAATTAAATAATTAACAATTAACATAATAATTAAAATATATATTTAGGTTTGATAGTAGGTGTATAGATTTGTACAACTCGTATAGATTTGTGTATGTTTTAAATGAGCGATACTTGTAAAGCCTACGACGTATGCCTATATTAGTAACTAATCTTAATATAGCTTAATATAAATTATTAGATACAATATAAGTTATGCGATAATAGTGCGCCATGGCGCAATATAGTAGCACAGTGATATGGTATATTATTTACAATCTAGTAAATATTGTAAACAATAGAATGCATAATTTAAATATATATATATATAATTACCGTTATCAATAATTATTTTGTCAACTACGGTATACGTTTTTCCGAAGATTGTATTTCTCGCCATTATATGAACAATAACCCTATCCGAGACTTCGTATCTAGTAATAAGAAATTTATAATTATATATATATATACGTATAATATTACGTCGTATATATATACCGACTATCATATACGGATAAATTAGGTTTATATTCAGGAAAAATATCAATAAATAGGTGATAAAGTAAACATATACAATACAGTTTAAGTGATAACTCTGAAGTACAATATTTGTTTACCGAGAATAATGTGTATTGTCATTTTCAATGGTCGTACTGAAGAGTTAGACATATATACTAAGGCTGCTTCGGTTGAACAAAGTGTCAGTAATGAGCTTTGGAAGATATACATCAATATACATAGATAGTATCAAAGTAGAGCTTAATTTAACGGGATATATATAACCTATAGGATCTATAGATATATCGAGTTTTTTTTTATGTCGTGTTTTAATAAATCACGCTACAATTACGATTACGATATAGGATATAAATAAATAACGCAATATTAATCATAATTCGATGAATGGCGAAATGCAGCTCGGCCCAAAAATCCTTTAAGGGCGGGTGGGAGTGGGGGAGGGCGGGCGGGGTAGTCGTGTTTTTACTATTTGTACCATTTATTCTTCGTATTAATTATATCTATATATAGGTCAACTATCGTGTCCTCGATACAGACACACGACCCACCTATTGTTAGAAACACCAAATTGACAAGTCGCATTCGCTGTATTCCGTTACCTAATTCATATAGATATTGGTTGGGTTTGGGTTTGGGTTTGGGTTTGGGTTTATGTTTGAGTTTGGATTTGTGTTTTGGTTTATGTTTGAGTTTGGGTTTGGGTTTATGTTCGAGTTAGGGTTTGGGTTTGGGTTTATGTTTGAGTTTGGGTTTGTGTTTTTACTATAATATAGTACATTTTTTTGGCCGGTATTTTTAATACATAGGGGTGGGTTTGAAAATAGTTTATAACTCCGTAATTATAGAAATACGCATATCGTTACTTACCCATTTACTCTTCGTATTAATTATATCTACGTTAATAATAATACGGTGAATATGGTGTATATGTACATACGAGCGAGTATGGGTGATCGTACCGTTTCTCGCAATTTTCTATGTTTTAATATATATATATATATATATTATTACGTATAGTATTTTATTGATTTTTTTATAAATTCTTTAAATATTATTAGAATATTATTGATTATTTTATAAATTCTATTATATTTTAACATTGATTTTACATTATAATATTCATATATGTATTTGTTTGATTATTACATTGTATATATTGCAACATTGATTTTACATTGTATATATTTTCACATTGTTTATTTTATAAATTCTATTATATTTTATCATTGATTTTACATTATAATATTCATATATGTATTTGTTTGATTATTACATTGTATATATTGCAACATTGATTTTACATTGTATATATTTTCACATTGTTTATTCTATAAATTCTATTATATTTTATCATTGATTTTACATTATAATATTCATATATGTATTTGTTTGATTATTACATTGTATATATTGCAACATTGATTTTACATTGTATATATTTTCACATTGTTTATTCTATAAATTCTATTATATTTTATCATTGATTTTACATTATAATATTCATATATGTATTTGTTTGATTATTACATTATATATATTGCAACATTGATTTTACATTGTATATATTTGCATATTGTTTATTTTATAAATTCTATTATATTTTAACATTGATTTAATAAAATAAGATTTAATATATAATATAATTTTATTTAATATATATATATATATATATATGTTATTTATTTATGAATATATTCAATGATATTTAAAATAAGCGTTTCACTGCTCCTATTTTTAATACAGCTCCTCCATGTCAGGAAATTAGAATTAGTTGTATATATATATATATAGTGTGCATTACTTATAGTGAACATATATTAAATTCAACGTAACTCATTAACGATTGTTTAAATGAGTATAACGGATATTGTATATTACATATTTTCTGATGAAACTTCACAATGATGTTTATTATAACATTAATGAATTAGGTGACATACTATAAATGAGATAGCAACACTCTCAGTAACGGGATACCCTATTCTTAATTACTTACCACTTCTTAAATAATTAGATAAAACAATGTTATACGACACCTTTATAATATTATAATATATATATATATATATATATATATATATATATATATATATAAAAGACCAATAAGTCTTAAGACTAATTAGTCAATATTAATGAAAACAGGGTTATTATCACAATTATTATTTATTATATACATAAGTTAGGACATACGATTACAGTGATATGATTACGTGTTGTTGTTGTTGTGGTTCACGCATGCGCGGCGGCGGAGACTATTGGAGCTACTGTACGTCGTGACGTAAGTCGGACACGTAAGCGGAAGTCATATCGTCTAGGAGAAGCTCGGGTTTTATTTCGGTACCCCGGTTCATTCTCAGCACCGTTATCAGCACCACTACCGATATCGTCATGGCGGCGTACACCAGGAAGCTGCTCACACCGCTTCCTGTCACGTGTTAGTCTATGATTAGCACACGCAGATAATAGGTTCACTCGTAATATAGGTATATATATATATATATATATATATATTATTTTCACATTTTATTAAAAACGGCTGGGACTCGTATGGTTAATCCTTTGAACCCATAACCATTTGAGTCCATTATTCCCGCTGAATCACAAAAGGCATTAATTAATAATTAAATAATTAACAATTAACATAATAATTAAAATATATATTTAGGTTTGATAGTAGGTGTATAGATTTGTACAACTCGTATAGATTTGTGTATGTTTTAAATGAGCGATACTTGTAAAGCCTACGACGTATGCCTATATTAGTAACTAATCTTAATATAGCTTAATATAAATTATTAGATACAATATAAGTTATGCGATAATAGTGCGCCATGGCGCAATATAGTAGCACAGTGATATGGTATATTATTTACAATCTAGTAAATATTGTAAACAATAGAATGCATAATTTAAATATATATATATATAATTACCGTTATCAATAATTATTTTGTCAACTACGGTATACGTTTTTCCGAAGATTGTATTTCTCGCCATTATATGAACAATAACCCTATCCGAGACTTCGTATCTAGTAATAAGAAATTTATAATTATATATATATATACGTATAATATTACGTCGTATATATATACCGACTATCATATACGGATAAATTAGGTTTATATTCAGGAAAAATATCAATAAATAGGTGATAAAGTAAACATATACAATACAGTTTAAGTGATAACTCTGAAGTACAATATTTGTTTACCGAGAATAATGTGTATTGTCATTTTCAATGGTCGTACTGAAGAGTTAGACATATATACTAAGGCTGCTTCGGTTGAACAAAGTGTCAGTAATGAGCTTTGGAAGATATACATCAATATACATAGATAGTATCAAAGTAGAGCTTAATTTAACGGGATATATATAACCTATAGGATCTATAGATATATCGAGTTTTTTTTTATGTCGTGTTTTAATAAATCACGCTACAATTACGATTACGATATAGGATATAAATAAATAACGCAATATTAATCATAATTCGATGAATGGCGAAATGCAGCTCGGCCCAAAAATCCTTTAAGGGCGGGTGGGAGTGGGGGAGGGCGGGCGGGGTAGTCGTGTTTTTACTATTTGTACCATTTATTCTTCGTATTAATTATATCTATATATAGGTCAACTATCGTGTCCTCGATACAGACACACGACCCACCTATTGTTAGAAACACCAAATTGACAAGTCGCATTCGCTGTATTCCGTTACCTAATTCATATAGATATTGGTTGGGTTTGGGTTTGGGTTTGGGTTTGGGTTTATGTTTGAGTTTGGATTTGTGTTTTGGTTTATGTTTGAGTTTGGGTTTGGGTTTATGTTCGAGTTAGGGTTTGGGTTTGGGTTTATGTTTGAGTTTGGGTTTGTGTTTTTACTATAATATAGTACATTTTTTTGGCCGGTATTTTTAATACATAGGGGTGGGTTTGAAAATAGTTTATAACTCCGTAATTATAGAAATACGCATATCGTTACTTACCCATTTACTCTTCGTATTAATTATATCTACGTTAATAATAATACGGTGAATATGGTGTATATGTACATACGAGCGAGTATGGGTGATCGTACCGTTTCTCGCAATTTTCTATGTTTTAATATATATATATATATATATTATTACGTATAGTATTTTATTGATTTTTTTATAAATTCTTTAAATATTATTAGAATATTATTGATTATTTTATAAATTCTATTATATTTTAACATTGATTTTACATTATAATATTCATATATGTATTTGTTTGATTATTACATTGTATATATTGCAACATTGATTTTACATTGTATATATTTTCACATTGTTTATTTTATAAATTCTATTATATTTTATCATTGATTTTACATTATAATATTCATATATGTATTTGTTTGATTATTACATTGTATATATTGCAACATTGATTTTACATTGTATATATTTTCACATTGTTTATTCTATAAATTCTATTATATTTTATCATTGATTTTACATTATAATATTCATATATGTATTTGTTTGATTATTACATTGTATATATTGCAACATTGATTTTACATTGTATATATTTTCACATTGTTTATTCTATAAATTCTATTATATTTTATCATTGATTTTACATTATAATATTCATATATGTATTTGTTTGATTATTACATTATATATATTGCAACATTGATTTTACATTGTATATATTTGCATATTGTTTATTTTATAAATTCTATTATATTTTAACATTGATTTAATAAAATAAGATTTAATATATAATATAATTTTATTTAATATATATATATATATATATATGTTATTTATTTATGAATATATTCAATGATATTTAAAATAAGCGTTTCACTGCTCCTATTTTTAATACAGCTCCTCCATGTCAGGAAATTAGAATTAGTTGTATATATATATATATAGTGTGCATTACTTATAGTGAACATATATTAAATTCAACGTAACTCATTAACGATTGTTTAAATGAGTATAACGGATATTGTATATTACATATTTTCTGATGAAACTTCACAATGATGTTTATTATAACATTAATGAATTAGGTGACATACTATAAATGAGATAGCAACACTCTCAGTAACGGGATACCCTATTCTTAATTACTTACCACTTCTTAAATAATTAGATAAAACAATGTTATACGACACCTTTATAATATTATAATATATATATATATATATATATATATATATATATATATATATAAAAGACCAATAAGTCTTAAGACTAATTAGTCAATATTAATGAAAACAGGGTTATTATCACAATTATTATTTATTATATACATAAGTTAGGACATACGATTACAGTGATATGATTACGTGTTGTTGTTGTTGTGGTTCACGCATGCGCGGCGGCGGAGACTATTGGAGCTACTGTACGTCGTGACGTAAGTCGGACACGTAAGCGGAAGTCATATCGTCTAGGAGAAGCTCGGGTTTTATTTCGGTACCCCGGTTCATTCTCAGCACCGTTATCAGCACCACTACCGATATCGTCATGGCGGCGTACACCAGGAAGCTGCTCACACCGCTTCCTGTCACGTGTTAGTCTATGATTAGCACACGCAGATAATAGGTTCACTCGTAATATAGGTATATATATATATATATATATATATATTATTTTCACATTTTATTAAAAACGGCTGGGACTCGTATGGTTAATCCTTTGAACCCATAACCATTTGAGTCCATTATTCCCGCTGAATCACAAAAGGCATTAATTAATAATTAAATAATTAACAATTAACATAATAATTAAAATATATATTTAGGTTTGATAGTAGGTGTATAGATTTGTACAACTCGTATAGATTTGTGTATGTTTTAAATGAGCGATACTTGTAAAGCCTACGACGTATGCCTATATTAGTAACTAATCTTAATATAGCTTAATATAAATTATTAGATACAATATAAGTTATGCGATAATAGTGCGCCATGGCGCAATATAGTAGCACAGTGATATGGTATATTATTTACAATCTAGTAAATATTGTAAACAATAGAATGCATAATTTAAATATATATATATATAATTACCGTTATCAATAATTATTTTGTCAACTACGGTATACGTTTTTCCGAAGATTGTATTTCTCGCCATTATATGAACAATAACCCTATCCGAGACTTCGTATCTAGTAATAAGAAATTTATAATTATATATATATATACGTATAATATTACGTCGTATATATATACCGACTATCATATACGGATAAATTAGGTTTATATTCAGGAAAAATATCAATAAATAGGTGATAAAGTAAACATATACAATACAGTTTAAGTGATAACTCTGAAGTACAATATTTGTTTACCGAGAATAATGTGTATTGTCATTTTCAATGGTCGTACTGAAGAGTTAGACATATATACTAAGGCTGCTTCGGTTGAACAAAGTGTCAGTAATGAGCTTTGGAAGATATACATCAATATACATAGATAGTATCAAAGTAGAGCTTAATTTAACGGGATATATATAACCTATAGGATCTATAGATATATCGAGTTTTTTTTTATGTCGTGTTTTAATAAATCACGCTACAATTACGATTACGATATAGGATATAAATAAATAACGCAATATTAATCATAATTCGATGAATGGCGAAATGCAGCTCGGCCCAAAAATCCTTTAAGGGCGGGTGGGAGTGGGGGAGGGCGGGCGGGGTAGTCGTGTTTTTACTATTTGTACCATTTATTCTTCGTATTAATTATATCTATATATAGGTCAACTATCGTGTCCTCGATGCAGACACACGACCCGCCTATTGTTAGCAACACCACATTGACAAGTCGCATTCGCTGTATTCCGTTACCTAATTCATATAGATATTGGTTGGGTTTGGGTTTGGGTTTGGGTTTAGGTTTATGTTTGAGTTTGGATTTGTGTTTTGGTTTATGTTTGAGTTTGGGTTTGGGTTTATGTTCGAGTTTGGGTTTGGGTTTGGGTTTATGTTTGAGTTTGGGTTTGTGTTTTTACTATAATATAGTACATTTTTTTGGCCGGTATTTTTAATACATAGGGGTGGGTTTGAAAATAGTGTATAACTCCGTAATTATAGAAATACGCATATCGTTACTTACCCATTTACTCTTCGTATTAATTATATCTACGTTAATAATAATACGGTGAATATGGTGTATATGTACATACGAGCGAGTATGGGTGATCGTACCGTTTCTCGCAATTTTCTATGTTTTAATATATATATATATATATATATATATATATATATTATTACGTATAGTATTTTATTGATTTTTTTATAAATTCTATTATATTTTAACATTGATTTTACATTATACTATTAATATTAGAATATTATTGATTATTTTATAAATTCTATTATATTTTATCATTGATTTTACATTATAATATTCATATATGTATTTGTTTGATTATTACATTGTATATATTGCAACATTGATTTTACATTGTATATATTTTCACATTGTTTATTCTATAAATTCTATTATATTTTATCATTGATTTTACATTATAATATTCATATATGTATTTGTTTGATTATTACATTGTATATATTGCAACATTGATTTTACATTGTATATATTTTCACATTGTTTATTCTATAAATTCTATTATATTTTATCATTGATTTTACATTATAATATTCATATATGTATTTGTTTGATTATTACATTATATATATTGCAACATTGATTTTACATTGTATATATTTGCATATTGTTTATTTTATAAATTCTATTATATTTTAACATTGATTTAATAAAATAAGATTTAATATATAATATAATTTTATTTAATATATATATATATATATATATGTTATTTATTTATGAATATATTCAATGATATTTAAAATAAGCGTTTCACTGCTCCTATTTTTAATACAGCTCCTCCATGTCAGGAAATTAGAATTAGTTGTATATATATATATATAGTGTGCATTACTTATAGTGAACATATATTAAATTCAACGTAACTCATTAACGATTGTTTAAATGAGTATAACGGATATTGTATATTACATATTTTCTGATGAAACTTCACAATGATGTTTATTATAACATTAATGAATTAGGTGACATACTATAAATGAGATAGCAACACTCTCAGTAACGGGATACCCTATTCTTAATTACTTACCACTTCTTAAATAATTAGATAAAACAATGTTATACGACACCTTTATAATATTATAATATATATATATATATATATATATATATATATATATATATATATATATAAAAGACCAATAAGTCTTAAGACTAATTAGTCAATATTAATGAAAACAGGGTTATTATCACAATTATTATTTATTATATACATAAGTTAGGACATACGATTACAGTGATATGATTACGTGTTGTTGTTGTTGTGGTTCACGCATGCGCGGCGGCGGAGACTATTGGAGCTACTGTACGTCGTGACGTAAGTCGGACACGTAAGCGGAAGTCATATCGTCTAGGAGAAGCTCGGGTTTTATTTCGGTACCCCGGTTCATTCTCAGCACCGTTATCAGCACCACTACCGATATCGTCATGGCGGCGTACACCAGGAAGCTGCTCACACCGCTTCCTGTCACGTGTTAGTCTATGATTAGCACACGCAGATAATAGGTTCACTCGTAATATAGGTATATATATATATATATATATATATATTATTTTCACATTTTATTAAAAACGGCTGGGACTCGTATGGTTAATCCTTTGAACCCATAACCATTTGAGTCCATTATTCCCGCTGAATCACAAAAGGCATTAATTAATAATTAAATAATTAACAATTAACATAATAATTAAAATATATATTTAGGTTTGATAGTAGGTGTATAGATTTGTACAACTCGTATAGATTTGTGTATGTTTTAAATGAGCGATACTTGTAAAGCCTACGACGTATGCCTATATTAGTAACTAATCTTAATATAGCTTAATATAAATTATTAGATACAATATAAGTTATGCGATAATAGTGCGCCATGGCGCAATATAGTAGCACAGTGATATGGTATATTATTTACAATCTAGTAAATATTGTAAACAATAGAATGCATAATTTAAATATATATATATATAATTACCGTTATCAATAATTATTTTGTCAACTACGGTATACGTTTTTCCGAAGATTGTATTTCTCGCCATTATATGAACAATAACCCTATCCGAGACTTCGTATCTAGTAATAAGAAATTTATAATTATATATATATATACGTATAATATTACGTCGTATATATATACCGACTATCATATACGGATAAATTAGGTTTATATTCAGGAAAAATATCAATAAATAGGTGATAAAGTAAACATATACAATACAGTTTAAGTGATAACTCTGAAGTACAATATTTGTTTACCGAGAATAATGTGTATTGTCATTTTCAATGGTCGTACTGAAGAGTTAGACATATATACTAAGGCTGCTTCGGTTGAACAAAGTGTCAGTAATGAGCTTTGGAAGATATACATCAATATACATAGATAGTATCAAAGTAGAGCTTAATTTAACGGGATATATATAACCTATAGGATCTATAGATATATCGAGTTTTTTTTTATGTCGTGTTTTAATAAATCACGCTACAATTACGATTACGATATAGGATATAAATAAATAACGCAATATTAATCATAATTCGATGAATGGCGAAATGCAGCTCGGCCCAAAAATCCTTTAAGGGCGGGTGGGAGTGGGGGAGGGCGGGCGGGGTAGTCGTGTTTTTACTATTTGTACCATTTATTCTTCGTATTAATTATATCTATATATAGGTCAACTATCGTGTCCTCGATGCAGACACACGACCCGCCTATTGTTAGCAACACCACATTGACAAGTCGCATTCGCTGTATTCCGTTACCTAATTCATATAGATATTGGTTGGGTTTGGGTTTGGGTTTGGGTTTAGGTTTATGTTTGAGTTTGGATTTGTGTTTTGGTTTATGTTTGAGTTTGGGTTTGGGTTTATGTTCGAGTTTGGGTTTGGGTTTGGGTTTATGTTTGAGTTTGGGTTTGTGTTTTTACTATAATATAGTACATTTTTTTGGCCGGTATTTTTAATACATAGGGGTGGGTTTGAAAATAGTGTATAACTCCGTAATTATAGAAATACGCATATCGTTACTTACCCATTTACTCTTCGTATTAATTATATCTACGTTAATAATAATACGGTGAATATGGTGTATATGTACATACGAGCGAGTATGGGTGATCGTACCGTTTCTCGCAATTTTCTATGTTTTAATATATATATATATATATATATATATATATATATATTATTACGTATAGTATTTTATTGATTTTTTTATAAATTCTATTATATTTTAACATTGATTTTACATTATACTATTAATATTAGAATATTATTGATTATTTTATAAATTCTATTATATTTTAACATTGATTTTACATTATAATATTCATATATGTATTTGTTTGATTATTACATTGTATATATTGCAACATTGATTTTACATTGTATATATTTTCACATTGTTTATTCTATAAATTCTATTATATTTTATCATTGATTTTACATTATAATATTCATATATGTATTTGTTTGATTATTACATTGTATATATTGCAACATTGATTTTACATTGTATATATTTGCATATTGTTTATTTTATAAATTCTATTATATTTTAACATTGATTTAATAAAATAAGATTTAATATATAATATAATTTTATTTAATATATATATATATATATGTTATTTATTTATGAATATATTCAATGATATTTAAAATAAGCGTTTCACTGCTCCTATTTTTAATACAGCTCCTCCATGTCAGGAAATTAGAATTAGTTGTATATATATATATAGTGTGCATTACTTATAGTGAAAATATATTAAATTCAACGTAACTCATTAACGATTGTTTAAATGAGTATAACGGATATTGTATATTACATATTTTCTGATGAAACTTCACAATGATGTTTATTATAACATTAATGAATTAGGTGACATACTATAAATGAGATAACAACACTCTCAGTAACGGGATACCCTATTCTTAATTACTTACCACTTCTTAAATAATTAGATAAAACAATGTTATACGACACCTTTATAATATTATAATATATATATATATATATATATATATAAAAGACCAATAAGTCTTAAGACTAATTAGTCAATATTAATGAAAACAGGGTTATTATCACAATTATTATTTATTATATACATAAGTTAGGACATACGATTACAGTGATATGATTACGTGTTGTTTTTGTTGTGGTTCACGCATGCGCGGCGGCGGAGACTATTGGAGCTACTGTACGTCGTGACGTAAGTCGGACACGTAAGCGGAAGTCATATCGTCTAGGAGAAGCTCGGGTTTTATTTCGGTACCCCGGTTCATTCTCAGCACCGTTATCAGCACCACTACCGATATCGTCATGGCGGCGTACACCAGGAAGCTGCTCACACCGCTTCCTGTCACGTGTTAGTCTATGATTAGCACACGCAGATAATAGGTTCACTCGTAATATAGGTATATATATATATATATATATATATATTATTTTCACATTTTATTAAAAACGGCTGGGACTCGTATGGTTAATCCTTTGAACCCATAACCATTTGAGTCCATTATTCCCGCTGAATCACAAAAGGCATTAATTAATAATTAAATAATTAACAATTAACATAATAATTAAAATATATATTTAGGTTTGATAGTAGGTGTATAGATTTGTACAACTCGTATAGATTTGTGTATGTTTTAAATGAGCGATACTTGTAAAGCCTACGACGTATGCCTATATTAGTAACTAATCTTAATATAGCTTAATATAAATTATTAGATACAATATAAGTTATGCGATAATAGTGCGCCATGGCGCAATATAGTAGCACAGTGATATGGTATATTATTTACAATCTAGTAAATATTGTAAACAATAGAATGCATAATTTAAATATATATATATATAATTACCGTTATCAATAATTATTTTGTCAACTACGGTATACGTTTTTCCGAAGATTGTATTTCTCGCCATTATATGAACAATAACCCTATCCGAGACTTCGTATCTAGTAATAAGAAATTTATAATTATATATATATATACGTATAATATTACGTCGTATATATATACCGACTATCATATACGGATAAATTAGGTTTATATTCAGGAAAAATATCAATAAATAGGTGATAAAGTAAACATATACAATACAGTTTAAGTGATAACTCTGAAGTACAATATTTGTTTACCGAGAATAATGTGTATTGTCATTTTCAATGGTCGTACTGAAGAGTTAGACATATATACTAAGGCTGCTTCGGTTGAACAAAGTGTCAGTAATGAGCTTTGGAAGATATACATCAATATACATAGATAGTATCAAAGTAGAGCTTAATTTAACGGGATATATATAACCTATAGGATCTATAGATATATCGAGTTTTTTTTTATGTCGTGTTTTAATAAATCACGCTACAATTACGATTACGATATAGGATATAAATAAATAACGCAATATTAATCATAATTCGATGAATGGCGAAATGCAGCTCGGCCCAAAAATCCTTTAAGGGCGGGTGGGAGTGGGGGAGGGCGGGCGGGGTAGTCGTGTTTTTACTATTTGTACCATTTATTCTTCGTATTAATTATATCTATATATAGGTCAACTATCGTGTCCTCGATACAGACACACGACCCACCTATTGTTAGAAACACCAAATTGACAAGTCGCATTCGCTGTATTCCGTTACCTAATTCATATAGATATTGGTTGGGTTTGGGTTTGGGTTTGGGTTTGGGTTTATGTTTGAGTTTGGATTTGTGTTTTGGTTTATGTTTGAGTTTGGGTTTGGGTTTATGTTCGAGTTAGGGTTTGGGTTTGGGTTTATGTTTGAGTTTGGGTTTGTGTTTTTACTATAATATAGTACATTTTTTTGGCCGGTATTTTTAATACATAGGGGTGGGTTTGAAAATAGTTTATAACTCCGTAATTATAGAAATACGCATATCGTTACTTACCCATTTACTCTTCGTATTAATTATATCTACGTTAATAATAATACGGTGAATATGGTGTATATGTACATACGAGCGAGTATGGGTGATCGTACCGTTTCTCGCAATTTTCTATGTTTTAATATATATATATATATATATTATTACGTATAGTATTTTATTGATTTTTTTATAAATTCTTTAAATATTATTAGAATATTATTGATTATTTTATAAATTCTATTATATTTTAACATTGATTTTACATTATAATATTCATATATGTATTTGTTTGATTATTACATTGTATATATTGCAACATTGATTTTACATTGTATATATTTTCACATTGTTTATTTTATAAATTCTATTATATTTTATCATTGATTTTACATTATAATATTCATATATGTATTTGTTTGATTATTACATTGTATATATTGCAACATTGATTTTACATTGTATATATTTTCACATTGTTTATTCTATAAATTCTATTATATTTTATCATTGATTTTACATTATAATATTCATATATGTATTTGTTTGATTATTACATTGTATATATTGCAACATTGATTTTACATTGTATATATTTTCACATTGTTTATTCTATAAATTCTATTATATTTTATCATTGATTTTACATTATAATATTCATATATGTATTTGTTTGATTATTACATTATATATATTGCAACATTGATTTTACATTGTATATATTTGCATATTGTTTATTTTATAAATTCTATTATATTTTAACATTGATTTAATAAAATAAGATTTAATATATAATATAATTTTATTTAATATATATATATATATATATATGTTATTTATTTATGAATATATTCAATGATATTTAAAATAAGCGTTTCACTGCTCCTATTTTTAATACAGCTCCTCCATGTCAGGAAATTAGAATTAGTTGTATATATATATATATAGTGTGCATTACTTATAGTGAACATATATTAAATTCAACGTAACTCATTAACGATTGTTTAAATGAGTATAACGGATATTGTATATTACATATTTTCTGATGAAACTTCACAATGATGTTTATTATAACATTAATGAATTAGGTGACATACTATAAATGAGATAGCAACACTCTCAGTAACGGGATACCCTATTCTTAATTACTTACCACTTCTTAAATAATTAGATAAAACAATGTTATACGACACCTTTATAATATTATAATATATATATATATATATATATATATATATATATATATATATATATAAAAGACCAATAAGTCTTAAGACTAATTAGTCAATATTAATGAAAACAGGGTTATTATCACAATTATTATTTATTATATACATAAGTTAGGACATACGATTACAGTGATATGATTACGTGTTGTTGTTGTTGTGGTTCACGCATGCGCGGCGGCGGAGACTATTGGAGCTACTGTACGTCGTGACGTAAGTCGGACACGTAAGCGGAAGTCATATCGTCTAGGAGAAGCTCGGGTTTTATTTCGGTACCCCGGTTCATTCTCAGCACCGTTATCAGCACCACTACCGATATCGTCATGGCGGCGTACACCAGGAAGCTGCTCACACCGCTTCCTGTCACGTGTTAGTCTATGATTAGCACACGCAGATAATAGGTTCACTCGTAATATAGGTATATATATATATATATATATATATATATTATTTTCACATTTTATTAAAAACGGCTGGGACTCGTATGGTTAATCCTTTGAACCCATAACCATTTGAGTCCATTATTCCCGCTGAATCACAAAAGGCATTAATTAATAATTAAATAATTAACAATTAACATAATAATTAAAATATATATTTAGGTTTGATAGTAGGTGTATAGATTTGTACAACTCGTATAGATTTGTGTATGTTTTAAATGAGCGATACTTGTAAAGCCTACGACGTATGCCTATATTAGTAACTAATCTTAATATAGCTTAATATAAATTATTAGATACAATATAAGTTATGCGATAATAGTGCGCCATGGCGCAATATAGTAGCACAGTGATATGGTATATTATTTACAATCTAGTAAATATTGTAAACAATAGAATGCATAATTTAAATATATATATATATAATTACCGTTATCAATAATTATTTTGTCAACTACGGTATACGTTTTTCCGAAGATTGTATTTCTCGCCATTATATGAACAATAACCCTATCCGAGACTTCGTATCTAGTAATAAGAAATTTATAATTATATATATATATACGTATAATATTACGTCGTATATATATACCGACTATCATATACGGATAAATTAGGTTTATATTCAGGAAAAATATCAATAAATAGGTGATAAAGTAAACATATACAATACAGTTTAAGTGATAACTCTGAAGTACAATATTTGTTTACCGAGAATAATGTGTATTGTCATTTTCAATGGTCGTACTGAAGAGTTAGACATATATACTAAGGCTGCTTCGGTTGAACAAAGTGTCAGTAATGAGCTTTGGAAGATATACATCAATATACATAGATAGTATCAAAGTAGAGCTTAATTTAACGGGATATATATAACCTATAGGATCTATAGATATATCGAGTTTTTTTTTATGTCGTGTTTTAATAAATCACGCTACAATTACGATTACGATATAGGATATAAATAAATAACGCAATATTAATCATAATTCGATGAATGGCGAAATGCAGCTCGGCCCAAAAATCCTTTAAGGGCGGGTGGGAGTGGGGGAGGGCGGGCGGGGTAGTCGTGTTTTTACTATTTGTACCATTTATTCTTCGTATTAATTATATCTATATATAGGTCAACTATCGTGTCCTCGATACAGACACACGACCCACCTATTGTTAGAAACACCAAATTGACAAGTCGCATTCGCTGTATTCCGTTACCTAATTCATATAGATATTGGTTGGGTTTGGGTTTGGGTTTGGGTTTGGGTTTATGTTTGAGTTTGGATTTGTGTTTTGGTTTATGTTTGAGTTTGGGTTTGGGTTTATGTTCGAGTTAGGGTTTGGGTTTGGGTTTATGTTTGAGTTTGGGTTTGTGTTTTTACTATAATATAGTACATTTTTTTGGCCGGTATTTTTAATACATAGGGGTGGGTTTGAAAATAGTTTATAACTCCGTAATTATAGAAATACGCATATCGTTACTTACCCATTTACTCTTCGTATTAATTATATCTACGTTAATAATAATACGGTGAATATGGTGTATATGTACATACGAGCGAGTATGGGTGATCGTACCGTTTCTCGCAATTTTCTATGTTTTAATATATATATATATATATATTATTACGTATAGTATTTTATTGATTTTTTTATAAATTCTTTAAATATTATTAGAATATTATTGATTATTTTATAAATTCTATTATATTTTAACATTGATTTTACATTATAATATTCATATATGTATTTGTTTGATTATTACATTGTATATATTGCAACATTGATTTTACATTGTATATATTTTCACATTGTTTATTTTATAAATTCTATTATATTTTATCATTGATTTTACATTATAATATTCATATATGTATTTGTTTGATTATTACATTGTATATATTGCAACATTGATTTTACATTGTATATATTTTCACATTGTTTATTCTATAAATTCTATTATATTTTATCATTGATTTTACATTATAATATTCATATATGTATTTGTTTGATTATTACATTGTATATATTGCAACATTGATTTTACATTGTATATATTTTCACATTGTTTATTCTATAAATTCTATTATATTTTATCATTGATTTTACATTATAATATTCATATATGTATTTGTTTGATTATTACATTATATATATTGCAACATTGATTTTACATTGTATATATTTGCATATTGTTTATTTTATAAATTCTATTATATTTTAACATTGATTTAATAAAATAAGATTTAATATATAATATAATTTTATTTAATATATATATATATATATATATGTTATTTATTTATGAATATATTCAATGATATTTAAAATAAGCGTTTCACTGCTCCTATTTTTAATACAGCTCCTCCATGTCAGGAAATTAGAATTAGTTGTATATATATATATATAGTGTGCATTACTTATAGTGAACATATATTAAATTCAACGTAACTCATTAACGATTGTTTAAATGAGTATAACGGATATTGTATATTACATATTTTCTGATGAAACTTCACAATGATGTTTATTATAACATTAATGAATTAGGTGACATACTATAAATGAGATAGCAACACTCTCAGTAACGGGATACCCTATTCTTAATTACTTACCACTTCTTAAATAATTAGATAAAACAATGTTATACGACACCTTTATAATATTATAATATATATATATATATATATATATATATATATATATATATATAAAAGACCAATAAGTCTTAAGACTAATTAGTCAATATTAATGAAAACAGGGTTATTATCACAATTATTATTTATTATATACATAAGTTAGGACATACGATTACAGTGATATGATTACGTGTTGTTGTTGTTGTGGTTCACGCATGCGCGGCGGCGGAGACTATTGGAGCTACTGTACGTCGTGACGTAAGTCGGACACGTAAGCGGAAGTCATATCGTCTAGGAGAAGCTCGGGTTTTATTTCGGTACCCCGGTTCATTCTCAGCACCGTTATCAGCACCACTACCGATATCGTCATGGCGGCGTACACCAGGAAGCTGCTCACACCGCTTCCTGTCACGTGTTAGTCTATGATTAGCACACGCAGATAATAGGTTCACTCGTAATATAGGTATATATATATATATATATATATATATTATTTTCACATTTTATTAAAAACGGCTGGGACTCGTATGGTTAATCCTTTGAACCCATAACCATTTGAGTCCATTATTCCCGCTGAATCACAAAAGGCATTAATTAATAATTAAATAATTAACAATTAACATAATAATTAAAATATATATTTAGGTTTGATAGTAGGTGTATAGATTTGTACAACTCGTATAGATTTGTGTATGTTTTAAATGAGCGATACTTGTAAAGCCTACGACGTATGCCTATATTAGTAACTAATCTTAATATAGCTTAATATAAATTATTAGATACAATATAAGTTATGCGATAATAGTGCGCCATGGCGCAATATAGTAGCACAGTGATATGGTATATTATTTACAATCTAGTAAATATTGTAAACAATAGAATGCATAATTTAAATATATATATATATAATTACCGTTATCAATAATTATTTTGTCAACTACGGTATACGTTTTTCCGAAGATTGTATTTCTCGCCATTATATGAACAATAACCCTATCCGAGACTTCGTATCTAGTAATAAGAAATTTATAATTATATATATATATACGTATAATATTACGTCGTATATATATACCGACTATCATATACGGATAAATTAGGTTTATATTCAGGAAAAATATCAATAAATAGGTGATAAAGTAAACATATACAATACAGTTTAAGTGATAACTCTGAAGTACAATATTTGTTTACCGAGAATAATGTGTATTGTCATTTTCAATGGTCGTACTGAAGAGTTAGACATATATACTAAGGCTGCTTCGGTTGAACAAAGTGTCAGTAATGAGCTTTGGAAGATATACATCAATATACATAGATAGTATCAAAGTAGAGCTTAATTTAACGGGATATATATAACCTATAGGATCTATAGATATATCGAGTTTTTTTTTATGTCGTGTTTTAATAAATCACGCTACAATTACGATTACGATATAGGATATAAATAAATAACGCAATATTAATCATAATTCGATGAATGGCGAAATGCAGCTCGGCCCAAAAATCCTTTAAGGGCGGGTGGGAGTGGGGGAGGGCGGGCGGGGTAGTCGTGTTTTTACTATTTGTACCATTTATTCTTCGTATTAATTATATCTATATATAGGTCAACTATCGTGTCCTCGATACAGACACACGACCCACCTATTGTTAGAAACACCAAATTGACAAGTCGCATTCGCTGTATTCCGTTACCTAATTCATATAGATATTGGTTGGGTTTGGGTTTGGGTTTGGGTTTGGGTTTATGTTTGAGTTTGGATTTGTGTTTTGGTTTATGTTTGAGTTTGGGTTTGGGTTTATGTTCGAGTTAGGGTTTGGGTTTGGGTTTATGTTTGAGTTTGGGTTTGTGTTTTTACTATAATATAGTACATTTTTTTGGCCGGTATTTTTAATACATAGGGGTGGGTTTGAAAATAGTTTATAACTCCGTAATTATAGAAATACGCATATCGTTACTTACCCATTTACTCTTCGTATTAATTATATCTACGTTAATAATAATACGGTGAATATGGTGTATATGTACATACGAGCGAGTATGGGTGATCGTACCGTTTCTCGCAATTTTCTATGTTTTAATATATATATATATATATATTATTACGTATAGTATTTTATTGATTTTTTTATAAATTCTTTAAATATTATTAGAATATTATTGATTATTTTATAAATTCTATTATATTTTAACATTGATTTTACATTATAATATTCATATATGTATTTGTTTGATTATTACATTGTATATATTGCAACATTGATTTTACATTGTATATATTTTCACATTGTTTATTTTATAAATTCTATTATATTTTATCATTGATTTTACATTATAATATTCATATATGTATTTGTTTGATTATTACATTGTATATATTGCAACATTGATTTTACATTGTATATATTTTCACATTGTTTATTCTATAAATTCTATTATATTTTATCATTGATTTTACATTATAATATTCATATATGTATTTGTTTGATTATTACATTGTATATATTGCAACATTGATTTTACATTGTATATATTTTCACATTGTTTATTCTATAAATTCTATTATATTTTATCATTGATTTTACATTATAATATTCATATATGTATTTGTTTGATTATTACATTATATATATTGCAACATTGATTTTACATTGTATATATTTGCATATTGTTTATTTTATAAATTCTATTATATTTTAACATTGATTTAATAAAATAAGATTTAATATATAATATAATTTTATTTAATATATATATATATATATATATGTTATTTATTTATGAATATATTCAATGATATTTAAAATAAGCGTTTCACTGCTCCTATTTTTAATACAGCTCCTCCATGTCAGGAAATTAGAATTAGTTGTATATATATATATATAGTGTGCATTACTTATAGTGAACATATATTAAATTCAACGTAACTCATTAACGATTGTTTAAATGAGTATAACGGATATTGTATATTACATATTTTCTGATGAAACTTCACAATGATGTTTATTATAACATTAATGAATTAGGTGACATACTATAAATGAGATAGCAACACTCTCAGTAACGGGATACCCTATTCTTAATTACTTACCACTTCTTAAATAATTAGATAAAACAATGTTATACGACACCTTTATAATATTATAATATATATATATATATATATATATATATATATATATATATATAAAAGACCAATAAGTCTTAAGACTAATTAGTCAATATTAATGAAAACAGGGTTATTATCACAATTATTATTTATTATATACATAAGTTAGGACATACGATTACAGTGATATGATTACGTGTTGTTGTTGTTGTGGTTCACGCATGCGCGGCGGCGGAGACTATTGGAGCTACTGTACGTCGTGACGTAAGTCGGACACGTAAGCGGAAGTCATATCGTCTAGGAGAAGCTCGGGTTTTATTTCGGTACCCCGGTTCATTCTCAGCACCGTTATCAGCACCACTACCGATATCGTCATGGCGGCGTACACCAGGAAGCTGCTCACACCGCTTCCTGTCACGTGTTAGTCTATGATTAGCACACGCAGATAATAGGTTCACTCGTAATATAGGTATATATATATATATATATATATATATTATTTTCACATTTTATTAAAAACGGCTGGGACTCGTATGGTTAATCCTTTGAACCCATAACCATTTGAGTCCATTATTCCCGCTGAATCACAAAAGGCATTAATTAATAATTAAATAATTAACAATTAACATAATAATTAAAATATATATTTAGGTTTGATAGTAGGTGTATAGATTTGTACAACTCGTATAGATTTGTGTATGTTTTAAATGAGCGATACTTGTAAAGCCTACGACGTATGCCTATATTAGTAACTAATCTTAATATAGCTTAATATAAATTATTAGATACAATATAAGTTATGCGATAATAGTGCGCCATGGCGCAATATAGTAGCACAGTGATATGGTATATTATTTACAATCTAGTAAATATTGTAAACAATAGAATGCATAATTTAAATATATATATATATAATTACCGTTATCAATAATTATTTTGTCAACTACGGTATACGTTTTTCCGAAGATTGTATTTCTCGCCATTATATGAACAATAACCCTATCCGAGACTTCGTATCTAGTAATAAGAAATTTATAATTATATATATATATACGTATAATATTACGTCGTATATATATACCGACTATCATATACGGATAAATTAGGTTTATATTCAGGAAAAATATCAATAAATAGGTGATAAAGTAAACATATACAATACAGTTTAAGTGATAACTCTGAAGTACAATATTTGTTTACCGAGAATAATGTGTATTGTCATTTTCAATGGTCGTACTGAAGAGTTAGACATATATACTAAGGCTGCTTCGGTTGAACAAAGTGTCAGTAATGAGCTTTGGAAGATATACATCAATATACATAGATAGTATCAAAGTAGAGCTTAATTTAACGGGATATATATAACCTATAGGATCTATAGATATATCGAGTTTTTTTTTATGTCGTGTTTTAATAAATCACGCTACAATTACGATTACGATATAGGATATAAATAAATAACGCAATATTAATCATAATTCGATGAATGGCGAAATGCAGCTCGGCCCAAAAATCCTTTAAGGGCGGGTGGGAGTGGGGGAGGGCGGGCGGGGTAGTCGTGTTTTTACTATTTGTACCATTTATTCTTCGTATTAATTATATCTATATATAGGTCAACTATCGTGTCCTCGATGCAGACACACGACCCGCCTATTGTTAGCAACACCACATTGACAAGTCGCATTCGCTGTATTCCGTTACCTAATTCATATAGATATTGGTTGGGTTTGGGTTTGGGTTTGGGTTTAGGTTTATGTTTGAGTTTGGATTTGTGTTTTGGTTTATGTTTGAGTTTGGGTTTGGGTTTATGTTCGAGTTTGGGTTTGGGTTTGGGTTTATGTTTGAGTTTGGGTTTGTGTTTTTACTATAATATAGTACATTTTTTTGGCCGGTATTTTTAATACATAGGGGTGGGTTTGAAAATAGTGTATAACTCCGTAATTATAGAAATACGCATATCGTTACTTACCCATTTACTCTTCGTATTAATTATATCTACGTTAATAATAATACGGTGAATATGGTGTATATGTACATACGAGCGAGTATGGGTGATCGTACCGTTTCTCGCAATTTTCTATGTTTTAATATATATATATATATATATATATATATATATATTATTACGTATAGTATTTTATTGATTTTTTTATAAATTCTATTATATTTTAACATTGATTTTACATTATACTATTAATATTAGAATATTATTGATTATTTTATAAATTCTATTATATTTTATCATTGATTTTACATTATAATATTCATATATGTATTTGTTTGATTATTACATTGTATATATTGCAACATTGATTTTACATTGTATATATTTTCACATTGTTTATTCTATAAATTCTATTATATTTTATCATTGATTTTACATTATAATATTCATATATGTATTTGTTTGATTATTACATTGTATATATTGCAACATTGATTTTACATTGTATATATTTTCACATTGTTTATTCTATAAATTCTATTATATTTTATCATTGATTTTACATTATAATATTCATATATGTATTTGTTTGATTATTACATTATATATATTGCAACATTGATTTTACATTGTATATATTTGCATATTGTTTATTTTATAAATTCTATTATATTTTAACATTGATTTAATAAAATAAGATTTAATATATAATATAATTTTATTTAATATATATATATATATATATATGTTATTTATTTATGAATATATTCAATGATATTTAAAATAAGCGTTTCACTGCTCCTATTTTTAATACAGCTCCTCCATGTCAGGAAATTAGAATTAGTTGTATATATATATATATAGTGTGCATTACTTATAGTGAACATATATTAAATTCAACGTAACTCATTAACGATTGTTTAAATGAGTATAACGGATATTGTATATTACATATTTTCTGATGAAACTTCACAATGATGTTTATTATAACATTAATGAATTAGGTGACATACTATAAATGAGATAGCAACACTCTCAGTAACGGGATACCCTATTCTTAATTACTTACCACTTCTTAAATAATTAGATAAAACAATGTTATACGACACCTTTATAATATTATAATATATATATATATATATATATATATATATATATATATATATATATATATAAAAGACCAATAAGTCTTAAGACTAATTAGTCAATATTAATGAAAACAGGGTTATTATCACAATTATTATTTATTATATACATAAGTTAGGACATACGATTACAGTGATATGATTACGTGTTGTTGTTGTTGTGGTTCACGCATGCGCGGCGGCGGAGACTATTGGAGCTACTGTACGTCGTGACGTAAGTCGGACACGTAAGCGGAAGTCATATCGTCTAGGAGAAGCTCGGGTTTTATTTCGGTACCCCGGTTCATTCTCAGCACCGTTATCAGCACCACTACCGATATCGTCATGGCGGCGTACACCAGGAAGCTGCTCACACCGCTTCCTGTCACGTGTTAGTCTATGATTAGCACACGCAGATAATAGGTTCACTCGTAATATAGGTATATATATATATATATATATATATATTA
Organism: Osedax fenrisi; assembly: GCA_964019155.1. Classification (NCBI taxonomy): domain Eukaryota; kingdom Metazoa; phylum Annelida; class Polychaeta; order Sabellida; family Siboglinidae; genus Osedax; species Osedax fenrisi. The sequence continues at coordinate 85,561,617 of OZ025243.1, forward strand.
TTTTCACATTTTATTAAAAACGGCTGGGACTCGTATGGTTAATCCTTTGAACCCATAACCATTTGAGTCCATTATTCCCGCTGAATCACAAAAGGCATTAATTAATAATTAAATAATTAACAATTAACATAATAATTAAAATATATATTTAGGTTTGATAGTAGGTGTATAGATTTGTACAACTCGTATAGATTTGTGTATGTTTTAAATGAGCGATACTTGTAAAGCCTACGACGTATGCCTATATTAGTAACTAATCTTAATATAGCTTAATATAAATTATTAGATACAATATAAGTTATGCGATAATAGTGCGCCATGGCGCAATATAGTAGCACAGTGATATGATATATTATTTACAATCTAGTAAATATTGTAAACAATAGAATGCATAATTTAAATATATATATATATAATTACCGTTATCAATAATTATTTTGTCAACTACGGTATACGTTTTTCCGAAGATTGTATTTCTCGCCATTATATGAACAATAACCCTATCCGAGACTTCGTATCTAGTAATAAGAAATTTATAATTATATATATATATACGTATAATATTACGTCGTATATATATACCGACTATCATATACGGATAAATTAGGTTTATATTCAGGAAAAATATCAATAAATAGGTGATAAAGTAAACATATACAATACAGTTTAAGTGATAACTCTGAAGTACAATATTTGTTTACCGAGAATAATGTGTATTGTCATTTTCAATGGTCGTACTGAAGAGTTAGACATATATACTAAGGCTGCTTCGGTTGAACAAAGTGTCAGTAATGAGCTTTGGAAGATATACATCAATATACATAGATAGTATCAAAGTAGAGCTTAATTTAACGGGATATATATAACCTATAGGATCTATAGATATATCGAGTTTTTTTTTATGTCGTGTTTTAATAAATCACGCTACAATTACGATTACGATATAGGATATAAATAAATAACGCAATATTAATCATAATTCGATGAATGGCGAAATGCAGCTCGGCCCAAAAATCCTTTAAGGGCGGGTGGGAGTGGGGGAGGGCGGGCGGGGTAGTCGTGTTTTTACTATTTGTACCATTTATTCTTCGTATTAATTATATCTATATATAGGTCAACTATCGTGTCCTCGATGCAGACACACGACCCGCCTATTGTTAGCAACACCACATTGACAAGTCGCATTCGCTGTATTCCGTTACCTAATTCATATAGATATTGGTTGGGTTTGGGTTTGGGTTTGGGTTTAGGTTTATGTTTGAGTTTGGATTTGTGTTTTGGTTTATGTTTGAGTTTGGGTTTGGGTTTATGTTCGAGTTTGGGTTTGGGTTTGGGTTTATGTTTGAGTTTGGGTTTGTGTTTTTACTATAATATAGTACATTTTTTTGGCCGGTATTTTTAATACATAGGGGTGGGTTTGAAAATAGTGTATAACTCCGTAATTATAGAAATACGCATATCGTTACTTACCCATTTACTCTTCGTATTAATTATATCTACGTTAATAATAATACGGTGAATATGGTGTATATGTACATACGAGCGAGTATGGGTGATCGTACCGTTTCTCGCAATTTTCTATGTTTTAATATATATATATATATATATATATATATATATATATTATTACGTATAGTATTTTATTGATTTTTTTATAAATTCTATTATATTTTAACATTGATTTTACATTATACTATTAATATTAGAATATTATTGATTATTTTATAAATTCTATTATATTTTAACATTGATTTTACATTATAATATTCATATATGTATTTGTTTGATTATTACATTGTATATATTGCAACATTGATTTTACATTGTATATATTTTCACATTGTTTATTCTATAAATTCTATTATATTTTATCATTGATTTTACATTATAATATTCATATATGTATTTGTTTGATTATTACATTGTATATATTGCAACATTGATTTTACATTGTATATATTTGCATATTGTTTATTTTATAAATTCTATTATATTTTAACATTGATTTAATAAAATAAGATTTAATATATAATATAATTTTATTTAATATATATATATATATATGTTATTTATTTATGAATATATTCAATGATATTTAAAATAAGCGTTTCACTGCTCCTATTTTTAATACAGCTCCTCCATGTCAGGAAATTAGAATTAGTTGTATATATATATATAGTGTGCATTACTTATAGTGAAAATATATTAAATTCAACGTAACTCATTAACGATTGTTTAAATGAGTATAACGGATATTGTATATTACATATTTTCTGATGAAACTTCACAATGATGTTTATTATAACATTAATGAATTAGGTGACATACTATAAATGAGATAACAACACTCTCAGTAACGGGATACCCTATTCTTAATTACTTACCACTTCTTAAATAATTAGATAAAACAATGTTATACGACACCTTTATAATATTATAATATATATATATATATATATATATATAAAAGACCAATAAGTCTTAAGACTAATTAGTCAATATTAATGAAAACAGGGTTATTATCACAATTATTATTTATTATATACATAAGTTAGGACATACGATTACAGTGATATGATTACGTGTTGTTTTTGTTGTGGTTCACGCATGCGCGGCGGCGGAGACTATTGGAGCTACTGTACGTCGTGACGTAAGTCGGACACGTAAGCGGAAGTCATATCGTCTAGGAGAAGCTCGGGTTTTATTTCGGTACCCCGGTTCATTCTCAGCACCGTTATCAGCACCACTACCGATATCGTCATGGCGGCGTACACCAGGAAGCTGCTCACACCGCTTCCTGTCACGTGTTAGTCTATGATTAGCACACGCAGATAATAGGTTCACTCGTAATATAGGTATATATATATATATATATATATATATTATTTTCACATTTTATTAAAAACGGCTGGGACTCGTATGGTTAATCCTTTGAACCCATAACCATTTGAGTCCATTATTCCCGCTGAATCACAAAAGGCATTAATTAATAATTAAATAATTAACAATTAACATAATAATTAAAATATATATTTAGGTTTGATAGTAGGTGTATAGATTTGTACAACTCGTATAGATTTGTGTATGTTTTAAATGAGCGATACTTGTAAAGCCTACGACGTATGCCTATATTAGTAACTAATCTTAATATAGCTTAATATAAATTATTAGATACAATATAAGTTATGCGATAATAGTGCGCCATGGCGCAATATAGTAGCACAGTGATATGGTATATTATTTACAATCTAGTAAATATTGTAAACAATAGAATGCATAATTTAAATATATATATATATAATTACCGTTATCAATAATTATTTTGTCAACTACGGTATACGTTTTTCCGAAGATTGTATTTCTCGCCATTATATGAACAATAACCCTATCCGAGACGTCGTATCTAGTAATAAGAAATTTATAATTATATATATATATACGTATAATATTACGTCGTATATATATATACTGACTATCATATACGGATAAATTAGGTTTATATTCAGGAAAAATATCAATAAATAGGTGATAAAGTAAACATATACAATACAGTTTAAGTGATAACTCTGAAGTACAATATTTGTTTACCGAGAATAATGTGTATTGTCATTTTCAATGGTCGTACTGAAGAGTTAGACATATATACTAAGGCTGCTTCGGTTGAACAAAGTGTCAGTAATGAGCTTTGGAAGATATACATCAATATACATAGATAGTATCAAAGTAGAGCTTAATTTAACGGGATATATATAACCTATAGGATCTATAGATATATCGAGTAGTTTACTTCTTAATATTCTTAATATGGGCAGTTTGTATAGACTCGAATATCATATAATATTATCATTATTATTATAAATATTATATATATATATATATTACGATTACAATAGCGAATACAACTCTACAATGAAAACGAGTGAGTTGCAAACCTCTCGTCGTGTACGACTTTAATTCTACTGGAGCCGTTATCGTTGAGGTACGACAGAATGTCGGAGTGTTCAACGTCGTAGTACCAACTTATCTCAGGTTTAGGCACCCCTTCCGCGTCAGCCCATATCAGATCTCCTATAGGGTGATATTAAGATACTCTTTCAACGTTAATACGTATTTATATTAGTGGATTTATTAGGCGTATATAGAATAGCTGTTCCCTTACAATGTTCAGCTGAAAATGTCAGCCACATTTTCAGCTGCCCGTAGGGGATAAATGAGACACTGTTACATTTGTTAAATTGTCCTATACAAATTGTTCCGATAATATTTGTAAGAAAATATTATATTCTATTATCTATTACGATATACTTAACATGGTAAATGACTAAAATGATATATATATATATATATATTTATTATTATATACGGCTATAGCCGTAGTAGGTATAAGTGTTTGTAAAAAGTGACTCAATTTTCCCCATATAAAGTAACATTTATATTTCCCCCCGGTTAAATTTAAAACATGAACTGAGCGGATATTTATGATACGATATTAATATCGGTTATATCTATAGATATATCATATATATATATATTCTATAGGATATAATTCGATGAAATGCGAAATGCAACTCACGCCAAATTTCAAATAGGGCGGGAGGGTGAGGGGGAGGGTGGGCTGGGTAAGTCGTGTTTTAATAAATCACGCTACAATTACGATTACGATATAGGATATAAATAAATAACGCAATATTAATCATAATTCGATGAATGGCGAAATGCAGCTCGGCCCAAAAATCCTTTAAGGGCGGGTGGGAGTGGGGGAGGGCGGGCGGGGTAGTCGTGTTTTTACTATTTGTACCATTTATTCTTCGTATTAATTATATCTATATATAGGTCAACTATCGTGTCCTCGATGCAGACACACGACCCGCCTATTGTTAGCAACACCACATTGACAAGTCGCATTCGCTGTATTCCGTTACCTAATTCATATAGATATTGGTTGGGTTTGGGTTTGGGTTTGGGTTTAGGTTTATGTTTGAGTTTGGATTTGTGTTTTGGTTTATGTTTGAGTTTGGGTTTGGGTTTATGTTCGAGTTTGGGTTTGGGTTTGGGTTTATGTTTGAGTTTGGGTTTGTGTTTTTACTATAATATAGTACATTTTTTTGGCCGGTATTTTTAATACATAGGGGTGGGTTTGAAAATAGTGTATAACTCCGTAATTATAGAAATACGCATATCGTTACTTACCCATTTACTCTTCGTATTAATTATATCTACGTTAATAATAATACGGTGAATATGGTGTATATGTACATACGAGCGAGTATGGGTGATCGTACCGTTTCTCGCAATTTTCTATGTTTTAATATATATATATATATATATATATATATATATTATTACGTATAGTATTTTATTGATTTTTTTATAAATTCTATTATATTTTAACATTGATTTTACATTATACTATTAATATTAGAATATTATTGATTATTTTATAAATTCTATTATATTTTAACATTGATTTTACATTATAATATTCATATATGTATTTGTTTGATTATTACATTGTATATATTGCAACATTGATTTTACATTGTATATATTTTCACATTGTTTATTCTATAAATTCTATTATATTTTATCATTGATTTTACATTATAATATTCATATATGTATTTGTTTGATTATTACATTGTATATATTGCAACATTGATTTTACATTGTATATATTTGCATATTGTTTATTTTATAAATTCTATTATATTTTAACATTGATTTAATAAAATAAGATTTAATATATAATATAATTTTATTTAATATATATATATATATATATGTTATTTATTTATGAATATATTCAATGATATTTAAAATAAGCGTTTCACTGCTCCTATTTTTAATACAGCTCCTCCATGTCAGGAAATTAGAATTAGTTGTATATATATATATATAGTGTGCATTACTTATAGTGAAAATATATTAAATTCAACGTAACTCATTAACGATTGTTTAAATGAGTATAACGGATATTGTATATTACATATTTTCTGATGAAACTTCACAATGATGTTTATTATAACATTAATGAATTAGGTGACATACTATAAATGAGATAACAACACTCTCAGTAACGGGATACCCTATTCTTAATTACTTACCACTTCTTAAATAATTAGATAAAACAATGTTATACGACACCTTTATAATATTATAATATATATATATATATATATATATATAAAAGACCAATAAGTCTTAAGACTAATTAGTCAATATTAATGAAAACAGGGTTATTATCACAATTATTATTTATTATATACATAAGTTAGGACATACGATTACAGTGATATGATTACGTGTTGTTTTTGTTGTGGTTCACGCATGCGCGGCGGCGGAGACTATTGGAGCTACTGTACGTCGTGACGTAAGTCGGACACATAAGCGGAAGTCATATCGTCTAGGAGAAGCTCGGGTTTTATTTCGGTACCCCGGTTCATTCTCAGCACCGTTATCAGCACCACTACCGATATCGTCATGGCGGCGTACACCAGGAAGCTGCTCACACCGCTTCCTGTCACGTGTTAGTCTATGATTAGCACACGCAGATAATAGGTTCACTCGTAATATAGGTATATATATATATATATATATATTATTTTCACATTTTATTAAAAACGGCTGGGACTCGTATGGTTAATCCTTTGAACCCATAACCATTTGAGTCCATTATTCCCGCTGAATCACAAAAGGCATTAATTAATAATTAAATAATTAACAATTAACATAATAATTAAAATATATATTTAGGTTTGATAGTAGGTGTATAGATTTGTACAACTCGTATAGATTTGTGTATGTTTTAAATGAGCGACACTTGTAAAGCCTACGACGTATGCCTATATTAGTAACTAATCTTAATATAGCTTAATATAAATTATTAGATACAATATAAGTTATGCGATAATAGTGCGCCATGGCGCAATATAGTAGCACAGTGATATGGTATATTATTTACAATCTAGTAAATATTGTAAACAATAGAATGCATAATTTAAATATATATATATATATAATTACCGTTATCAATAATTATTTTGTCAACTACGGTATACGTTTTTCCGAAGATTGTATTTCTCGCCATTATATGAACAATAACCCTATCCGAGACTTCGTATCTAGTAATAAGAAATTTATAATTATATATATATATACGTATAATATTACGTCGTATATATATACCGACTATCATATACGGATAAATTAGGTTTATATTCAGGAAAAATATCAATAAATAGGTGATAAAGTAAACATATACAATAAAGTTTAAGTGATAACTCTGAAGTACAATATTTGTTTACCGAGAATAATGTGTATTGTCATTTTCAATGGTCGTACTGAAGAGTTAGACATACATACTAAGGCTGCTTCGGTTGAACAAAGTGTCAGTATTGAGCTTTGGAAGATATCCATCAATATAGATTGATAGTATCAAAGTAGAGCTTAATTTAACGGGATATATATAACCTATAGGATCTATCGAGTAGTTTACTTCTTAATATTCTTAATATGGGCAGTTTGTATAGACTCGAATATCATATAATATTATCATTATTATTATAAATATTATATATATATATATTACGATTACAATAGCGAATACAACTCTACAATGAAAACGAGTGAGTTGCAAACCTCTCGTCGTGTACGACTTTAATTCTACTGGAGCCGTTATCGTTGAGGTACGACAGAATGTCGGAGTGTTCAACGTCGTAGTACCACCTTATCTCAGGTTTAGGCACCCCTTCCGCGTCAGCCCATATCAGATCTCCTATAGGGTGATATTAAGATACTCTTTCAACGTTAATACGTATTTATATTAGTGGATTTATTAGGCGTATATAGAATAGCTGTTCCCTTACAATGTTCAGCTGAAAATGTCAGCCACATTTTCAGCTGCCCGTAGGGGATAAATGAGACACTGTTAAATTTGTTAAATTGTCCTATACAAATTGTTCCGATAATATTTGTAAGAAAATATTGTATTCTATTATCTATTACGATATACTTAACATGGTAAATGCCTAAAATGATATATATATATATATATTTATTATTATATACGGCTATAGCCGTAGTAGGTATAAGTGTTTGTAAAAAGTGACTCAATTTTCCCCATATAAAGTAACATTTATATTTCCCCCCGGTGAAATTTAAAACATGAACTGAGCGGATATTTATGATACGATATTAATATCGGTTATATCTATAGATATATCATATATATATATATATATATATATATATATATATATATTCTATAGGATATATACACGAATATGCTTTACATTATTAACATAGATGGCATCTACATACAAACCTATTTCGTAATGATCTTTCTGTGGCCTTATCGTTATATTTCTTGCAGGCACTATTAATAATATATAGTATTTAAATGTATTGCTATTTAACAATATATATATATATATATATATATACTGAATTTTATACATAACCCTGTAATTACCTCCAAACAATGATAAGTGATATTTTAGTTGATGCAGTCCACTTATAATATATCACTTATATATATATATACTCTATAGAGTGTTTAGATTTTAATATATATATTACTAAATGATTTATATAAATATCAACATTTAGAATCAAAAATATATGAATATTAAATTTAATACCTTAAGGTAATGAGTAATACATTATTACTTGTTAACTATATATGGTTAAAATATTATAATGTGTACGCAAAACATAATATAAACCAACACAGGGGTATATAACAAAACTAATATATATATATATAGTATACTAACTATATTATACTAACTATAGTATAATATAACCCCATATGGTTCTATATAATAAATATAATGTATGTAACATATATTTATTACATAATAACTATAAACTGACATATATGCTATAGTCCGAGCTGTAGGCCTACACAATAAACCCAATATACCCCCCTAAAATGTAATATAATCCCACAATAAATGTAATATAATACCCCCCCCCCCGTAAACCACAAATAACCAATACCCCGTATAGGAGGTATACAATCTCAAGGTTAAAGGAGGTCTTGGTACAACCCCCCCCCACCCGCAAACCTAATATAACCCCATCGCTAACCTAATATCTCTAACTTTCCGGTGTTACATTTATCCTCGCCGCTAGGGTCCGCTAGTCTGCTAGCGAAGTGAACCCTACACGTGAAAGAGGCTGACGTATGTTGCAGGGAGGCTGGCATGTCGAACTTTATTGTTATTTCGTCAGCATCGCCAACTATTTTTAGAATATCGTATAAGATACTTTATGAATATATTAAGTTAACAAAATGAATATATATTAATTATCACGCGTGAACGCGTTCACTAATATATATATAGGCTACATATTTGCGGAATATTAGATTCCATATATATATATATATATATATAATGGAAGGTAGGTTATATAATAATTATATAACAATTAAATAATAATCTATGATATTTCGCACAAAATATGAAAACCATATTAAATATATTAATAGGTTGCGCTTAGACTGCTGAAAGATCACGGATATTGTTTACTTGGTATAAATATATATATATACATATATATATATATATATATATATATATATATATATATATATATATATATATATACATATCACAGTACGATTAACACGAATGACTCACAGCCTCCGATGATGACTAATAAGCCGACTAACCCTTAGTCACATGACTGGTGACGTAGATATGGGTGCGCATTGTGGTGGGGCTCATCACCCACTTCAGTTTAGGGGCTTCCCCGTACCTATGGGTGAGGGTGTAAGGTGTTAATTAATTAATTAATTAATGCAATTATTAGTATATATATATATTATAATAGTTATGTTGGCAAAACTTGTCAAAAAAAGTATATTATATACACATACACACAAACATATATATATATATATATATATATATATAACTGCCTGTGTTGGCTCAGTTGGCTATAGCCATTATAATGCGTCAGACACACAATTGTGTTAATTCTAGAGAAGTAGGACGCCTGACACGTGACGTAGGTACGAGCCCATTCCGCACCATTAAAATGGGTCTTAAAATATTATTTAGAAGCGATCTTATATAATTGTGTATACATAAATGACCGTCTCTCGTTAAAACCATGAATGCCTTAACATGAGAGCGGCTACGAAGGGATATTAGAGCCATATATGGTTATAAGTGAAAACTTCATCTAGGTTTCTGGATGGGATGAAAGGACTTCACCAACATACAATAACAATAACAATATATATATATATATATATATATACGATGCACTTACGAATATCGAATAGAACAAGTGAAAGAGACCATATCGGAATGTTTAACGGTGAAGTTCGAATACGGAGTAATGACGTTACATCTGGGAGTGGCTTCTATAAATAGATCGGTTAAAAGTAAGTTATAACTTATAACGTTGATAGTAAAAGCGGGGAGCAAGTAAATTATGTATCTAAAAACTCTTATATTGTAAAATATCATAAATATGTTGATAATATATACAAAATATTACAGTTTTAACAGTATCCTCCATATTGATGTTTTGTATAATACCCGCTCTAGGAGACCCGATCCTATAGAGTATATATCGTATTCTATGGCATCAAAGATTTTTGAAGCATCCTTAGAAAAATCTTTGAAAGTATACTATAGTAGTAGTAGTATACTACTATTACTATTACTACATTATCTATATCTTGGCTTATACATGTCGTACAATATACGTCGAATATTATTCGTCATACAATATACGTCCACTACTATATATGTCTTATATATGTCTTATATATGTCTTATATATATATATATATATCTAAGAAAAATATATCCATAGGGATAGCTACACATGAATACAAAGTTTGTATTACAAACCATGGATTATATCTTATATAAAGAAAGTACTTTCTTGATATCGATGATACAATCACGCGCGCGCACACACGCTGCTATACGCATACACACACGCGCGCGTACGAACCGACGACTTGCAGGTCCGCGTAGACGCGTTCACCATTCGTTCTATCGATACACGCGTAGGTACCCCCGTCTGTGTACCTAACCGGGGTTATACGGAGTAGGTAGACACCGTCGTGCGTGTACGTCACGTTGTAGCGGTCTCTGTTCGACCTGGTGGTGACGTCACGAGGGGTTACGTAACAGACAACCATTGTACACCGTACAGTGGGTTTCAGTGCAATGTACAGTGTACAGTGTACATTGTACAGTACAAAGGAATGTATACAGTAAAAAGGAGTTATTCCGAGCGATATGGCACTTTTATATTTTATATACACTGTACAGTAGACCGGTTCGTACTAAATTTTTTTTTCGCAATTTTATAAACCTTCACATCTGTGACAATTATGTATGCTATGATGAATAAGTGTTTACAATTTTAGACCTATATCTTAAATATTGTTATGTCACGAGACCTTTTTATTTTAACATTGAATACATACAAAAGTTAACATGGGGGAGATTTAGAAATAAGTTTTATTCCATTTTTATAAAATTGGATGATTTTTTTTAAGCCAACTATGGATATATCCTAGAAACATATATAACAAGTAGTATTAACAGTACAACATATTTTTCATAACAATCTAGATGCCCAAATTTTATAAAATAATTTTAGTCAAAAAAAATATCTAAAAATCGTATAATTTGATATAAATAAATTATTACAATTTAATTTAAAAAATTAAAATATATAATTTGTAGATAATAATAATACAATTCAAATTAATTATTAAAAAATTAAAAATTATTTTTAGAAAAAATATTAACATCATTTTTTAATTTTTTTGGATTTTTATTTGAAATATGAAATACAAAATATATTTACATATTTTTTAATTTTTTTAATTTTATTTTTATAAAGGACATTTATATCTAACTCATATCCACTATTCAATACAATATGATCACTAAAATTTATGTAAAGTATAATTATATATATTAATTTAAAAAAAATTATTATTTTTTTGAATTATTTTGAAATAAATACTTTGTAAAATGATGTATTTTCTCGAGTTTTAGGAGACATTAATATTGGTAATTTGTAGATATAAAAATGAATTATAGATATTATATTAATAATAAATATAAATAATGGTATATACTATATTAATTCATTAAATATAATACAAATACATAATTAATTTTAAATATTAATTTAAATATTTGTAAACATCAAAGATAATAAGATGGCGTCATTACTATTATACATGGAATATTATACATTTTATCTTAAAATAATAATTTATATTTCAAACTTTAAATGCTTCGTGACCAAAGGTAACTATTTTTTTATAAAAATTGTTAATACATATTATACTAAAATATAGATATGTATTATATTTTATATGAAGGATTAAAAATTGAATCGAACGAACCGGTCTACTGTACAGTGTATACAGTAGTGTAGCCCCTTTTGGTAATTTGTTTAGTTCCCTTCATATAAAAGTGCCATCTCGCTCGGAATAACTCCTTTTTACTGTATACAGTGTACACTGTATACTACCCCATAAATCACATAAACTACTCACTATAACACTTATTAATACAATATCATTATCAGCAAACATTGATCTAGTCAATCAACCAAACATCAGTGACCACAACCATGACACACATGCGCTAACCGAAATATGGCTTAACATACGTGATACCTGTATTCCAGCGGTCATACAAGGTCAATCCTACAAGCTAACTAGTTTTACTAGAACACACTCCCGCTGTAGTCAAGGAGGAGGTGTAGCACTATTGACTAAAAAAGAAATAATAATTACCTCCCACAAACAACTACCAAGTACTGACTCTGAAATCCTACAAACGAAACAATTAATAAACAAAATACCCCTCCACATAATTCTTTTCTACAGGCCCCCTGACAACTCTCATCAACAATTCTTCATCGACTTTACTGACATTATACACAACTATCATGACAACAACTTTCTAATCCTTGGAGATTTCAATTTCCAGTTTGATTCTACTAGAAAACCTCATCATGACTTTCAAATTCTATGCTCTGAACATAACCTAAAACAAAACGTGACCGTCCCTACTCATAGACTAGGGCACACTTTAGATTTATACATCACTAAATATAACTCTATCATTATATACTCCCCACCTCAACACTCAACACTGCTAACTGATCATTTTTCCATAACATCATAACTAAATCTCTCCTCTAAATCATACACATCTGGCTCCATCGTCATAGGATAATAATGAATATCGACTATATATCGTTTAAAACTGATCTATATAACTCAACAATAGCTACAAAACATGACCCATCGTCCCTAACCTCAACATTGTCTGCTCTACTTGACAAATATGCGCCACGTATCTGCTACATATTATCTATACATACTAACTCTCCATGGTTTAACTCTGACATTTGTTCCCTCAAAAGACATACCCGGAAACTTGATAGACTCTACAGAAAAACCCATACCCATCAGAACCACTCTAACTTTATTCTGGCATTTAATAGTTATCGTCGTAACATGTTTCGTACCAAATCTGAATTCTACCAATCTAAAATCACTGCTGCTGGAACTAACATTAAAACTCTCAACAAAATCATGGATATTCTTCTCGGACGATTTAAACAAACTCAACTCCCTGACATACCCGATGAACTTCTCTGCAATACTTTTGCAGAGATAATCGAAACCATTCACAACAACCTTACTAACACTGCCTCGACATCCAACTATAATTGGCTACCTACACAGTTAAAAAAATCCGATTCCTATTTGTGTTTTTATCGTTTCCTCAGTGTCTTAATGAGAATCGGTTTTAAATCGATTCCTAAAATTAAAGTTTAGGAATCGGTTTATATGAAACCGATTCTTAAATTGCCATAGGAATCGGTTTATTTGAAACCGATTCCTAAATATTAATATAGGAATCGGTTTATTTAATACCGATTCCTAAACTATTACTATAGGAATCGGTTTAACTTAAGTTGTTGATGTAAGTTTGAACGTAAATTTAGATGTAAAATATAATATTAAAATAAATATTATTATCGTAGCAAAGTATTAACTCATATATTATAATGTATTATATAAGTTCATTTAAGTTAGATTTAAAACTTAAATTCAATAATAATTACATTATAATATTGAATTCAATATTCAACTCCTATATTCAATATTGAGCAATTAGTTCAACATTATTACAATTGTATTATAAATATAATTATGATTACAATGTAATATTAAAATAAATATTAGTATCGTAGCAAAGTATTAACTCATATATTATAATGTATTATATAAGTTCATTTAAGTTAGATTTAAAACTTAAATTCAATAATAATAGGTAGTTATAACTACCCACCAGAGTATATGCAAAACTACATTCTAACCTCTTCAATCGATATTCAACATATTATACTGACAGCTAAATCTAGCTCCCCAACTGACGTGCTACCTCTAGTTGTTACGAAGATTCTATCTGACCAACTATGATTCATATTTAAAGATATTATCAATCTATCTATCTCCACGGGTGATATCCCCTCCAACTTAAACACTCAACTATAATCCCGATATTGAAAAAACCCACAGCTGACCAAGCTATACTTTCCAACTACCGCCCAATTTCCCAACTACCTCTCAAAAGTAATTGAAAAAACTACTCGCCAAACTAATTGAAAAACTGTTTACTACCAACTCATACACTTCTTAAACCGTTTCAACATCCTTGATCCGAGACAACATGCTTTTAGACCCAACCATATATGGTTACTATAGTACGGCAACTGCCATAATACAGCTCCTGGGTAACCTTCTAATATCAGCTGATAATAAATCACCAACCCAATCAATCTTCATTGACATTTCCTCGGCATTCGATACCCTTGACCATGATATCCTTTTAACCCGACTAGAACAAATATAAATTACCGGAACTGAGCTAAAATGGATCTCTAACTGTATTCGTGATAGCTACTTTTCATTCAAAATTCATAAATACAAATTTTCATCACCCCGCAAACTGTATTATGGTGTTCCTCAAGGTTCTTTCCTCTCGCCCATAATCTTCACGATTTACCTACTACCCCTATCAAGTATAATAAATACCTTCCCCAATGTTCACTACATACTCAACGCCGACGACATTGAATTACACTCCGAAACCACAAACTATACTGAATTACAACTCTGCATGGATACTATAAACATCTGGCTAACATCTAACCACTTACAACTTAACGCTACTAAAACCAAACTACTCAACATTAACGCTAACTCCAACTTAGACAATTTTAAAATACTCTAAATCGACTCATCACCACTCACTCCATCTTCTACCGTTAAGTATCTTAGGATTACCCTCAATCCTACATTAGACTCTGATGATCATATCACCTTACTAATAAAGACGACCTCGCACTTTCAATACAATATTAGGAAAATTCTACCTTTCATTGACTTCCCTATAGGGCTTCCCTATACTGCCATATACTGCAAAACTCCTCAGGCACTCACTTTTTATATCCAGACTAAATTATTGTAACACCTTCCTCATTGGTAAAAAAACTGCCTCTATTACTAAACTAGAATTATCAACAGATCTATACGAACCATATGTCAACTAAAAACTACTGACTATACTACCTCTGTGACCAATCTGCGACTACAACTTAACTGGATAACTACAACTCAACAAATTAACTATAAAACACTGACTTTTCTCCATAAAATACAGATAACCACTAAAACCACTCCAATATTTGACGACATTATATATAGTAATAACACCTGTATACTCCGATCCTCCTCTATACCAATCCTAGAAGAACCACCTTACAAATTTACCAAATTTGGAAAAAAAACTTTTCACAGGAAGGCTTCGAATCTCTGGAACAGGCTAACGAGAAAATGACAACATATATGACCTTCTAAATATTCAAAAAAAGAATAAAGATATTTATCATTTACAACCCCATTAATTAAACCCCCACTTCTATCATATCCACATTATTTGTTTTACATCGTATTTTTGTTTTTTCGTTTTTTTTTTCGTTCACACACTCAAGAATATAATATTATTTGAGTGTCTAAATAAATACCTATCATCATTGTAATATAGCTTAAATACGCCCAATACTATAAGCAGACACGTCCACTATATTATACTTAACAAGGCACTCTTTGCTTAGCTATCATACTTAACACATTATAATTATACATATAACTATTACTAAACTAACTGACTACTTGCGGAACGGAGTCGACTCCCAGAAGATCTACAGACACATAAGGTACTATATACATACTGTTAATATTACATGGTGACAGCGGCGGGAAAGATGGTATAAAAGCTGGACCAAAAATACAAGGAATAGTAGATTTTCCATTACCTAAAGATGTGAAAGCGGTTAGGAGTTTTCTTGGTATGGTAAATCAATATTCGCGTTTCAATAGCAAGATATCCAGTACAAACGCAGCTTTAAGATACCTTCTTAAAAAGGATATTCCATGGATCTGGGATAAAGCTCAAGAAGAAAGTGTCGATAAACTCAAGAATGATCTGAAAGAAACAGTGACATTAGCTTATTTCGATATAAATAAAAATACTATTCTAACAACAGATGCATCAGATTATGCAGATGCAGTACTGTCTCAAGAAGATAAAGATGGAACGAGAAGAATGATAGGAGCAGCGAGTCGTTCGTTTACCGAAACCGAAAAGAGATACGCAACTATTGAAAAGGAAGCGTTAGCAGTAGTTTGGGGTTTGGAAAAATTCCATTATTATATTTGTGGAGCCCCTATTCTCGTTGAAACTGACCATAAACCGTTAATTTCATTATTAGGAATTAAAGAAATAGAAAAAGTACTGATCAGAATTCAAAGGTATAGAATAAGATTAATGAAATACGCAGTCGAAATGAAGCATATTTCAGGAAAAGATAATATATCCGCAGATGCATTATCAAGATATCCTAATAAAGACGTAGAAAATACGATACTTTAAATTGAAGTGGAAGAAATGGTAAGCCACTCATTTCTACCAGGAGAATCAGCAAAAATAAATAGGATAAGAAACATGTAAGAAAAAGATAATGAGATCATGAGAATCAAAGAATATATATATCAAGGATGGACACATAAAAACAGCTGGAAGAAAGATACCGAAAAGTACTATAATAATCAACAATACTTATCAATAAATAAAGGATGTTTAACGTATCAAAATCGTGCAGTTATACCGGAAATAAATAGAAACGAGATTATTGAAGATATTCATACTGGTCATCTGGGCATTACCAAATGTCTTGAAAAGGCTAAAAATAGCGTTCATTGATTTGGGATATCGAGAGACATTGAGAGAAAAGTAAGAGATTGTAATCAATGCAGAGTAAGACATACCGAGAGCCAATACAATTAGTTCCAGTTCCAAACAAACCTTGGGAAACAGTAGGAACAGACCTATATCAGTTTAAGCAGTCTAAATACGTAGTAGTTGTCGATTATTATTCAAGGTATATCGAAACAATGTTGATCCGTGATGAGAGATTAATAACTGTTATTAATTCTATCAAATCTATATTCGCAAGACACGGAATACCGGAAAACGTCATTTCGGACAACGGAAGACAATATACTTCGGACGAGTTTAAAGAATTTTCTAGAAATTATCAATTTAAGCATATTACGTCTTCTCCGAAATACCCTAGAGGAAATTCAGTAGCCGAAAGATCCATCCAAACATTGAAGAACATAATGGAAAAATCTAACGATCCATATTTAGGATTGTTAAGTCATCGAACAACACTATTATCATTTGGAATTTCACCTGGAAAATTGTTAATGAATCGAAAATTAAGTACCACATTACCAGATTTCCAACAAGATCAAATGCTTACAAAAGAAAAACATGAATTCTACATAAAAAAGATGGAGAAAAGAAAAATAGACGAGAAAATATATCATAATAATAAGTTCTCAAAGCAGAAGAAGTTCATAGACGAAGGAGATAATGTATACATAAAGGATTTAGATAGGATGGGAACCTTATTAAATAAATCTAATGACAAACATAAGACATATCTAGTTGAAACTGATCGCTCTATCGTTAGAAGAAATAGAACTGAATTAATACCTGTTGAGAAAGAGGTAGTGATAACAAGATCTGGTAGGGAAGTTAGACCACCCGACAGACTTATAGAATGTCAAAGAAAATGTTCTATTATGGGTTAAGGTTATTTACTTCGTATTATTATTATTGTTATTATTATTAAGATAAATATAAATCTGTAGAAGAACTATTTAAATACAATAAGTTATTAGATTAGATTATCAATACTAATTAGAATTAATTTATAATCTAGTAATGGGGTGTAATATAGTTTAAATACGCCCAATACTATAAGCAGACACGCCCACTATATTATACTTAACAAGGCACTCTTTGCTTAGCTATCTGACTTAACACATTATAACTATACATATAACTATTACTAAATTAACTGACTACTTGCGGAACAGAGTCGACTCCCAGAAGATCTACAGACACATAAGGTACTATATACATACTGTTAATATTACAATCATCATATATATATATATTTGAGATCGAGCATAGGTTCTTATAGGACATAATATTAACCTTATATGTTGTAGAATAGTTCCATTGATAGAAATGATATTCTCGGTTTTCTGAAGGAATTCCTATTCGAATAAATATAGTCAGTAGATAAAGTATATATTAGAAAGAAGATGTGGGGCGTATTAACGAATGTTAAATATTACGTAACATGTATTTAGCATGAACATCTAGCATTATGTCACAACTCTGACACCATGTTATTACATCGTAGTTCCTATATATATATATATATATATATATGTATATATATATATGTGTATATACATTTATATATATATGTATATATATATATGTGTATATACATTTATATATTAATAAGTATACGTTGTCATGCGCGTATTATGTATAAACTTACCACCCATACTATGGTGTGATGTGCTTTGCTGAAAGGACATACAAATGTAGCCGATGTCCCCACAGCCGATATTATATCATCTCCTTTATCTACGACGTTAGTAGTAGTAGTAGTAGTAATAGTAGTAGTAGTGGTAGTGGTAGTAGTAGTGGTAGTAGTAGTAATAGTATTAGTAGTATACTACTATTATAGTAACTATAGTAGTAGTAGTAGTAGTAGTAGTAGTAGTAGTAGTAGAAGTAGTAGTAGTAGTAGTAGTAGTAGTAGTAGTAGTAGTAGTAGTAGTAGTAGTAGTAGTAGTAGTAGTAGTAGTAGTAGTAGTAGTAGTAGTAGTAGTAGTAGTAGTAGTAGTAGTAGTAGTAGTAGTAGTAGTAGTAGTAGTGGTAGTGGTAGTAGTAGTGGTAGTAGTAGTAGTAGTAGTATTAGTAGTATACTACTATAGTAGTATACTACTATAGTAGTAGTAGTAGTAGTAGTAGTAGTAGTAGTAGTAGTAGTAGTAGTTTAATTTAATATAATTTATTTTAATGACTCATTGTGCTATAGCATTACTATATAGAGTAATTAAGCGAACAAAAAATTATAATTTTATTTATATTGTGTGCAGTGCACAATGTTCACATATAAAATGTATATGATATACATGTATATGTAAATGTATACGAATGTAGGAATATATATATATATATATATATATATATATATATATATAGTATATTATTATAGTATATAGGTTGAATATAGCATTGATATATTGATTATATATTATAATGATTATAATTATTATCTACACATGGATACAGAACAATGCTTATTATTACGCAATATTGTATTGAACTAACGATCATGTTCCATGTGAAACGAACACATAGGAGAAGTGAGCACTATAACTATAAATAGATAACTAATGAGTCGTAACGACATTGTTACGTAATAACTGTTAGAGGTCAAGAGAGAAATCTAATTAATTTATTATCAAAATAAACAAATATATATATTAGGTATCCATGAAAATAAACAACTTTTAAAATAATAATAACAACACAATAATAACTAATTTACATAAAAATAGATATACTAGGTTTAAAAAATATTTCGAAATAAAATAACTAACAATATAGTATATATATATACACACAATATGACGATCGTATAGTATTAATATAACGTTACATATATAGGTCAATAGTATTATCATTCTGTATCGAGATATATAATTTAGTTATCTTTATATTTGAGGATAAGATATACTTATAGAGATAATAGGATATTATAGGAAATATTGAAATGAAATTGGTTAACGATATCCTACATATTGGAAGTTATTCTTTACAATAATGGATATAATCATATTATAATGCATCTCTGTCATGCGCAGTAGACGTTGTATTCCGTCACTAAACGATCGTACAAATATCTCGATTGATACATCTCGTGATCGAACAAACATATATGTTTAAGGCTATATATAGCCTACTATGTAGTGAATAGTATGTAGTAGGGTATACCATATACTCGTATATATATATATATATATATATATATATAGCAGTCTTTGGAAAAATACCTCACCTGCTGATAATATTAAACGTGTACAATTGTCACTGTAAATAGTATTATCTCATTCATTAAATAGCTTAATAATAACCTTTTTCTAAATATGAAAAAAAAACGTTTAATACGATTTATATACGTTATTCAGTTGATCCTATTGCGACTATTGATTATGTTATTCAGTCAACTAATGATGTTATAATTATTATAATAATCCAGGGACCCTATACCAAGATTTATAATTAATCAATTATAAATCTTAATATAAAACTTAATATATAAGGCAAAGTCTCAAATTACCGACCCCTAAATGATTATTGGTTATAACTTATTTAATATTCATTATATTTATTTTAATTTGATAATAAGGGTACAATTATGGTAATAAATAATGTTGCTATTATAATTGCTGATGACATTATATTGATAAGAAAAAATAGGGTGTCGGTAATTGGATACATGTGTCTAATACCGACACCCTTATCCTATAGGATACTATATTACCGACCCCCTAATGTAATCGTTGTAAAACAAATATGTAATTTACAGGGCCGGCTTAAGCATACTATGGGCCCCGGGCAAAAAAAACGCATGGGCCCCATAATAATTTAATAACATATTAAATGTGCCATTTTGGCAAAAACTAATATTTATAACTCTTCAATTTTATCATATGTTATCATTATACTAATTATTTTGTAATTTGTTTGTATACTTTAATCAACTCCTCATAATAATTTCTTTTCTCGCATATATATTTAGAGTAGTGGTTCCCAACCTTTTTTCACCGTGACCCTTTTTTTATAATTCTTAATTAAAAAATATACCATGACCCAATGACAAATTTTATTTTGTTATTATTATACTTTAATCATAAAATAATCATATAAAAATTAATATACATATATTTAAATATATATTTCCATCTTAAATTTTTCTCGACCATAAATCCAATTTGCATATAAAAGCATTTATATTATTTTTTAGAAATTGGATCAGGACCTACACAACATATTCAATGACCCATAGGTTGGGAACCACTGATTTATAGAGTGCATCAATATTTTGTATTACCGCTATTATCTCAATGTAACCTAATTGCAATACTTTTCTGATCGACTTTATTCTACAAAGTAATTAGCTCCACGGTTTTCATTATATCGAAGTCTCAAATTCTAAAATTGCATTTTATTGAATAAATACATTGACTCTATAGAGTATTATAATAATGTAATTTAAGTTATATTTTAACATATATAATATCAGATATAAATTATGTAATTAGGTCATATAAGAAGTCCTCAAGAGACTGCACTAACATAATCTGCTTGCGATCACTATTTTATATTCGATAATGCTTTTAATAAAAAATATTATATTCTTCTTTAATCTAGATGTTAATATATTCTTTATATAGTTTGGCTAAATAAATTATATTGATTTGGGATGAATGCAAAGAATATTGCTACACTTGTCGAAGTTTTAACGGTATTTTGCCCAACCAGATTTAAGGAATACACAGTGTAGATATGTGAATCCATATTGACAATGGACTATGGTTATTATAATATATTTCATGTCATTAAATCTTCCAGACATATGCTGGCATTTTCATAACTTTGAGCTCTATAATCTATTATAATTATATTATTATTGAAAAAATTCTAATAGATCGGTAGCTAAATATTGACCAATGTGATAAATTATAACTGATAAATTATCAGTGATAATGAATCTCAACGTACAATCGTACGTCGTAAATCAATAAATACCTATATAATAATAGTATGCTATAATACCTACCTAACTTGATATAAATAACGATAATATATATCGATGTGATATATATGGAATTGATTAGGTTCAGCTACACTGATATATAATATAATATTTTTGTATTTCTTCAATTATGTAGTTATCAGTGATAACTTATCACCTATTCTCCAATAAGAATATCGCCATTGTGTGTATATATTTGTAAATAGATAGATGAGGGTGATGTCAATCTAAAGTTTAGATTCTAAACATTCATTTGCAAGTAATAGGTGGATAATTGCAAAATGCCTTTAGTATTATATGTATGTTATATATATATATATATATATATATATATATATATATATATATATATTTATAAATAATATCTGTTTCAATAAATATAATATCTTTCTGTAATGATAGTATTTTGAAAAAGATAATCATTTTATGTACATAATTCCCTTTCATCAATAGACATTATTAACAATACTATAGGAAACCTAAAGCAGAATAATCCTATTTAAATTAAAACTATTATATATATATATATATATATATATATATATATATATTATGTATACTAATATAACTATAATAATATATACACTATGAGAATATATACATTTGATTAATACGAGCATAAGATAGAGAAAGTTAATTATTTTGAGACAAATTATTTTGAAAATATATATTTTTTTAATTACTATAACAATTATAAATCTATATAGAATATCGTTTTTTTCGTAATTTATAATCAATATAATCCTTTACAAATATCAGAAATCATAGTTAAAATATATCTTATAAAATATATTTAATTTTAATAAAAAAAAGTATACTTTTTGTTTTGTACTAATTATAGAATTATAAATTGTTAAGATTTAACTATGGTTAATAATACCTTAATACGTTTATCATTTATCACTTTCTAGTTTATCAAACAATTATTTATCAATCGGTTTCATACTATTTGATCTAACAATCAGAGATGTGTGAGAAGATCTATGTCTATATCACTCTTAGCATGTTCTCCAAAATCTTCATGTAGCTGTTTCCACCATATCTTCGTGTCAATTTAGAAATTTTTGTAAAATTCACTCTTCAAATCGGCCTAAATGACTCATATTTAATTAATTTATTATATTATTTTTATTTTTTTAATTAGAATAATAATATATAAGAAAAATAGTTAGAAAATTTTTTTTTACATATAAATAGTACAAAAAAAATGTCTCAAATAATTCATGGGCCCCCCAAAATTTGGGGCCCCGGGCAATTGCCCGATTTGCCCCCCCCCCCTTAAGCCGGCCCTGGTAATTTATATTACCCAGTTAAGTGGGTCATTGGAAAATGTGGTCATTTTGTCATTTTTATCAAATAATACTATAGTATATACTATATATATATATATATATATATATATATATATATATATATATATATATATATATATATATATATATATATAATTATTTAATGTCATACGATTATATAGAACAAACTCTCCGTGTAATTATGTATATATATAAAATAAATCAATAGCACAAAAATTGTATTTTTCAATGTGTGGTAAATAAACGATTATATTATTAATGAATACAGCATGTAACGTTACCTATCCGATCTAGTAAGGTAGTGTGTTTATTTAGTAAATTAAGTTATAGCTATAGTTATACGTATATATAATACAAATATGTATATATATATATATATATATATATATATATATATATATATACTATAGTATTATAATATAGAATACAAATAGCAATTATAAATAGATTTATGAATTACAAAACGCACATAATTTATTTATTATTAAATTAAATTTTTAATATTCATATTAAATTTATATTTAAACTATATATTTATTATGTTAAAATAGTGTATTTTATTATTTAATATTTAATTAATAATTAATATGTATATAATCGACTGGCATTGTGCATTATTATTCTATATAAATAATACACACACAACTTAAAAGTATACGACAAATTTTAAAGTAAAACATGGATCTATTTTTATTGGATATTATAAATCAAATGGGTCGGTATTAATTAATAAGGTAACTTAAGGGGTCGATAATAGGAAAACCACACGGGTTGCTATAATTAAGATACATTGGTTAATATGATGTACATATTAAAATAAAATTATGTTTATAAAGTTTATGAAAATGAAGTTAATCTAAAATATTATGCATATAATTATGTTTATTTTAATTAATAAAGTATTTACAATTATTTAAAAAGATATAATTCAAATATTTGAAAAGTAAAACTAGAATATTACATTTTATCAAATAACAATTGTAGGATTGGATATTTAAAAAATCAAAATACTTATTTATATTTACCATTACATTATTAACAATTCGTATACGATAGAATATATATATATTATATAATTTTTTGATATCTCCAATAGTTACTGATATTAAATAGAGGTAAATATTTGTGGAAGTTCGAGATTTTCCGCTATAAACTTACGGTTTATTATCAGGTTATTAATGTATATTAAAACATAAATCCTATAGTTTTCGATTAGATAACACACATAAAATTCGCTAAGATAATAATAATACCCTCCATATTATTACATTTATTATCTAATCACTAATGTCAACGAATTTTCTAAGGAAAGATTTTTAATTCATAAATTGAACGAACTACTGCTATACTTGACATAGGGAAGAGTGGACACATAATACGGGGGACACTTTAACAATAAATGGTCTTAACATTTTACGACTCAATATTTGTATTCAAATATTATAATATATTAATATTATATGATTATAAATATTATTGTGATTTTAAAATTATATTTAATCTTTTTATTCAATATATAACGGGATTGTCCGTATTCGGTGACCATTTTAGAATACGGACACCCTATGTTATAGTACGGACACCCTATATACCACTAGATAAACTATATATTATTGATGAACATATCAGATAAATTATAATTATATTATTAATAATTAATGTTATGAATAATTTAATGTAATTTAATTAGTAATCAATTGATTAATTTTTATTATTTTATTAATTAATAATACAAGTTAAGTATCTAAATAATAACATTTTTAGATTTAGCTTCATTGGTGGTATTACTATTATAACCCACGAGATTTTTATGAAAATCAGAATAGTTCACACGCTGCGCTCTGATTGGTTATATACCCTATAGGGTATCCGTATTAATACATATATATATATATATATATATATATATATATATATATATATATATATATGCATTATATATCTATACATACTCTATAGAGTATATGTATTCGGGATATTATGAACTCTAGATATATGCATATAACTTTAATTAATTTGTATTACAAATATAGAAATTATGTATATAATGTTTATGATGCTTTAGTTTTTAATAATATATGCTTATGTTTTATATCAGTACATTTGTATATTCCTGAGCTGGTTTTAAGTTTACTTTTTTTTTCATAAATTTAAAAACGTAATAAAAAAATCAGTTTATTGGATATATCCGCACTATTTTGAATAATTCAAAAATTAAAAATACTTATTTAGATTTATTTATATGATTATAAATATGTTATTCGTTAATATTTTTTTGTATGATTTATGGTTTCTAAGATATCGAGAGTGTTCGTATTCGGTCACTGTCCGACGGAAGTAACCAAATACGGATAGTGTCCGTATTCGGTTACTTTCCCCTAGTTCTACATTAATCTACGAGGGAATTTAACATGCATGTTATGGCCATATGGCTATATGGCCTAACATTATTATTATGATTCTATTTCACATGAATGTTATATATGTTATAGTATATAGACAGCTTGAACATAGATATTGCACATAGGTATTAGTATGTTCTATTAAATATAGTTGCTAAATTATTAAAAAGTAATCATCCGATTTATCTTAGAACTATATTACAATATTTATATTATTTACTTATTTATATTAAAATATAAATACAACATTTTATTTTGAAATTTTGTATTTCATTCTGCAGAATTTTGCATGCAAAACTGAAAACAGCTGACTTATACATATATTATATATCTGGAGGGTTATAATTTTAACTTAAAATAACATTAAGAAAATATCGGCCAGAGTATATATATCGGTCAGAGTGTATACAGAAGTGTATATATACACTTCTGTAGAAGAGATTACTATTTACAGATCGTTTAGATTTCTCACATTTGGCTTTTAAATAGTATTTTCGTAATTTGTATTTGTAACGAATACTAACTTTGTTAATTTGTGTTCACACTACACATAGTACTATGTCTAAATTAGAAAGAACACTGCTTATTGTGTTTTATGTGAGTACACCTTATGTGCGGGTACATTAACATAATATAATATCAATTAACTTTAAATTAACTATAAATCAATAAATCAGTCAATAAATATATATAAGCAGATACAAATATGTATATATATATTGCAGATAATTATTTGTATGTCGTAGTATTGTTTTTCTCTTTTTGAGAAAATAATATATTATGTAATAAAATACAAGAACTGTTATATTTTCATTGCATATATTTCCTAATTATGTATATCACGAATGTATAATTCAACCTTTATTTATATATGAGAGTTGTTTAATTATATATATATATATATCAAGTTTATAATAAATACATTATTAATTGTATATATATATATATATATATATATATATATATATATTGTCAATGTTATTTTTATTTGGCGGAGTCCTTTCATCCCATCCCAGGAACTTAGGTGAAGTTGTCACTTATAACCATATATGGCTCTAATATCCCTTCGAAGCCGCTATCATGTTAATACAGCCATGGTTGTATCTAATACATGTATATAAGATAACTTCTAAATCATATATTAAGACCTATTTTAATGGTCCGGACGAGGCTCGAACCCGCGACCTGTAGGGCTATATATAGACCTATAGCCCTATATATAGGCACTACTTTCGCAGCCCCCACTCGCAAAGAAGCCTCACTACTGGAACCTACTGTTGTACAAACCTTCATATAAGCGGGGGTACTATATTTGCATACGATATTAACAAAATAGCAATACGATATTCTAGTATAAAATCATATTTAAGCTTAACATACACGGCTTTTCTATAGATAAAATATATTCATAAATGTATTCGAGACTCTATAGAGTTTATCACAGAGCTAGAGAGAAATCTCTTTCTCTCTAGCTCTGTGGAGTTCATAAACAAATCGTCGCCACCAAGTGCATTACACTTACGTCATCGATATATTTTATATTTAGGACAAATTTATATGAATTATACATGTTATATATATATATATATATATATATATATATATATATATGTATACTATACATGTACAGTGCACTGTATAGATGACGCATGCATTTAATTGTTCAGATATAGGTGTAACTGTATTAATACCTCATTAAAGTGTTTGATTAATTTATCTACTTTTTTATCGATTACGTCATCGATTACGCAATCGATAGATCAACTGAGTGGCCTGGTAGAGTGTGGCGTGCGTTTTCCGGGCGTGTTTGCTCGGTGAACCGTGACCGTAAAACAACGTATTCGATAACGCCACTCTATAAGAGAATACAATACCGGTCGGCGAGTCTGTTTAAAGGTAAACACCCTCATCTCGATACAGTGATCGTACCCACATTCGAACGGACAACAAAACGCCGCAATGTAAATAAGCATGCAAGTATAAATACCCCACCTATATCGTATGGTATATGGTTATTGTAGGTAGCGTTGCGATATTGACATCGTTACCTTACACATGCTTAGCGTATAGGCTGTTGATATCATACAATATACAACGATACACAATATAGGAAAGTAACGCACGGCATAGTACCGTTACTATAGTACCGCTACGAGTACATCGTTACATTCACCATTAACCGCACCGTTAACTACTTTACCATTACCTACTTATTAAATTGATATCTCGAGATCAAGAAATGACCCCTTCGTATAATTTCCGAGACAATTACAAAGAAGATTGCAAAATACTTATGCGTGATTGCTTTAATGTATTCGACATTGATAAGTAAGTTGTATACATATATTACTATACATTTATATATATATATATATATATATACGTATATATAATTATCATTGTTTAATGTTATCCATTACTTATACGTGTAAATAAAAATGTTTTAGATATAATAAGTTATATATATATATAATAAATCACTCTCAGTATGAATACTTATTTCTATAGATGTACGTGTATATATGTACTTATATGTACTATATATATATATATATATATATATATATATATATATATATATATATATATATATTTAATATATATGTATGTATATATATGTATGTATGTACTTACTATCATATAAGCTAGTATGTATATATATAGTCTATAGGTATATGCTATTATAGGTTATACTATAGTATAATATTACCTCGATATATATAGATATCAATCTACTAAATAGGTATACTTATGTATACAAGTTTATGTCAATATCGAATACCAACTTCAATTAAATATGACTAATATCATGGCCTCCTTTAGCTTCTTGGGGCTAAAGGAGGCCATGATTTATTCTACTAACACTACTTTTACAAAAATATATAAATAAATATATATACAAATATTTTCCGAATTTCCGATATTCCAGATTTTGCTTCGCAAAATCTTTGATATATATATATATATATATATATGTGATCGGCATATGATATTTAATATATACCTATTTAATATGGAGGTGATTTCGGATGTGTAAATATTATAAGTATATGGTCAGGACGATTGTGTGGATTGTTCGGTTTATTAGATTGTAAGGTGAAAGGTATTACTGCTACCTATGGTCGTATTAGTGTTGTCAGTGTGTATTGCAATGTTACGTAATGTGTGTTATGAGTTATGGTGGTCAAATGTAGGTGAGGGGTCAAGTATATATACTATAGTATGTATACAAGTACACTATAGTATAAGTATCACTGTTTATATTGAAATTTATAGTTTTTGTGTATGTGTATGTTTCTGTATATATTTACGTAGGGGAAAGTCCCAGATTACCGACCCCTCTTAATACCGACCCCCTCTCGTATCTCAGTAAATATAAGAGTTATCAACAAATTATATATACATGAACTGTTAGTAATTTAATGATAAATATGAATAAGTATTTTGTTTAAAAAAATATTTAATCCTACAATTGTTATTTGATCAAATGTAATATTCTGTTTTTACTTTTTAAATATTTGAATAATAACTTTTTTTAAATCATTGTAAATACATTATTAATTAAAAGAAAACTTAATACTGCGCATAATATTGTAGATCAATAAAATAATTATAACTATTATAAAAATAATTTAATTTGAATACCATATATCTTAATTATAGCAACCCATATGATTTTCCTATTACCAACCCCCTAAATTACCCTAATACCGACCCCATGTGAAGTATAATATTCAATCAAAATAGATCCGTATTTTATTTTAAATTATGTTATAACTTGTTTGTGTATCATTGATATAGATTTAGGATTCATGATTACAGTTATTTATATACATACTGATTAATAAATAAATATTAAATAATAATATACACTATTTTAATATAATTACTATAAAGTTTAAATTTAAATTTAATATTACTATTAAAACATAAATTCAATAAAAAATAAATGACGTCGTGTTATAATTAATTATATTTATGTATATCTACTATTTTTATTGGATATTATAATACTACAATTATTTATACCACGATTATTTTAGGGGGTCGGGAATAGGGGAAGGGGGTCAGTATTAGGCACATGTATCCGATTACCGACCCCCCTGTTTATTCTTGTAAATATAATTATATCAAACATTTAAAATAGCCACATTATTCATTTCCATAATATTACTCAAATTACAAAATTTCAAATAAATATATTTAATATCGAATAAGTTATTACAACTAATCATTTAGGGGTCGGTAATCGGAGACTTTCCCCTATGTGTATTTGTGTG
The DNA here is from genome assembly GCA_964019155.1 of Osedax fenrisi. Taxonomy (NCBI): domain Eukaryota; kingdom Metazoa; phylum Annelida; class Polychaeta; order Sabellida; family Siboglinidae; genus Osedax; species Osedax fenrisi. The sequence goes on from OZ025243.1 coordinate 85,591,941, forward strand.
TGCGTATGTATGTATGTGTGTGTGTGTATTTTAAGTCATATGTATTTTGTAGACGCATTAAACTAACAATGTGGGTGAATGATAATGAATCCAATATAAACTATTTCGTTCTCAGAATATTTTATATAACAAAATAGTTTATAATGTTATATAATGTTATATAATGTTATATAATGTTATACTCATAGCTTTATACTATTTGAATACCACATATGTACCTATTACGTGTTAATGACCTAATTATGTATTACATATTAAATGCATATTGGAATGTATTCAAATTGTAATAAGGCTTCCATACCAATTTGTATTATATTATTGGTATATATTCCCCCAATTAAAAAAAAATAAAATACACCCCTATACGTAGGTAAATTTATATATATATATATATATATATATATATATTAATAATATAAAAATATGCACACGCATACTCCTACGTAATATTTACACAGGGATGAACATTTGAACTACGAAGAGTTCGAAGCGTTTCTGAAGTGTTTGTTTAGCCACGTGCCACTCGTTAACGCCCCCGATAACAATGGCGGCGGAACTACCGGAACTAGAGATGCGGAAGATGACGCGGAAGAGGCTGCAGATCGTGATGATCGGAATAGCGGTACAATTGTACACGAAGATTTCGACGAGTCGATATGTAAACAGATTTTACAATACCTCGACACCGATAGAGTTCGTTCATTCATTACAATGTAGTAATATGTTTCTAGACCATCGCAGTTTTCACACGACTTTTTCTGGTGTTTGTACCAACAAAATCAAGCATTTCTTTAAAATAACAAATATTTATTAATATTTTATGGTGTATATATATATATATATATATATATATATATATTAATATATACATGTATTAATCACATACAGGATGGCCGACTAAATGTGAACGAGTTCTATATATGTTGGAGGTACTGGTTAAAAGATGTTAATATAATTATAATTATTTAATGTCATACGATTATATAGAACAAACTCTCCGTGTAATTATGTATATATATAAAATAAATCAATAACGCAAACATTTTATATTTCAATGTGTGGTAAAAACACGGTTATATTATTAATGAATAAAATATGTAACGTTAACTATACGATCTAGTAAGGTAGTGTTTTTATTTAGTAAATGAAGATAGATATATATGTTACATTTCTATATATATACATATATATATATATATATATATATATATATATATATATATCTATATACATAAACGTATTCTCAAATTTAATGATATTATTGATTTAAATATTTACAAATACATGTATAAAGCTTGGTACAATAATAATATACATCCACAAATTATTAAGTTATTTAATAAAAAAAAGACAATATATTCTCTAAGGTCAACTAATGAATTTGTTGTTCCCAATATATCACGTTGTTATGATAAATTCTGTATTGGTTATAAAGGTCCTTTGTTATGGAATTCACTATCTATTGATATCAAAACCACTAACCCTTTGAAAAAGTTTTTAAATGTTTTAAAGCAAAAAATTATTGGTCACTATTAAAGTCTTATTTATTTATTTATTTATTTTTATTCATTTTATATATATTTTTTATCAAATGATGAAATTCAGTAATTGGAATAGTTTTTAATTAAATTATTTTTTTACAATATTTATATATTTTAACAATTGTATTATCATTTGTTTTTAAATGTATTGTTTATTATTATTCTTATTATTATTTGATTACATTTGTATTACGAGTTACCTATTATTATTAATATTATTATTATTATTATTATTATTATTATTGTTATTATTGTTATTGTTATTATTATTATTATTATTATTATTATTATTATTATGTCTTGTATATATTTTATTGTAATTTTATTTATAAGATTTATTTTTCATTACTATTTATTATTTTTATTAACTGTTTATTATTATTTTATTATTTATATTATATTTTTTTATTTTTTATTTTATAAAGAGGAGGAATGTCGTGTTTTTTGTATATTTATTGTAGCGTGCGGTGGTGTATTATATGCCGAGTACTAAGTTTACCGGTATGATTGTGGTGGGATCATCTCAAGGTATTAAGGATTTGGCACATCCTTACTGAAAGTTGGTAGCCTTATACTATTCGTTCGTTGTGGTCGTTTTATAAACTATGTGTTGTTTTTCCCTCTTTATTTGTACACGTCTTGTTTTATTGTTATTTTTATCTATTATTATTATTATTTTTATTATTATTTATATATAATATTTATTTGTATTTTAACTATTTTAATATTTAAAATTTTACTTTATATTTATATTTTACTTTTAATTTCCAATTTTATTTTATCTTTGTAAATTTTATTACTGTTTGTTTTTTTTCCATTCCTTTTGCTGACAGGTAGATATCTCGATAAGTTCAATGAACTTCTATATCTACCTGGGTTCATTCTCGTTTATTACGACGAACCAATCTGATTATTATTATTATTATTATATATACATATATACATATATGTATATCGAACATTATAGTCCTCATAGAAATCATATCGGGTAGCTGCACATGAGTGAGTAACTCTAACTAGGTCACGTGTTACATAACGGTCACCCCCACACCCCTGTGGTCAGATATTATCGGCAGTGAAAGCTCTGCTAGTGGTGGACGTTCAGAACGACTTCATCAGCGGAACCCTATCGGTCAAGCAGTGTCCGGCCGGTCAAGACGGGGCCGACGTGGTGCCCGTCATTAACGACCTCATCGAATTCCACAAACAATCAAGTTTATATGTGATAATAGTCATTTATTAGGAGTTTTATAGTTATAATAACAAAATTAGAATACAAATAAAATTACTCAATAAATCGTTACCACTAAAATGTTTACAATTATAGGTAATTATTTTCAATTTTTGTTGAGAGAAATTAGTAAGTTAAATTACCCCCATCTGTATATGAATGTATTGATAAGATAATACAAAAGCCTTTAATAAAGGGCTTTGATAATACTTTATAAAGTATACACAACACGTATACAACAATACAAAGGTGACCAGTAGGATTCCATAATCTCTACAGGTCCTCTATATATCGAATTAATCGAGATAAGAATATCTATATCCTAATATCGAAATTGTGTTTAGGAAATAGTTTATCTTTATAATAATTAGGGGACGCAAAGGGTTTATGTCCGATGAGGTTTTAGGCCTATGCGGATATCTCATTTAATATATTAACATTATATATATATATATATATATATATACAATTTATGAAAACGTATATATATACGTATATAAAAATATATATATATATTAACAATTAACTTGTTTATTAATTTCCCCATTATTCTTTACCTGTTGGAAAGGAATGATACACCTGAATTATACTAAATTTGTATAGTATAGTATATATATATATATATATATATATATATATATATATATATATATATATATTTATTTATATTTGTAGACAACATTATTATTTATAAATATTATATTAACTAAAAAGTATAATATATATATAATGATATGAGATTATGCACTAAATACTAATTACGTTAATTTGTTAGTTTTAAAATTGTATTAAGTACAATATATAATATAAATAATAAATAATATATTTTAATTCTGAATACCGACACTTTGTGATCTAGAACTGAAGAAGGCGGAAGCTGGCTCATTCTCGGCTATTGTTTACAGTTTGGACTGGCATCCCAGTGATCATATCTCATTCTTTGAGAATAGGATGAACAGGAAACTACATTCATCAAGTGAGGTTATATATATATATATATATATATATATATATATATATATATATATATATATATATATATATATATTGATATCTAATAATATATAAAGAGATATTGTTTCTATTTTATTTTCTTATTTATGTATGATTATTTAAAGGGCTTCAAATAAATATTGACAATTTTCTATCGTTGTCACTCATGATATATATATATATATATATATATATATATATCAAAGATTTTCCGAAGGAAAGATATAACACTTACGCGAAATCGTGTAATTCGAATTTGTATACAAAATACCCTGGTGCCACCTATAGCGGGTTACTTTTAGGAACTATGAGTTGTTTATAATGCAAATTCGTATTTAACTATACACTTTTAAAATGTTAAATAATATGCTTTAAATTAATATTTATATGATGAAAACTAAGTGTTCATTACTAATATATAACAAACAAATATGATATTTATGTTTTAAATGCTATAAGTATATATTTAGTAAGTAAAAGTTAATTTATATTGCATGTAATTTAATAGAGCAATGAAAACATTGTTGTATGCAAACAGAGCCGAACCTAAATCTATTTCAGTGATTTCGATACTACTGCTAGCAGCGGTTGGGGATATTACTAAATTACGTTGCATGCATATGGAGTGTTATATCTTTGCTTCGCAAAATCTTTGTATATATACTATATTATACACAAACTACCCATGTAGCCTAGTGGCTAAGGCGTCAGACACACAAGCAGTAGGACACGGGTTCGAGCCTCGTCCGGACCATTAATTAATTTTATAAAATCGGTCTTAAAATATTATTTAGAAGTGATCTTATATAATTGTATTAAAAAATAAATGATGGGTTCTCGTTAAAACCATGGATGCCTTAACATAAGAGCGGCTTCGAATTCGAATTTCGTAACCCAATTCCTTAAGGGACACTAGAGCCATATATGGTTATAACTTATAAATTATAAGTGAAACACTTCATCTAGGTTCCTGTATGGGATGAAAGGACTTCACCAAACAAAAATAACAACAATAACAACAATATATATATATATATATATATATATATACTTACTTTACTTTATTCCCTTGACTCGCGAATCGTAGGGGAAATCAATGAGCTGACTGTCACACAATGCCGTCGCCATTCGTTGCGGTCGTGTGGCTTTACCATTAAGTCTGACTTTATTTAAACTGTTCTACTTCTTCTAGCTTTTCTCCATATAATTTGATGTTGGAATGAAGATTTCTTTTGTTACTGTTGATCATTATCTTGCTCTTTTCTGTACCAATTTGCACTCCATACCGACTAGCACTACTTGATAGCTTGTTTGTGAGTGTTTAAATGTCATCATTTGATCCAGCTATCAAGTCTATATCATCGGCGAATCTGAGATTAGATAGATTTCGGCCACAAATTGATATTGTAGATATATGCTCATCTTGAATTCCAGCCATAATCTCTTCAAGAAATAAATTGAAGAGCACAGGAGATAGTAGACATCCCTGTCTCACACCAACAGTTGTCTTGAACATCTGACCTTGGATACTATTACACATCATTGCGCTTGTGGAATTTTTATATAATGATTTAATCATTAAAGTTATATTAGAATCGATGTATACCATATTTATTGAGAGTTGACCAGAGACCCTCATGCCAAACTCTATCAAAAGCTTTTTTAAAGTCTATGAAATTGTGATATAAGTCCTTTTGGCTTTCTAAGTGTTTTTATATTAGATTTCTACAATTGAATATCTGCTCAGTGGTATTTCTTCCTTTCCTAAAACCAGCTTGTTCTTCCGAGAGTACTTCTTCAGCTTGCGAGGTTAATCTATTCAATATAATTCTAAAAAGAATTTTGCTTGAGTGGCATATTAGGCTCAGAGTTCTATAATTCTCACACTTTCTGAGATTGCCTTTTTTTGGAATTGGTACTATTAGGGACTCTGTCCATTGTTTTGGCCATTCTTTGTTAGACCATGATAATTGACATAATTCTGTGAAAACATTAACGATTGCGTCTCCTCCGTATTTTAGTAACTCACCAGGTATGTTATCAATGCCAGGAGATTTACCTTCTTTAAGTTTTTGTATAGCATCTTCTACTTCTGATTTTAAAATTGGTAGTTCATCTACATTATCTGTGTTCTGACTGATTATAATGCTATTGTCAGGTTTGATAGGAAAGTTATAAAGTTCCTGACAGTATTCTGTCCATCGCTTTAAAATAGAGTGTTCTTCAGCTAGCGGCTGTCCGTTCTTATCTTCTATTATCGAAGTGCTTCTTGCTGGCTTTTTTGTGAGACTTTTGAGAGTTTCATATGCTATTTTGTTATGTCGTCCATATTTCATGTCTTCATTTATTGATTTACATTGCATCTGTATCCACTGATCTTTTGCTGTATTCATGTCTGCGTATTTTATTATTGACTTTTCTATATTTGCTAATAAGTTCTATATTGTTCTTATTTTTAGCTGCTTTAAGAGATCGTCTTTCATCGCACATATCAAGTATGTCGTTTGTGATCCATGGTTGTTTTTTTCTTCTATATTTTCCTATAGTTCTTGTCGCTGAGTCAATGATTATGTCTTCAATTTTCTTATAAGATGTGGTAAGGTCATATTTATGAATATCTAACTCTTTAAGTTGTTTTTCCAATTCGTCTTTGTAATTATCTGCAGTCTTTCCATTTGTGAGCTTGTTGACATCGAATCGTATTCGTGTGGTCTTTGCTTTTCTATTCACCTCCAGTTTGAGTTTCATGTTACATAGTATAAGGTCATGATCACTATTGATGTCTGCACCTGGATATGTTCTTGTGCTGGTGCGAATGATACTAGACTTGAAACATTGTGGCGTTAAGATATAATCTATTTGGTTGTGAACTTCACCATTAGGAGAGTGCCATGTGGTACACCTTGACTTTTTATGTGGAAATAATGTATTCGCGGCTATCAGTCTGTGTTTTCCAGCAAATTCTAGTAATCTCTGGCCTCTATCATTTCTTACTCCTATTCCAAATCGCCCAGCGCATTCAGCCCATTCCTCATTTGCATCACTTCCAATTTTTGCATTGAAATCACCTTGCACAATTAATATATCTTTTTTATGTGATTCTTGTATAGTATTATCAACAGTTTCATAGAATTGCTCGATTTCTTCATCATTATATGTAGATGTAGGAGCGTATATTTGTATTATCGTGATGTTAATTGTACTTGCTTTCAAGCGTATTGAAATTACTCGGCTGGATATGGTAGTATAGTTTAGTACTGCGTTTATCAGTTCCTTTCGTACTATAAATCCGACACCTTCTTGATGTTTTTCTCGTCCACTATAATATATTTTGTGGCCTTCATATCGTGTGGCCTTCATATATATATATATATATATATATATATATATATATATATATATAATCTATAGTGCATACACATTAACCTTAAAGGTGTCCATATATTACGTAATATATAATCTATGTTTGCGTAATAGATGTCCATTAATAATATTGAACTTTGTAATATTTGTATTTCATAACTCTAATCTAAAGTCAATAATTCATTAAGAATTCAAATAGGGTATCTAAATACAAATAATATTATATATATATATATATATATATATATATATTTATATATATAAATACTAATAATAGTATTTCATTGGCGAGTTTGTAATTGATATGAACTTTCATATCGCAACGAAATAACATAAATATCCAGTAACACACCCATACACACACACATACACACCTACACGCATGGAAACTCGTATTCACGGTTACTACAGCCATACTCACCTATTGGTGATTGTATATATACGGAGGTTGTTAGAGATATATCACATATAGAGAGGTAGGGAAACATGCATGTAATATAGGACATATTAATATGGATATGATGATGATTGTAACACTAATTTAATTATAACATTATTATATTAGTGATAATAATAGATACGATAGAAGTTATAATCTAAAAGTATTGTATAGGTTGTAATAGTATTACATACAATAGTATACAGTATATATATATATATATATATATACTATCCACCGTACAGATACAGGACATGCGCGACGTAAAGCTGTTCGACGAGGTGGTATACGACACCCGGGAGGCTGGCATCGCTCAAGACTCAGTAGCGCAGAAGATGTGGCCGGCGCATTGCCTTCAGAACACGTGGGGATCGCAACTCTCCGAACACTTGACGGTTATATCACGTGACAGTGTTGTTAGTACACGTGACAGCGTTGTTATTACACGTGACAGCGTTGTTATTACACGTGACAGCGTTGTTATTACACGTGACATCGTTGTTATATCACACGTGACATAGTTGTTATCACACGTGACAGCTTTGTTAGATCACGTGACCTCGTTGTTATTACACGTGACATCGTTGTTATATCACCAGTCCGCGCTGTTATATCACATGGCAGCGTTGTTATTGTTAAGCTAAGGCGACGAGTGCGAATAGTCACCAATAGTTGCTATCTATAACTGCGCTCTTGACACGTGACCGGACACGTTAGATGTTTGCGAATAGTGCACAATTCGGTTATGACTCATAACTTATGACTAGTGAAGTAAATGATTCTCAAATCAAAAGCATCGATTCAGTTTCAGTCTCGGTTACCTAAAGTCTCAAGTCGGCTCGGGCTAGTTTGGTTAGAGTATTGGCTCGGTTCGGGCTCGTATGGCTAGAGTCTCGGCACGGGTAGGGCTCGTTTTTTCCGAAAATGAAAGTCTCGGCATGCCGAGCCGTGCACGGTATCAATAACCAACAATCGCAAGTCGGACTACGGATAAGACGGACACTTTTCCCGGTCCCTTGCGAGTCCGACTTATCGGGAGTTGACTGTATAATATATATATGTAAAATAGTAATTTATGTATGTATAACATACATTGTATATATATTTTTATTCTTATCCGAACAAATAAACTATATTTCAGAATAATATTTAGAAGTGATATTATATAATTATGTATATAAAAATGATTGGCTCTCGTTAAAACCATGGATGCCTTAACATGAGAGCGGCTTCGAAGGCACATTAGAGTCATATGGTTATAAGTGAAAACGTCAACTATGTTCCTTGATGGGATGAAAGGAATCCACCAATATACAAAATAACAATAACAATAACAATACAACAATAGGAAAGCTATACACCTATACACCTATAGGTATATGCATATCAAATATAATATAGAAAAATCATACAAAAGAATATCTATACGTATATACATACATTGATGTAACAACTTAAATACGATAATAATAATAATTATTATAATAATTATAATAATAATAAGTTAACTAATACATATAGGTAGTGAAAGATGCCGTAATCGTAAAGAAAGGAATGAATCCGCTGCTGGACTCGTACTCGGCATTCTGGGACAATAGTTACGCGTGTAAAACCACGATGACCTCTGAACTCGTCAGCAGATCTATATCCGAAGTCTACGTCACGGGACTAGCGTACGATGTGTGTGTCGGTTAGTCAATAGTGTAGGTGGGGTGTATGCAATACCTCCTATAATCTCGGAGGTATATTAGTGATATATATATATACAGTCAACTCTCGGTAAGTCGGACTACGGATAAGTTATACTTCTCGATAAGTCGGACACATTTAGTTGGTTTGGTTGGATTTGTATCTAGTTCCATGTTAAATTAATCGGATAAGTCGGATAAGTTGGATTGGATAAGTCGGACTTTTCTATAAGTCACATATTATAGTCATTTTTATGATTGTTATACTGAATAAGTCGGACTTTTTATAAATTGTCAGATATGTTTACTTTAAATAATGAATATTATAATGTTAGTAAGTAATATTATTGAATACAACATTTTATGTTGCTGATTATTGCATAATTCTATATTTCGGTAACCATTTAACTCGCGCTGCGCATTTCATGTCTTATTTGCATGATATTCTTAATCTCGGATAAGTCGGACATCTCGCTAAGTCGGACACTTTTCCCGGTCCCTTGAGAGTCCGAATTATAGGGAGTTGACTGTATATATATATATATATATATATATATATATATATATATATATATATATATATATATATATATATATATATATATATTTGATTTCAATAAATAAATATTATTATATATATATATGTTGATACCAGTTCTACATGTTATCATCACAACCACAGGAGCCACGGCGCTCCATGCCCTTCAACACGGATACCGCACCATAGTGGTGGAAGACGCTTGTAAAGGCGTCACGCTTGAAGGTATCGCCGCCATGAGAAGTTCACTCATCGAGGCCGGAGCTGTAGTGGTGCATAGTGATCAGGTTATGTGTGTGTGTGTGTGTGGGTGTTGTGGGTGTGTATGTGTGTGAGTGTATGTGTGTATGTGAGTGTGTGTGTGAGTGTGTTTTGTGTGTGCTTACTACGTATTCGTATTGTTATGGATATTATAATATAATATATTGATATTATATATATATATATATATATATAATTTATTATATTGATATTATAATATTGACTATTTATAACAATATATTGTAGCTAAAGTTCATATTAAACATTCATATATGAGAGGTATTATCCCACATTGTTTATATCCATCAGATATTAGATTACTAATTATTAATGTATATCACAACCAATGGCATACCACACCAATGGATATACACGATACCGAATAATTACCTATGGATATGCATGTTTAACGTGTGCTGAAATAGTAGCTATAGCTGTAGCTGTATCGTTTAATAGTTGACCTAAGTGAACACGCAACATACAATGTTTATAGTTGATGACATTGAATATTTATGACAACATATTGTATACACACATACACACACACTCACAGTGTAGTGTGTAGGCCTATGTGAGTCTCATACACATACACACACACACACACACATACAACATGAACACATTAGTGTATAGATATATTTACCAATACAGTATACAATATTTGGTCATACATATTCCCTATAGTTGATCCTAACCTAAAGCCTATATATATATATATAGGCTATAGGCATTATTCGTGTTCCTATTGATCAACCACTACACGAGATCTACACTCGAATATCACTAGCTATCTACGTACTCAATAAATAATAAGTTCTATTTAACTTATATAACATTTAATTATATTTGCATACTTTCAGCCGCATTGCTTGCAGCACTCGCACTTTTAAATCAAATATTACTGGCAATCGCAGGCACTATATATAGTGCACTATAGTGCCTATATATATATATATAGTAACACTGCACTGTCTATAGGATTTAAAGCATCAATATAACTACTAGGGGAAAGATGGGTAATGTGGTCATGCGGGTAATGTGGCCACTTGGCGTATCTCATAAACTATAAGTACAATCAAAAAAAAATATATACATGAAATATGCGCATTGGTAATCATTGTTAAAATAAGTAAAAATAATTTGTATATCTATTAATAAAAAAAATGATGTAAAAAATACAAAAAATCGATTTACTTTTTAAAAAATTGAAATAAAAGTTTAGTAAAAAATTTATTAAATCACTAATATATAATATAAATTGAAAATTAATGTTGGGTGTTAAAGAACTATTTAATTTTAACAAAGTGTGTAAGCAATTTATTTTAGTAAGCAATATTCATTATTATATAGTGTAAATAGCGTGATACCTCTAAGCGGATATACCCAACTTATAAGTTGGCTACCTTTTATAGGGTAATGTGGCCACTTCACTATGATATAAGCCAATCATATGATCAGCCATATTATTTAAGCCAATCATATGATCAGAAATAAATATTTTTATATTTTTATAAAATTGTGTTCTTCATTATATGAAAACGTTGATAGAATCAACATCTACTATATCCTAACCATACAACTATATTTCCATACATATTATAATCGTGGTATAAACTTTTAAATTTAATTTAGTATATGTAATCATCTATTAACATAATTATAAAGAAATATATATATATATATATATATATATATATATATATATATATATATATATATATATATGTATACAACATATGCGTATAAACTTATTTATACATACAGTTTTATTTGTATTTGTATATATGTATATGTATTATATACTAATATATTTATCATGAGATATATTAAATTAGATTTAAAAATAAATAAATCAATTTCATGTTAATACATTATATAATACATTTTACTTTCGATATCGATTTTCTAAAGAATTTAATAAAATTAATTTTATTTTATGTATTTAATTTAACTGTGCATTTATTACATTTATACTTATTTATTGGCTTATTTGTATATTACATTTCACTTTTTTTTACCTCATATTATGTAATTATAAAAATAATTTGTATTAATGTTGATATGATATGATTTTAATATATGTTAGTGTAATATATTTAATATATGTATAACATTATCAAAGATTTTCCAAAGGAAAATCTTTGACATTATATATATATAAATGGTTCTATATATCAAAGATTTTGCAAAGGAAAGATATTGCACTCCCTATCTATCTCTAGTACCTCGAAATGTAAATTTAAAATGAAAAAGCAATATTAACACTAGATGGCGAAATAGTATATGAAATGTTAAATCATGTGATATTTTTATTTAAATTTCTTGTTTTCTAATTAGATACATACATTTAAAATCATTACAATATAATACAATACATGTAGTTTTTTTAATATTAGATTTATAACAATATATTTATCATTTATTTTATTTGTTTATATTAAATATAACTAATAAGTGTACTCTATTGTTATATAATTATATTATCATTTTAAAATCATGTAAATATATATTATAATACAATATACATGTATATTGTATATAATTTATTATTTACTATTACAATAAATATAGAAATGTCTTATTATCTGAATAATACCGCTAGATGGCAATATCGAATTACTAGGTGACACAAATATACACAAGTGCAATATCTTTCCTTTGGAAAATATTTGTATATATTATGGTATATATATATATATATATATTATATATATATATATATATATATATATACAAATGGTTCTATATATTACCTTACCTTACTTACCAGGTCGAGCTTGCTCGGCAATTTACAACACGTTCTTACCATTTATCCTTTTCTTTCATCGCACCTGGTAATTCCTCTGTTCTACATCCAGTATATTTCACCAGTTGATCGATATATGTTAAGGGCGGTCTTCCTCGAAATCGTTTGCCATGATATGGTTGCCAGAGTAGTAAGTCGCTTGCTAGTTCGCCTTCGCTTCTCCAGCAATGTCCTGCAAATCGTAATCGTTGTTCGCATATAGCTACTGATATTTTGGGTATATTTCCGTATAGTTCCTTGTTTGTCATATGTTCTCTCCATGACTTATTTAGAGCTGCTCGGAGCATTTTAGTATAGGCTCCATCTGTTTCCCCCTCAAGTTTAGCTGTTAGAGTCCACGATATGGCACCATATACTAATACAGATTCAACTGCCGCTCTGAAAAAATGTCTTTTTAATTTGTCGGGCATCTTAGATTTCCAGATTTCTTGAATACTATTTAGTACTGACCAGGCTTTAGCAATTCTTATTTCAATATCCTTTTCTGTTGACCCGATGCAGCTCCCAAGATAGTTGACATTTTCCACATTCTATATATATATATATATATATATATATATATATATATATATATATATATATATATAGAAATCAGATAATATAAATTAGTTATATTTCTAAATTACTATTTATCTATGTATTATATCGCCATATTGATTGATTGATAATTTATTTAAGCAAATACATAGCCGAAAATATAATCGAAAGTATAAAGTATAAATATTTGCTAACGATAACATACGTTATAGAAATAAATAAAGAATAATACGAAATTAAAAAATTAAGGAAATTAAAACGTTTTACAGTTACCGTAAAAATAAACGAAAAACAATCGAAAGTAGAAATAAATCATATAGTAAAAATAAACGAAAAATGATCAAAATAGAAATAAAATATAGCGTAAAAATAATCGAAAATAGAAATAAAATACATTATTTTGTAAGTGGCATCGAAATATTCAATTTCTACTTTAACTTTATAGAATTCTTCATCTTGTATCCTGTTTTAGTAATAAATTATTAGTTATATAATTTAATATTTAAATGTTAAATTTTAAATGTTAAATTTTAAATATATTATAAACAGAACATATTAAAAATCAAATAAACCAATACTAGAATGAAACAAACAAATAATGTAATACTTACCAAAATCTGTAATAATAGTAGGTACTTTATTAATTTATATTTTAATTGTATAATCAATTTGAAACATATATATATATAAAAACAAAACAAGTTACAAATAAAATAAACCAATATACCTATACAAAAACAGTTAATAACAAAACATACCAATAATATTACGAAACAAAATAATATAATACTTATCAGTATAATCTGAAATAATAGAAAATTATTAATATTGTATTTTAGTAATATAATACATTTGAAACATATTTACAAAATATATATAAAACAAACATATAATACCGAACAAACAAAAGTAAAATAATACTTCACACTTTATCTGTAATAATAATGAATTATTAATTTTATATTATAGTATATTTGAAATATAGATATAAAAAATCCGAATTTTCTATAACAAAAATAAATTTATAACAAAATATAATACAGAACAAACAAAAATAAAATAATACTTCCCACTTTATCTGTAATAATAATGAATTATTAATTTTATATTATAATATATTTGAAATATATATATAAAAACCTAAATTTTCTATAACAAAAACACATTAAAAAAAAACCAGAAGAGATAATGCAATAATTTAGATACAAAATGAAACATAAATCAATATAAAATTATAAATTTCTGTTAAAAAAAAGTAGTTTGTCGAAACAGATTTTGTTTATTTTATTTTTAAAAGATGAAACAGATACAGATTTTATTATATAATTATTTAATGAATTCCATATATTAACTGATCTATTATTAATTATATTTTTAATTGTATTATCATAATTATGTATTACATTTAATTTTTTACAATTACCTCTAGTTCTACAATTATTCGAAATGTTAAGAATATCAGATATATTTATATCTGTATAATTATTTGAAATTTTAAAAATTGTAGTTAGATCTATTTTTAACCTTCTAAGTTCAAGTGATTCTAATTTAAAATATACCAATCTCTCTATATATGATTTATAATTAATATTTGATGAATTTGTATATCCTACGCATCTTGTAATTAATCGTCTAGTAAATAATCTTTGCACTCTTTCAATTTGGTCTATGAGACTACGAAATTTACTAACCTTTGAAAAAGGTGACCAAATTATGGATGCATATTCTAAAATTGGTCTGCAATAAATTTTATATGCATTTAATAATGCTCTAGGGGATTTTGTAGTAATGCATCTAAAAATTGAATTCATAGAAAAATAAGCTTTTTTACAAATATAATCAATATGTTTATTAAATAAAAGGTTATTTTCAAATATTATTCCTAAATCTTTATAAAAAGTAACGTTTTCTAATTGAATATTATTTATAAAATATTTTGATGGAGTAACCTTCCCTAAAGTCATAACTGCACATTTTGATAATGAAATATTTAATTGCCATTTATTTACCCATTGTGAAAATAAATTTAAATTATTTTGTAAAAGAAATCTTTCACTCTCAGATGCGTATGAAAAATATATTTTTGTATCATCGGCAAATAAATCAATATGAATTTTTGAAGAGAATATACTAGGAAGATCATTAATATATAATAAAAATAAAATTGGACCTAAATCCGATCCTTGTGGTACTCCAGATTTTACAATAGAACTATTTGAAAAAGAATTTTCAACCCGTGTAATTTGAGATCTATTCGATAAAAAATTATAAAACCATTTTATTATTTTATTAGATATACCGTATGATTTTAATTTAAATAGTAGTTTTTCATGAGAAACAACATCAAAAGCTTTTGCAAAATCAATATATATTATATCTACACATTTTTTATTATTCAATTCATTATACCAAAATTTTAAACATTTTGTTAATTGTAATTCTGTGGATTTTCCACTTATAAAACCATATTGATATTTTGTTAATAAATTATTAGATTTTAAATAAAAAATTAATTGTTTAGAAATAATACGTTCTAATACTCTACACATTACACATGTTATTGAAATAGGCCTATAGTTATTTGAATTTGATGGTTCACCCTTTTTAAAAATTGGTGTGATTATAGATTTTTTCCAAATTTTCGGTATATTACCCGATAATAAAGATGAATTAAAAATAATATATAAAGGCCTACATAATTCATTAGATAATAATTTTAACATAGAAGATGGTATCCCATCAGTTCCGAAAGTATGTGTAATTTTTAATCTATTAAAAATATTTTAATTATTTCAAGATTTAAATCAATATTATCAAATTTTTGTTTAGTTAAATTATAAAATTCGGGTAAATTTCCATTATCATTTTGTTGAATTGAACTAAAATATGAATTTAACGTATTTGCTTTGTCGAGATCTGAAAATAAAATATTATTATTTGATATATCAATTAGAGGAGATACTCCAGATTTTAAATTTTGTCTTTTTTTCATAAATTTATAAAACTTTAATTTATTTTTTGAATTAATTGCATTAATCTCTCTCTTAAAATTTAAAGATTCTAATTCCTTGGATAATTTTTTTTTTGCTTCTATCCAATTATATTTATATTGTAAATTAGTTTTAGATTTTCGAAATAATTTGTTTACTTGCTTCTTCAATTTCAATATATTCTTCGGAAGTACCTGTTTTATTGTATTATTTATATTAGGAATATGTGATATAAATAATTTATTTAGAACATTATTAAAATATTCTACTTTTTGATCGATATTATAATCATTTGAATTTAGATATTCCCAATTAAATCTAGAAAGATGATATTTAATCAATTTTATATTAGCATTATTGAAATCAAAATTGTTTGATTTTAAAATCTGTTTACATGTGTATTTTTCAATATTTACATTAAATGAAACAGAATAGTGGTCACTTATATTTTTGTATAATCCGAAATAGTCTCCAATATTTATATTAGATAGTAATTGTTTTTCATTAGTAAAAAGTAAATCAATTATATTATTATTACGAGTTGGCTTATTTATTAATTGTGAAAATGAATTTTTAATAATCGAATCGAAAAGTAATGCATAACTTTTTGGGTAACTAGGAAATGTATAATCTTTCCAATTAAAATTTGGTAAATTAAAATCTCCTATAATTATAGATGAATTATAATTTTGTTGGGTTATATCAAATAATTTACATATCTGTTCATGAGATACTTCATTACAATTTGGAGGTCTATAAACACATATAATATTAAATGGAATTTTTGAATTAATTTTTAAATGTATATATTGAACATCTATGTGTGAAATAAAATTTCTTACAGGACATAAACTAGATTTACAAAATATCGCAACACCTCCTCTATGAATTAATTTATCGTATCTAAATAGTGTATAATTTTTTCCACCGATTAAATATAGAGAATCTCTATCATCTACCGTTAAGAATGTTTCAACTAAACATATAATGTCATATGTATTAGATGAAAGTAAAAATTCCAAAAAATTCATTTTATTTCTAATACTACGAGCATTAGCGTAATATATATTTAAATTGTTATTTTTAATATTTTCATCTTTATTGCCGGTTAGTCATCTAGAACCTGTATTTTTATTTTTATTTTTATTAATAATGGAATTTTTATAAGTATTATATGACAATTTCCATACACTAAAATTATCTTCACCAATTGACATATTCCAGTCAATTTTATTATTTATAATATATCTTAGTTCATAGGAACTACTTCTAGAATTATAAATAAATTTGATAATTTTTTTACTTTTAATTAATTTATTTTTAACTACATGGTATAATATCTGATGTCGTTCTAGTGATATTTCATCTAGAGATGTTCTAATGAATGAATTTTGTAGATCTCGTAATTTACATAATCGGTTAACATTTGATAAAATAATTTTTTTTGAGACCACATTATCTAAAATTAATTTTAATTTATTAAATGATAATTGAACTATTGATAATACACACGATTTATTAATATCTACTGTTTTACAAATAATATTTACTAAGTATTTAAAGAAATTAGTTTTATCATTATTAGGAATATTTATATTGTGAATAATTATTTCATTATTGCTATCTATATTATTTTTAATAATATTTACTGATTTTACCAAATTGTCAGTAAAGGTATCAGAATTGGTTACAGTAGAGGTTACATTAGCGGTTACATTAGCGTATGATTTTTTAACAAAAATCATATCACTTATTTCAGTGATTTTTGATAGTAACATATTTAATTTTGTTTCTGTGCTATTTATTAAAGTATTAATATTACTATTATCAATAATAGTAGACGATGGTAATGAGTTATTTAAACTAGGTTGATTTATTGGTGTATTATCATTATTATTATTTATACATGTATTACATTTAAATGTAAAATTTGGTGATCTAAATAACTGAATAGCATATTTTGGTGCTGATTTATTAGACCAATTTGTTTTCATTATTTGTGCTTTATATAAGCATTTATAATGGTATTTATTACCACATAAACATGATATATAATTTTCGTTATTAATTTCTAAATTACATGTAATACAATCCATTTTTAATGTAATAAATATATTACAATTATATAGTTTTAGAAATTATATATATTTTTAACAAACTGTTTCCCTATGATTTTAAATTGAACAATTGCCGAATTCGATTTTTCTTGTTTACTAAATAAATTAGCGTTGCGATGTTTCAATTTTCTTATTTTCGAAATCGATTTTAAAACATTATCCTTTAATGTAATGACTACCTAAATATCGAATGTAATTCCGTATAATATAGAGAACAAGTTATCCGAATGTATGTCGAAATTAATTAGTTTTAAAGAAATTTAATTTTTTTTTAATTTGTAGAAATAACGCGTTAAATTTATGCGACTTTTAATTTGGTTGCTATGCGTTGCAACTTTGCATATTGTTATGATATAAAGTCATTTCATGCTGAAATTACTTTTTCCATACTAATAACACAATAATTAACTTTAAAGATATACTAGGATATAGCCTATTAATGCATATATTAATTTATAAAGTTAAAATAAAAAGCATTAATATGATTTGTAAATTTTACTTGATGTGATATCATTGGACTAAACTTGATATAAAGTAACGCCATCTAGTGGATTAAGTCCACATTTTCAGGTGACCACATTACCCGCATTAGGTGGCAACCTTACCCTCCATTGAGGGTAATGTGGCCACCTTAATCATTTCAATTAGATATGAAAAAATGAAAAACTGATTCGGCAGTCCTCTTGCTTATCATAAGATGTATCTATATTGAACAAATTATCGTATTAGATATAATATTTATAAAGTTATACAACATTGTCTAAAAGTGGCCACATTACCCATCTTTCCCCTATATGTTATATGTATAAATAATCTAAACTTTATTAATACAAGTTTATATTATTTGTGGATGTGTTTTATTGAGTGGAATTATTAGAGATGGTTTATTATGGTACCATGGTATGTAGTTTGGAATACAGGTGAATTTATTGACGGTAAATGTTGCCAGTATTCATATTATTGACGCAATTGTGATCCTTAAGGCATATGACTTGACGAACCCATACACTGAAAGTTGAGACAGCATTACCAATATGCGTGTCACCAATATTAATTACATGTAAAATTTATACTTAACAACAACAATTAATTTGTTATTAAATACAAATTTTTGTTTTTGTTTAATTGATGTTAATTATGTTCATGTCATTATTTATATTATAATTGTTATTATATTATTATTTCTAATTCTATATTATCGCTTTATATTAATTGAGTATATTAATATAATACTTTATTTCTCTCCTAATAATCTAGTGGGTGAAAGACTCGACAATTTATGCTCTTTCTTTCATCCAGGATATTTTCAAATCTGATATTATTATTATATATACATATATCATATAGGCGAAGAAGATAATGAACCGAGAAATCATTGATCCTAGACTAGCACTGAAATCGGCAAAGAACGTTCGAGATGCAATCTTATTTCTCTCGAAGAGTAAAGAAGATGACATAGATAACCAATTTACCCAGAAGTCTCCTAGATAGATATTGAACTACATTCTTAACCTATACATATTATTAATATTAGATATATTTATAATATTACCATTCAAATATTATTCTCTCTTATTCTATATCAATTATAATATTTCATGAAATTGCATATTATATTTTTTTATAATAAATTTAAACATGCATTCAATAGAGATATAGGAATAATATAAAATAATGCAGTTGTTAAATTATTAATCGATCTATACCCAGTGGATGTATTAGAGATGTATCACGTGACTTAGGGTCACCTTAGGGACCCTTAAACCCTTAAACAAACCCTTAAGGGTAGTTTCGTATTTTATTTGAAGTCGGCGTGTCATAAGACAAATAGTGTTCGGTAAGATCAACATAAAAGTGTATTCAGTTATCCTCGGTGATTATACAACTTCAAACGAATGCTAGTACACTGTTAGAAAAAAGAGTTTTCCAGTGTTTGTTAAAATATAGAAAACTCTTTTTTCATAATGTAGAAAACTCTTTATTTAAAAACATTTTTCTATCTACTAATACGGCCAAATACTCTACAAAAGAGTATTCCATATCATAACAGATATAAAAACTACCAAAAGAGTTTTCCAGCGTTTACAATTTAGAAAACTCTTTTTTTATAATGTAGAATACTCTTTTTATATGATGTAGAAAACTCTTTTTATATGATGTAGAAAACTCTTTTTATATAATATAGAATACTCTTTTTATATAATGTAGAATACTCTTTTCTGTAGAATTGATGTAAATATGACCTCAATTATAGTTATATTAATTATTTAATATTGAACAAATAAAATATTATACCTTTTATTTATTTTAATATATTGATTATATTATTGATTAATTATTAATAATTTTTTTAATTGTATATTTAAGTTAATATACTGCTTTAATAAATACAATATTTATTTTAAAAACTTAAATTATTTAAGTATCCTATAGATTTTTCAAAATTATCAACTACAATTGTAATCATAATTATATTGATAATACAATTAGAATTCATGTTGAATAATTGATCGATATTGAATATTATAGCAATTGAATATTGATTAAATATTGTATTAAATATTACAATTTTATTATTATTGAATTTAAGTTTTAAATATAACTTAAATGAAATTATATAATATATTATAATATACAAGTTAATACTTTCATTTTACGATACTATTTACTACACTAAGATACTAATATTTATTTTAATATTTTATTTTATATCTAAACCCACATCAACAACTTAACTTATTAATAGCTAGAATAATATTTTAGTAAATAGTTTTTATATGTATTAAAAGTTAGAATACTCTTTTGGTAAAGACTTTTTATATTTATTAAAAGCTAGAATACTCTTTTGGTAAAGAGTTTTTATATTTATTAAAAATTAGAATACTCTTTTGCAAAAGAGTTTTCTATTTGCTTAATGCTCGAAAAGAGTTATAATACAGGGACACTTGGAAAACTCTTTTTCGGTGGTATAGAAAACTCTTTTTTCTAACAGTGTACGGTAACTAATTTCAATACATATTGCATAGAGTAAACTAAAACTTATTTATACATAAGTTTTTCATATAAAATCTTTCATATCAAACATATATTAATGTATTACAATACGTGGGAGGAACTTGAGTAAGTATAACTTAGTGAATTTATTGTAAGAGAATATGTGAAGGATGGAGAAGATAATATGTAAGTTTAGTAATTTACACATTTTAGCTTTAACTATAGGTATATATATATACCTATAGATTTAGCCGAGTTATATGAACCCTATTTGTACACGAATAAACCGAAATATATATATATATAGATTCAAGAAACCATTTATTATAGAGAGAACCGTTATATTGATGATGCCTTTTTTATTCAGTGAAAGATCGAGAGAGGAAATTAATAACATATTATTTAAAAAGTACGGCTTTACACATACTTATATTGTATCCCATATACGGGAGAAGATAACCAAGTAAATTATTCGAAATAAATTATAATTAATATCGGATCTACATATTTAATGGGGACTACAATAAATATGATGTTTATGGATAATAATACGGCAGTATTTTAAATAAAAAACACTGTTAAAACTGTTAATAGATTTTGAATTGAAGGATGTATCGAGATTAGTACCGTATTGACACTAATTAAATACAGAGTGGGTATACCCTACTATAGTATAAATTAATAACTTAAATGGTAACATATTTCAGGTGTTCCATGAACGAGGTGTAAGGAAACTACATTAGTAGATGGATGAATTTAATAAATACCTACACGAGGAGAATGCTAATATTAATACTAACAGTAATAATGGAATAAAAGGTGCAAATGAAGGAAGATAGGTCGATATTTATTATATAAAAGACATAAAAGTGTATATATTCAGGAGAACTACGTAATATATAAAGTAATGTTATTTATGAATATAAAATATTGGGATAAATTGGTACCAACACAGTTAAGGAAACCATATTTTAAAGGGGTGTATACACCATAATATATGATGACAATGATCAACATATACGTTATTAATATATAGTAACCAGTTTGGAGTATTTATTAGAAGAATTGAAGTTTTTTTTGATAGTTTTCTAATTTATAGTTATACAATTTTTCTTCCAAAATGTCTTCAAATTAATATATTATATTTTCTGTCGTTGATGCCTATGAATATTTCAATGAGATTACAAATATTAGTCATACTGACCAATGTTGTAATTTTCAATCAGATGTAGAAAGGTAGGTGTAACTTAAATGTGTAACTTATTCGACATTAATCTGAGTTAAATAATGTCATCTAATATTTAATTAGGGGTAAGTAAACTAATACGGACAGTGCTCGATTACGCATACTTTCGGTATATCAGAAACCATAAATCCTACACAAAAATGTTAATTGAATAAAATATTCATAATTATATAAATAGTCTAACAATTTTTTTTTATTTTTTAATTATTCAAAATAGTGCTAATATATCCAATAAACTGATTTTTTTATTACGTTTTTAAATTTATGAAAAAAACATATAACACTATATTATTAAAAAATAAAGCATTCTACAAATTATATATAGGCCTAATTTCTATATTTGTTATCACATATTCATTAAGTTATAAGCATATGTCTATAGGTCATATACTTCCCTAATACGGACACTCTAGATGTCTTAATACGGGTAGTGTCCGTCGGGCACCCTATAACCAATCAACGTGCACTGCACGACGTGCAGCGTATACGCTTATAAGAATTATATTGATTGAATGTTTATTTAGACACTTAAATAAATCATAAATGATTTCTCAAAGGTGTATATAATAGAATACAAATAATAAAAGTAAGTAAACAATAAATACCAATAATAATAATACAATAAACTAGAATAAGCCGTACGGAAATTAATTAATAAAATAATAATGACAAACAATATTAGTAATTCAGGTTCCCATCTGAGATAAATTGTTGTATATATTTCATGAATGTTTTATGCGATTTTATGGATCTAATATAGGGCGGGAGTGAATTCCATAGCTTAGGACCAATAGGACCTATAACTCAGTGCCCGAGTATTCATTTTTGAGGGACATAGAATAGGGGTAGATAGAAGGTGAGATGCATGGTTTCTAAGTGATGGAAGGGGAGCTCTTTGTACAAGAGAAGCAGAAATATATGAAGGGCAATTTGAAGAGTATATTGAGGAATGAACAATAGATAATATTCGATAAGCAGAGCGTTTGTTAAATGTGAACCATGGAGATAGGTGTTGGTATGAGGAAGTAGAGGAATGATCTCGAATACGTAGGTTATATGTTGTACGATGAACTCGGATTGATGAACGAATAACTCGATTTAAGGGAGAGATAGATGATAATGGAAGATTTATAAGGATTGAGGAACAGTAATCTATACGTGAGAGTACAAGGGAATTAACTAGAGTTTTAGTAAGAGATACAGTAATTGATTTTCGTATTTTTCTAATTCTAAATAGATGATAATTTGCAGATTTAGTGATGGCAGTAATATGAGGAATGAAGGAAAGTGTAGAATCAAAAAGTACACCTAAGTTAGATGCAGTAGGAGAAGGAGATATTACAATATTATCAATAAGAAAAGGAGGGAAGTAAGTTGGTGATGGAGAAAGATTCAACAATGTAGTTTTGGAGGTATTAAGGAGAAGATTATAAATAAGCTATTCTCTAATGTCAATTAGCACAATTATAGAGTTGATTATTAAGACCTGGTGATGAATTAGTTGGAAGAAACATATATAGTTGTACGTCATCTGCATAAAGATGGTAATATATATTTGGATATTATATATT
Organism: Osedax fenrisi; assembly: GCA_964019155.1. Lineage (NCBI taxonomy): Eukaryota > Metazoa > Annelida > Polychaeta > Sabellida > Siboglinidae > Osedax > Osedax fenrisi. The sequence goes on from OZ025243.1 coordinate 85,616,256, forward strand.
ATGGATGGTAATGGGTATAAATAAATTGAGAAAAGTGAAGGACCGAGTACTGATCCCTGGGGAACACCATATTTCATAGGAGAAGGGGAAGAAAAAGAATTATATATGTTTACACTGCTACTACGGTCAAATAGATATGAAGTAAATCATGAGAGGGCAAGGTCTCTAACTCCAAGCAGGTGTAGACGGGACAGTTGCATTTTGTGATCAAGCGTATCGAAAGCACTGGATATGTCCAGCATTACTAGTTGACAGCAGTTTTTAGTATTAAGGGTAGAAGTGATTACATCAATTACGTTTAGTAGTGCTGTTTCTGTGGAGTGTCCTCGGCGAAATCCACTTTGTTGAAGAATATGGAGATTATTGGCGGTTAAATAAGAGATTAGTTGACGAGAGACAACTCTTTCCAAAATTTTACTCACCAAAGGTAGCTGAGAAATTGGGCGATAATTGAGAAGTGAATCAGGATCGAGTGAAGGTTTTTTAAGAATGGGAGTGATTATTGCTTGTTTAAAAATTGAAGGGACAGTACCGGAATTTAGAGAATATGAGATGATGTTACAGATAGTTGGAATTAGATATTCGGAGTAAAGTTTAAAAATAGATAGTGGAACAGGATCGGAGGGAGATATCGAAGAGGATGCATTTAGTAGTTTAGATATGAGAGATATATGTGGCGGACGAAAAAAACTTAAGAAAATAGATATAGGTGGGGTAACTATGATTGAAGGATAATTGGCAGTAAGGGTATGGTTATTGATCTTTATTATGATGGATTCAATCTTATTAGAAAATGTTTTGGAGAAAAGACAGCTTAATTGTAATGGAGAAATATTAATTATAGATGGTAGTAATGCTGGTTTTGGGGGAGATAACAACTTATTAGCTAGTCTGAAAATTCGTCGGTTATCAGAAGTAAGATCATTTATAACCTGAGTGTAATAGCTAGATTTGGCATAGGAAATAGCTAACTTGTAGATCTTACGTTGCTCAATGAATGAAGCTCTAGAAGATGAAGATCTCAAGGATATGTATATTCTTTCAGATTTACGAAGTGATCGTTTCAAGGACATGAGGTGGGAAGTAAACCATGGGGTATCAGGATGTAGAGTTACTGATATAGTTTTTGAAGGCGCATGTTTATCGATAAGATGGGAGAGTATGGAATTTAATACAACTGGAGAATAACAGTAGTCACCTAAAGCATAATGTAAGTCAGCTAAGAATATCATGGAATTAATATTCTTAATGGGTCTTATGTAATACGTGTTTTCTGATTAAGAGTGATAGTAAAATTAGTTTTGAATGAGATAAGGAAGTGATCGGAAAGTAGATCAAGCCTAGAAATATTACTCACCATGAGTTCAGAATGGAGAGAACTGGAGAATACAAGATCAATAATATTGCCATTTATATGAGTTGGGAAATTGACATGTTGTGATAGGGATAATGAATTTGTTAAATTAGTGAACATAATATGTGGAATTGAGGTAGCATTAAAATGATAGTTGAAATCACCAAGTATAATAGGGTGGTATGTGGGTGAACTTATGAGATCAGTAGCAAGATCGTTAAACTCACTTAGAAAGGAAGAGAATTCTGGTTTTGGCGGTCTATAAATGACAGTAATGGATATAGATTTGTGTTTTTGGGTGAATGATATGGTTAAGCAGTCAGCGTAGGAGAAGTTATGGGATATGGATATACATGGTAAAGGTAGAGAAGTTTTTACGAGGAAGCCAACCCCACCACCACGACCTGATAATCGTGGCGATAAGATTAATGTATAACCAAAATTGTGAAATAGGGCAAATATGTCGGAATCATCTTGAGAGATCCATGTTTCCGTTAAATCAATAATACTAAAATTGGACTTTTTAAGGAATGGTAATAATAGTGAGGCATTGGAACGAAGAGAACGAATATTTATTAGGGAAATGTGTTCAGATAGTCATGCAGATTTAGTTAGAGAGGGTGTAGATATATAATTAGAATTTAGTGAATCAACAACTGGGACACTTGTGATGGTGGAATTATTTAAATCAATAGATGGAGTTGATATTACAGGAATATAAGGGGAGTTTGAATTTTCAGAAGGATTATTAGGTATGGGGTCTGAATTAGTATTAATGGAGTGATTACTAAATGAGGGAAC